>JAMXBD010002409.1:0-198892 GCA_024138025.1 Combretum micranthum
GATTGGAAAATATAAATTTCAAACAAAGATTCCAAAATAACTCTCACTTTTTCTTTTAGTTTGCATGCAACTCCCACATCATAAATATAACTTCACCAACCATGTAATCAACATATCTCAATTTGCATCTAGGATCAAGAACCAATGCAACAAATAACAAAACATTGATGTTATCAATATTAGCCTAATACTTGTCATACTTCTTCTTCATCTTAAGAGCCATTGCTTTCAAACTAAGATCCTTACCCTTTTCAATCATGTCTGATATCATCATGCCAAGGCCATAAATCTTCTTCATATATTCATTATTGGTGACATGAGTGTGGCAGCAAGCTCAAAGTGGTGTCATAAAAAATCTTAAGAAAAGGCAGCAATGATCTAGCATATTCTCAATCCTCAAAGTTGGATTTTCTTCATAGCAAGTTCCAAAGAGTACTCGCTATCAGTGAGCTCTAATAAATCAAATGCCTTTTGAAATTTCAAGGCTGCCTCTAACATTAAGTATGTTGAGTTCCATCTAGTCTCTACATCTAAGCACAAAAGACTCTTACTATATCAATCTTCTCTTTTTCAACACAACTTTTAAAACTTTTGGTTCCTAGAAAGGAGAAGATTTCACATATTTCACTGCATGCCTAATTCTTCGAATAGAGTCATTTATTTCACACAAACCATCTTTTACAACTAAATTCAAAATATGCAACACATCTCACATGTAAGTGCTCACCCCCTAAGACACTTCCCTTCCAACTATTTACTTTTCAAATATTGTAAGCCCAAATCATTTGAAGATGCATTGTCAACAGTTACAATTAACACCCTATCAATTCCCCAATTAAGCAAACACCTCTCAATAGCGATGCCAATTACCTCCCCAGAATGACCAGCAATAGGACAAAAAGCAATAATTCTTTTATGTAATTTCTAATCATCATCAATGAAGTGGGCGGTGAGACACATATAAGATAAATTTTGAATGGATGTCCATGTATCAGTAGTGAGACAAAGTCTTGAAGACATTATTTTACAATATTTTTTCAATTTTCCCATTTCCTCCTTGTAAATATTGTAGCAATTTCTTCCTATAGTTGCACGTGAAGAAATTCGAAAACGTGGTTGTATCACTTGACAAAAATAATGAAACCCTTCATGTTCCACAAAATTAAAGGACAACTCATCAACAATAATCATTCTAGCAAGATATCTTCTACATTCCTCTTGATCAAACTTCCGATTAGCAAGTAAATTTGCACAAGTCCCCGCATCAAATTTAGGTGTAGGTTTTATAGCTAATGTTTGCTTGTCTCTTGTCTATATTGTAAGGATATTTTTTACACCTATTTAGATAATTACTCAAACAACTTGTACCACTAGAAGATGGACATACAAGAGACTTGGTGCAATTTTTACATGTAGCTCTAGGATCATTGGCATCATTATTCTTCTCAAAATGTTCCTAAACCCATGACTTCCTTTTATGCACCTTTGAATTAGCAAGTTGAGGGAGAGGCGCTTTTGCTACATTACCATCACACACTTGAAGGTTGAGAGCTCATATTCTCATTACTTAAAAGCTAGAGGGACCACATTTGAAGTAGAATCGGCGGTTTTATCATTATCCCCAGTGCTAGACATCTACAAAATAAAAAAAAATAGATATTTTAGGTTAAAGATTTTAAAAAGTAGATATATTCAACATCACCCATAAGAATAATTAAAATGATGCAAGATTGAAAAAAAAAAAAGAATGGTTAATAATGCCATATTACATACCACCTGATATTTTTAGTTCCTTTTTAGAACTGAAAAATTAATGTATTGAGAATCAGCAACCATCATATTTCATGGAAAATTAAGGATCCTTAAGAAAAATTAAGGCCACACTGGGTCCTCTCTTCGTTCCCATGGAGGTCCTTCATTCGAACCAAATCGCCTTAGGAAAACCTCAACTAGCATGCGCACTTCACATAGGTGATGAAATTTATGTTATTCCACTTATAACATAGAATACCTACTAAATAACCATCGATATATATAAGATTCATCCTCCAAATTTAATTGTAGTGGAGAAAATTGCAGAACATACTACTAGACACTAAGAAATAGGTTAGAGTCTCATATGGAATAAAATTTAAGATCATATGGAGCTCATGCATGAAATGCTTAGATATCCCCAACCCAAGAACAAATCACTGCACGAACACTGTTTGGAAAGCAGTTGATGATAATTTATGGAGGATTTACTAAGCATAAACAATAAGAACCAGAATTCAAGAGGACCTCCATTCCATGTGTATGGATCAATTTGATGAACAAGAACCTGGAACTAGTTTCTTCAATTGCAAATGACCTCTACTTTACCCAAATAAAGGAACGTCCTCATCAATATAAAAATGCTGCAAAGAAGATCAACCTGAGAAAATAGAGAAGACCCAGATGCTCCTCATCTTACCAATGTTTTATTTGAATCTCCACTGCTGGAGAGAAAGGATAAGGAAGGCGGCACCGCGGCAGCAATGAGACGAGAGAGGAGACCAAGAGGAGAGCTGGACTACTAGAGAGGAAAGGAGAAGGGAGGCGGCACCGCAGCAGCAACAAGACGAGAGAGGAGACCGAGAGAAGAGCTGGACTGCTAGAGAGGAAAGGAGAAGGGAGGCGGCACCAAATAGCCAATAGGGTAGTTTAATTTTAGGGTTTTGTGATTTTTTAATTTATATTTATTGAAAAATCAATTATATTTATATATATTATATATATTTACAAATAACGGATCGGTTAACCGAAACCATCGGTTTTTTAATATCAAAAATCGAAACCGAAACCGAAAACAAAAAAATTTTAAAATTCCAATCCTAAATCGAAACCAATGGACCGGTTAACCATTTTTTTCGGATTGGTTTTTTGGTTTCGGCTCGGTTTTTCGGTTTCACCGATTTTTTTGCACACCCCTAAACATGGTGGGGTTATTTATGAAATATTAATATATATGGCACCACTAGGGTTAGGAATATGGTAATCTAGAAAATTTTGCAGAAGTATATAGAGAATGAAGTACGAACACAACTAATTAATATGAATGTAAAGTGACGATGGTAGCTTAGAGGGTAAGTTTCATTCACAGTATTTGAAACTTTTGGTTTATAACAAAAATATACCTAAAATAATTTTGTACCATAAAAATGCTCAAAATTTTTAAAAGTTTCATGTATAATACATTTCGCTAGATTTTGGCTTTTTTTCAAGCCAAAAGCTAACGCGGCAAGCGAAGTTGAAAAAAAAATCATTTTTCTACCCACATTAGAATTTTTTTCATATCCACTCTCTCTCTTCCCCACAACAACAACCACCCCCAACCCCCCCCCCCCCCCCCCCCCCCCCCCCCCCCCCCCCCCCCCCCCACACACACACACACTTCTTCTTCTTTCCCAAAAAAAAATAAAAATAAAAAATAAAAAAAAAAAGAGGAACTTACCTTAAACACAAAAAACCCTAATTCACACAATTCCAACACCAAACCACAATGTTTCGTCCAACTTTACCACTTCATTAGCTTCCTTCTCTTTCATTTCCATTCTCTCCTCCTCCACCTTCTTCTTCATCTCTCTCCTCCTTTTCCTCCTCATTGAGCCCCATAACCATCTACACTGTAACTACCTGCCACGTGCTATCGTACATTGCTGAAAGACGTGCATTGCGATTCTCCTCCGATAGTTCTCAATTCGCATAAACCACTTATCTGTCAAAAACCTCAGTTTCCTCAAAAATAAGTAAAATAGTGATAGCCCCTTTTGATTTTCCTTTTTTTTTTTTTATCTTAGTATGTTGGGATGGCTTTTTTTTTTTGAAAATTGTGATGTTGTATGAAGTTTGACATTAGATTTAGTATAATTATTCTTTGTGGGGTCTACCTTTTATTAGTGTGAAGACATCATTATCACATTTTGTGTTGTTGTTTGTGTTTAGAGGTTAATGTAAAAGGAGATCAAAGTCGATATATCAAATTTCTTTTTTTTTTTAATTTAGGAAAGAAGAATAAATGTGCAGGAGGGGGGGAGAGAGATAGAGGGGAAATAAAAAATGTCAATGTGGGTATAAGACATACTTTTTTAATCAATTTCCCTTACCATGTCATCTTTTAGCCTGAAAAAATGTCAGAATTTGGCAAAATGTATTTTATGTGAAACTTTAAAAAAAAATTAGGTACTTTTGTGGTACAAAATTTTTTTAAGGTATAATTTTTTTTACAAATAAAAAATTTCATGAACCATGAATGAAACTTACCCATAGCTTAAACCTAGAAAAAACATTTTCTCTCATTTAATTTCTTCTTGCTTTTTTTTTTAATTTTAAAAGAACGAATTTTCAAATATAAACTTTCAAATGCTACTTGATCACTTTGCCCTTGATAAAAGATAATATAAAAGTAAAGTAAAATATAAAAAAATATTAAAACAATAATTTTTTTTTACCTTTTTATTTTTTTATCACGAGAAAAATAATCATACAAGAGCTTAAAACATTTTTATTTTTCTTCAATTTAGAAACTAAACTCACAATTTAACAATAAAAAGAAATGCATGCATGACACATACATAAAGATTATAATTGATCCATTTTCTTATTTGTCTTTTCAAATTAGAGATGCAATCAGGAGATTTTGATACAAGTCATATAAAACTTGAGTCTCCTCAATACCATGTAGTGATTCTCAAATCCATTCTTAAATCCTAATTTTTTTTTTTCCATTTTACCCAAACATGCTTCTAGAGGGTCTTAAGCTTTCCCAAAATCAGTAACTAAATTTCTAGCTTTTTTTTTTCACTTTTACATCATCGTTATTGTTTTTTTTTATGTCAATAAGATAAAATATATTATAATGATATCTACATAAATTGAATCCCAATGTGACCTAAACGATATTAGGGTTCAAAATAATAGTATGTTAGAAAGAGAGAAAGAGAAATGAAGAGAAGGAGTGTAGATTAATGGCGAGGAGTAATAGAGAAGAGAGACACTTGAGATTGAGACATGATACTCAAGAAAAAGATAAGAGATAAAGATTATGAATGAAGAGGCCAAAAAAGGAGAATTCTACATCATAGATTATTCTCGTTTTGTTTATAGGCTGTGAGTTTGTGACCATAAAGGGAGAAATTGAGGAAGTCCTAAGGTCTTTTGTGTCAAGTCAATTTTCTATGGGATTTTTTATTAAAAAAAAAAAACTTGACTCTAAGTTATATGTTATGTTTGGTATGTGAGAATAAAACTAGAATGGAATCACGATTCTGGATTTCATTCACATTCCTATGTTTTTATACATTTTAAAAGTAGGAATCATTGATACAAGCTTTAAAGGGAATTCAATTATACACTTGCCATTACGTTCTATACTTGATAATAATTACCATTACAGTTTTCTTTGTATTTGTCCAAACAAAAGAATAGATTTATGACTTCGCCATTTATTGCGTACCAAACATGAAAATAAGATTTTAAGGGAATACCCAAACCAAACCCTAACATCTTATAGAGTAAATCTTATAGGTTTTTTAACCAATCAGATGGATTTGATATCCTATAACGAATCACCTGATCTGACATGTTGCGTATATGCAAGTAGGTTGTTTTGGAGATACATGGTTTTTTTTTTCCCTTTCTTTCCTTTTTTTTTTTTTTTCCATAGACTATATAGACTTGAATTTACTAATTCATTATGGATTTTCAGCTGAAATTCATCTTTTCCACACAAATCCTCCTGAGATACATGTCATTATTTCTAGCTTGCAGTATGCGTCATATTTGGGCATCCGATGAGCACTGTCGTAATTCTTGGCGTAAATAGAACCGGAAGATTGTCACATTTTGCTACTGGATCGTAGGTCCATGTTCTTTTTTCTATTTTTGCATATACATTTTTATTTCTCCTCATGTATGGGTTTTAGCATGAATAAGGCCCGAGACACAGGAAAATTATTCAATTTTAACACAAATATCAAGAGGGATTTATATCTTTTCATCCTTGTTTGTTTTTTTTTTTTCCATTTTTCTAGATTTATAAATTGGTAGCTGAGATTATCTCGAATCTTCTTGTAATTTAATTATTAATTACGCGCGATCATATTTAGAATAAATAAATAAATAATTCGACAAGGATCGAGAGAAAATGAACCAAAACTTTGAATATATTTATTATAGAATCTCATAGCCAAAATCAAACAAAACCAATGACATGTCTTCCATTTTCGTCCCACTATGCAATCAGAATTTTGGAGCGAGCAAGCAACCGAGAGTGCACGTCATTCACAGTCACAAGCCACAATAATGTGGAGAATGGGTCCCTGGCCTTGTTGAATGGCTGACAACAAATACAATATTTTTGTCGCCCATTCTCAACTTGAAACCTACAATCCTGACCACATCAAACCTACAGGTCCTACTAATGTCACAAGTTTTCTGGCCCCTCAATTTATCAACTGGTCGAAACCTACATGAATCACAAATATTAAACATATATTCTTCACATTGAACCAATCAGTGCCATGCAAGAAACTTCACACCCACTTTTTGTAATGCCATAAATTTAGAGACTCAAAATCTACTAATATCCACAATAACATAAATACTTCAAGATCTCTCATACGCTAGTGATTATGAATCAAATTGGTTTACATGCTTATAATGACAAACAACCACATAATTATCCTCTTATGATCTTTAAGAGTTTAACTAATATCTACCATACTAAGGTTATAAAGATTAGAAGTTATCATTACAAAATATTTCTTTTAATAAATACTAAGTATCTACTACTGCTCACACTAACTATTTTAATTTTTCCACAAACTCTATTCATCATTTGGAGGGTTTTCATTACTAGCGATATTCCCAGCCCACTATTTATAAGCATTTAGCGATATCACGGTTTACACGCTCAGCACTTGTACTTGAAAAAGAAAAGAGTGAGATAGAGCCCAGTACACTATACCACAAACACACACATGATTTATAAACATGCATTCACATATGATCTAATACTAATGTGACAACCATGTTTTATTATCTTTGATTTAAGTCAAGCAAACAAATAGAGATAGGTTAGTATCCTGCCACATGTAAATAAGTAATATACATATATATGATGTTGGATACTCCTTAATATCCAAGAGTCTAAAACATGAATATTATGTACTCCCAAATATTCCTGAAACCAAAACATCTAGATCTATCTATATCATTTCCATGTGCAACTACACTTCTAGACAATACCACACATGGATCATCGAGTCGCCGCGATAACAGCATGGATGCTCTCCACCTATTACCAATAGCCACGCATAAGCAACAAGAATGTTTATTTAGCTTATATTTAATTAATCTATTTAACATTCTATCTTACACAACCACAAGCAACAAGCAAGGTATACATATACTTGGATATCGTTCTGTTCCAAACCAATATCTACCACTTGAATTACATAAACACAAGTTGTTTAGAAACTTCTAAATATCTAACTTGTACTCTCATAACATTCCTATCACTATTGGTCTTACTCCATTATTACCTACATTCTAAAGATCTTAGAGTACACTTAAATGAGAAGAAAATAGTTTTAAAAATCTAGTCATGTTTAGGCTAGAAAAGAGAGGTTTTCAAGGTGTTATAGCATGTATAAACTAATATATAAGTGGTATAGGGCTAGGTCACTTAAGTGGAGAAAATAGATCATAAAAAGGTCCACGGGGGTACACGGGAGGAACAAAATTGACGCATCTCCTCGTGTTCTTTTCATATGAAGTTTTGAAAAAATATAGAGAGGAACATGGGTAAGAACACGATGCCATGTTGATGTTGTGTTCTTTTATGGTCTCCTATTGTGAAAAACATAAAGAGAAACATAACTAGATACATACAGCCATGCACTAGCAGTGTTTTTTGGAAAAACACGAATTCTACACTTAGTGAGGTACATGACTTAAAACACGGGGTCATGTTCCCATCGTGTACTTCTAGAAAATACATTTTAGTATAAAAAGGTACACGACAAGGAATACAAGGTCGTATATTGGTCATATACTTTTGGAAAAAAGTCATTTTAGCAAATTTCTCTAGATATGATTTTTTTTTCAATCCAAGTTTGTTTAAACCTTTTCATAAATCTATTCCATCATTTTAACACTCCCTTATGCTCTTATTACCATTATTCCAATGATATAACCACAACATCAAACGCATCATCCACCAAAGGCATTTACAACACAAGTTGAATGAAAGCATCATTACCTTTTTAGGTCTTTTATAAATATGTTGTTTTCAAATACCAAAACCTTGTTTGATAAATTCTCTAGAAATCCTTTCTTGCCAAATCCAAGACTTTCCTAAGGCTAAGGTTCTATGAAAAATCCTAAATTAGAAGTTACCCTAGTTGTGAACAATGAAGGCAAAAAGGAATATTTACATAGCATGATAATATTTCAAAAACCCTTAAAGAATCGTCAAATGTAGTAGTAAGCAAGAAAATGAGAGTTCTTGCAAATTGGAAAAGTAGGAATAAAAGGCATAGTGGTTACTGTCTAGCAACTTATATGTTGATTCCTTCATCGTACCTTTTCAATTTTAACTGAAATTCCTACATTACCCCTATTAAACCAGATAATTACTTTATTGCCCATATCTATTTATTTAACTAACTTTGGGGTATTTCACATTTTATCTCCACTAAAAAGAAGATATGGATATTATTAACTACAAGGTAACTTCATGACAATGACAATGATAATACTAAGGATTATTTCATTATCTTGATAAAAAAAGAGATTATAATTTTTCTCAGTTGTCATAACCTATAAAATTTAGATTCTATTTGGTCAACACACTATCGTTTCAATTCAAACCATTTATCAAGAAAAAAGTACAAAAAAAAATATGAATATTTTTACTCATAAACAGATCAAATCATATTTAGAAATAGATCAAATACAGGCACAAAGCACTAACCAAGCAATATTATATTATCAATTATATATTTCACAAAATACAAGAAGAGAAAATCGAATCCATGAGCAACATATATATGCTCAAATACGACATTTAACTTGTGTAATTTTAAACTGTATATTTCATGAGATACATGGTGAAAAAATCTAACTCCTCCCATTTCTATTAATGAAAAGCGTACAATATATTAACCGACCCACAACATTTTAGCATTATCATTATAATTGATACTAATAACATTAGAAGCATGCGAAAATAATTGTAGAATTGAAATGGATCGCCCTATAAGTTCACACATGATAAATTACAGGACAAAGTACATACAATTAGTATATTACCTACTCAATATTTTTCCTCTTAGGACAACCACAGGAACACAAACTGGCTTGTCTAGTGCATGAATCTTCTAGATTCATACTGAAAAAAGTAAACACTATAGCACAGGGCATACTTCATCCTTTTCATCTGCCAAAGTTAATTTTTCCGTCCTTTTTTTGACTCCTTTTGCTTTAAAGAGTATAAATCCAAATGCAATAAGAACCATAGAAATGCCAGACGGTTTCCCTATTGTATGCACAACCAAGTTTCCCAAAACTGCTATTGAAAGGCATCGGTCCATCACCCAGCACCTTGCATGCTTCTCCATGAATTCTTTCTGCTTCTTATAAAACCTATGGTTCCTGTTAAGTAAAAGGGAATGGGTGAAATGAAGCAATAGAGCAGGGTGAAACTCAAGATCTCATATAATTAAATTGTTTACCTCAGGCAGCTTTGCAGAATTAGAACTTGCAATAACTTCCACAGAAGCTTCTGCAATCCTTGCTTTGGATTTCTCATTAGAAAAGCTATTAGCGAGATGAATAAACCATATGTTAGAGAGAACATTGTGCTAATGTAGAAAAAATTGGCAAGCTGAGATGATCATGATAGGATGCAATTGAATGATGCAAATAGTCAGAAAAACGAGGAATTAATTTCATTCAAGTTCTGTTTCCATCCTCAATGCATGAATAGACAAGCTCATCTAAACAAGCACTGACATTGAGAGTATTGTCACCCATATGAGCTCAACACAATCCACCCAAAGAAGTCTTTGCTGTACTGGAATCACACCATAGGTAATCACATGAGCAAATGGCCACAATTTCCAGCCTGCCTGTAAATAACATGAAAGTCAAAATATCAAGCCAGGATCAACCACTGGATGAGCAGATACTTGTCTTTTTACGATTCCAATGCTTTAAAATTTGCTAACATTGTAAGTTACTCTTCGGACAAGGCAATCAACACAATTCAGAGTAATGTTATGTGGTTACATAAGGGGAAAGATGGTGTCAATAAAAGTTTAAAAATATACCCACAGTTAACATAGGCCAGAAAGTTGCTTTCAATTCATTAAAGATGCTGACAGGGGAGTCAGACGTAAAAAGCCCACCACTGCAATATGTGCTGTTCCAAACTGCCGTCCATGCAGTTTGGTCAAATAATACTTTGGCGGGAACAACCCACCAGTCTTGAAAGGGGAAAAGCGCCTGTTAACATAATGATAGAAGAAACTCACATAATTGTCAAGAAATATATACCTAAAAAATGGACATGAACTTATAACTCACCTCACAAAATTCATAGTAGTAGTGTGAAAGGGATCCATGCAGCGTAAATCCTACAAGCCCTGATCTAAACATCCGTGCTCGGTCAAACTCGAAGAAAGGCTTTCCCTCAAAGCACTGCAGATTCAAAGTCTCAGCAGAAGAGAAAAGAATACTACACCAATTATGGGAATAAATTTTATTGCCACGATTTATTCCACACAGCACAACATACCTGTGCAATCCAGTCACCAATGGAATATACTACTCCACTAATAACCATTTTTGCAAAAACTGGGTTGGTTTTAAGAGCTTCCGTATAAGCTATCCAGTTATGCTGTAGTACATATCTTAGTATCTCTAAAATTGTCCGGCCCTGCATAGGCCAAAAAGAGTTGGAAAAATGATAATCATAAGAACCCAACCATCTCTAGTTTCAGTGAAGTGTCATTGTTGGAAGTTAACAGCAACCACGAGCAGCCCACAGTTAATTGAACATTCACTCACAATGAATTGCTAATAAGAAGAATAAATGCTATAGAGAGAATGTGGCGTGCGATTTCAGATGCTTTACTCTGTCCAATTTATTCCGAAACGAGGTTTAGCCAAGGGTTCTCTTATGGTCACTATCATAATCAATCTTTTTTGTTAAATGGAAAGCGCACTCTAGATAAAAAACAGATTTAGGCAGACGGACAACCTGGAAAATTATCTTGTTGAGCTATTAATACATCCTTCCAAACTAATGATGACCATTACTATGTCATTTCAGGGAGTACAGATGATAATCACAGTGTGAAATTAAGCACAGCTGCATCACCTCGATAAAAAATCTATGTTGTACTCCAATTACATTGAATAGGGAAATTTTTCAATTCTAGTTTGACGGATTAAATACCTAAAGTGGCCATCACTCCTATCAAATGCACCATAGGAACTAATCACACCTAATAATCTGCCCGTGTGTGACAATCTACTTGTGATATGTTCAAAATGACACGATAAAGTAACTTCTACCCTGTATTGTCTGCATATTGCCAAAAACCAATCCCAAAGCTTATCCTTTCAATAGCCACACAATGCTATAACGCATAGCACAAAACAAATGACCACATTCACATCATACCATTCACCACATGGTTCCGTATATGCACATTACGTTTCTCAATTCTCAGCACTACATAATCAATCTTTACACCTTACCATCTATTCTAATCAGACAAAATACAACCCTATGAGATTAGGGGTTATACTTTTAGCCTCCATTTCCAAGAACCACCTCAAATTTCCTCTTCATACTCGAGTTGGACTTGGACCCTTCATTTTCAATATATGTCTATGATATGGCATTTTCACCAACTCGTGCCAATCATTAGTTTAACATGGTACAAGGTGACTTGCCCCTTTCTACAGTATGGCACAGGAGCAAACCGATGCTATGTAGCATGAATTATGCACATCTGATACTTACCAATTATTGAAAATGACGTAATAACATAAATGCAACCAGAATTGCCACAATAATATAAGTAATTCCACTAAGAAGCATCCGAGGCACACGCCAAGAATTGAATAAGCAACAAAGTAATAACAACGTAAAATTTTCTTAGAAACTTTTAAGATACCGTTGGCGAGACTGCCCAACCCCCATCTGACTATTGAAATGATTATAAGCGTTTATATATATATTTTAACACTTAAAATACCAAAAGAGAGAATTTTCCAATTTTCTTTATATAATTTATATCGAATGCAAGCTCGATTGTTAGATAAAAAATGAAACTTTAACAATAAACCTAACAAGAACTACACATTACATAGAATATAAAAAAATCACCTGCCAATAAACACGGTCAATAGTGAGCAACCTAGTAATTGCAAAAGTACAAGCAGCCAACACAATCATAACATTAATACTCCTATCAATTAATCTGTCGATATCTTCACTTTGACCTTCTTTCATTGAAGAAGACGACGACGAAACACTACCAGAAGAAGAGGAAGAAGAAGAAGAAGAAAACCCGTCAAACGGAAACTGCCCTTCACTGTTGCAAACCCACCCACTTGACTCACCAGCTCCAACTCACCCACATCATCTTCTCTCTCTAAACTCACCGCCACACCTTCGTGCTTGTCCGTACTATCCCACTTTGCACCGGGATTACGTCGAGCTCTTCCATTATTGAGTTGGGGATGAGTCTACGAGGGATTCTGGTCTGGGGGAGGTAAAGGTGGGATATTGGAGATGGGTGTTCTTAATAAAGATGGGGCTTTTGTGGGTTTAGGGTTGAACTTGGGGAGAGGGAAGAGAGTGGTGTGGAGGGAAGCCATTGGAGATGGCTCTTTGTGGTGTGTTGGTGTTGGTACTGAGCTGGGAGAGACTGAGTTGGGAGAGACCGAGTTGGGAGAGACCAAGTTGAGTTGACAAAAACCGACTCGACCGTGTTTGGTTTTTCTTGGTTTCTCCGAGCATCGAAGTTGCGGATGTTAAGGTTTGAAGCGAATGATATCATGAGAAATTATTAAAAAATTTATATACGTGGAATATGGAAAATAAAGTCCACGTGAATCTTGGAAAAGTGGGGTTGAGTCGTTGACTTCGATTATATTTAGATTAATGCTGAGTTGGGCAAGATTGAAGATTCCACAGGCTGGGACTCAGTGAGCCCAGCTTCCACACGGACACTTGGATGATTCGACACGATTTAAGGTTTTACTGCTAAAGCTCATACGTTCGGAGGACCAACCTTCGACCATTTTGGGAGATGAAAATTGGCTCAAATCCCATCTACTCCTATCTAGAAAGAGCAAATCCTGGATTCAAACGATCCAAACGTACCTATTCGAGTTTTTATAATTTTAACGTTTTAGATGCTTGCGTTTTTATTTTAAATATATTACATAAGAGCTTGAAAAATAGATGTTTTGATCCATGGTAAAAGAATATTCATTTTGTTTGGGATTGGGGTTATAGTAAAAGTAATTCTCAAGTCTAAGCATTTTCCTTTATTTTATTTTATTATTTTATTTTATTTTATTTTATTTTATTTAACGGTAATGTTAACAACGATGGGAATTAGAGTCAATAACTATCAAATATAATGAATGAATTAACCAGAGGTTGCCTATGCACAATGACTCGTAATACAAGTTTAAAAGGTGATTTGGTTCAATTCTTATGGAGAGCTAAACTAAGTTATTCTACATTGATTGGAGAATCAAATTAAACTATATTATTAAAAAGGATAATTATCATATTTGGTATTCAACTTATACCTATCTTTATCATTAACTATTGGAATTTAAAGTGTCAATTTGGTATATAAATTTAAATTATTATTTGCAATTAATCATCTTAATTTTGT
This sequence comes from Combretum micranthum, assembly GCA_024138025.1. Taxonomy (NCBI): domain Eukaryota; kingdom Viridiplantae; phylum Streptophyta; class Magnoliopsida; order Myrtales; family Combretaceae; genus Combretum; species Combretum micranthum. Next base: position 13,950 of record JAMXBD010002409.1, read on the forward strand.
CAAATTTTGCACTAACCACTTAAATTTTATTTATTTTTGCAATTAACCACCTCTTTTAGGTATTGTAAATAAACTCAAAAAGACATTAGATAATGAATCATCATTTTTAAACTTTAGGTAATTAATTACACATAAAATTTAGATATTAAATGTATAGCCTAGTAAAAATGATATTCAATAATTTAGTTTAAAGCCTATTTGGATGGTCTTTTTGTTTTATGTTTGAATCTTTTCTAAATCTAACTCATGTATGCTTAAAATATAGCGTATAAAAAAATTATACATACATTATCTCTATCTTCTAAATTCTATTTTTACGATAAATGTGGCAATTAAGGTGTGGCAATTAGGATATTAAAAATTCGGCTTTTATGAGAAAAATGTCTGAAAGATCATATAGTTAATATGTTGGAAAAGAAAATTTTTATTGTTTATTTAAATGAATAAAATAAAATGATAAATAATTTTAATTGTATAGAGATTTATTAGATACTTATTTTATTAAAAACAAATATATATTTCATTTTCATCTTTTTATATTTATTTCATAAACTAATTGAGTGAACATTAGTTTGTTTGAATTGTTTAATTTTTATTTTTATCATATCTATATCAGATTTATATCTGTGATTGATTTTTATCATATCAATATGATATCTATTTGATCAATTTATAAGTAAAACTATCGATTTTTAATCGATATCTGTTTATTGACAAGCATTTATTTGAAAATATTAATAAACTATGGTACTATAAAACTACGCCCAAAAATCCAGATGAGGACAGATAATACGTGCAAGTTAGTATAAGTACAGGCAGCCGGCAGCTGAAAATTAAAACCGACAATACATTTCTTCGAATCATAGAACCAGAGGTGATGGTTAAGTGGGCTTTAACTCCTTACTCAAGCCCATTCAGCCATTACTAGTGGGCCTCGATTTTTTTTTCAAAAGCTTGCCCATGGTGGAACATGTAGGGTTTAGTAGGACCAATTGGGTTTAAATTAGTTTATATTTTCATTATTTAAGTATTAAAAGAAAAAAAACTTATAAATGCACTTTTATCAGCTATAGTGCTATAAAATGAATCAAACCAAATCAATTTCTTAAAGATTTAGATTTGTTCCATTTACAAAATTATCAAGTTTGAGTAAAATCCAATTTTTATTGAGTTTAAAATGTAAAAATTTAAACTCAAGTTCATTAAGAAATGCACAATTCAGACTCAACTCAAAAGTTCATATAGATAAACAAGTCTAAACAAGTCCAATTGCAAAAATATTATAATATAAACTATATTATTCTATTTTAGATTTTTTTTTAAATATATGATATATTTAATATATAAGCATTGATTTACAAGCCTACTTTTGAGTCTAAATACGAGTTCAACCTGACCTATTTAAATTAAAGAATTTTTATTGTAATTTAAATGAACTAACTCACACAGGCGACTCCAGTTTGACCGATATATCCATTAATTAATAATATTGAATTGACCTACATCAATGAATATTACATTAAAAATCTCTTTCAGTGTTTTTTTTTTTTTTTCACATGGATTCAACGTACTAACTACTAAGTAAATATATTATATCCACACAACCAGTGAGCCCAGTGGGCTGGCAGTAGGGTTTCTCCTTGTCTAGGCCCGATAGATGTGAACGGGAGATAAAAGAGATTAATCAAGTCTAGTTTTGCTAACCATGCGCGTCATCAGGCTTGAAATTGTCGTCTATGCCCGTTTATGAGGCTTGAAATCGTTATCACTAATTGAGAGATGTCTCAAGTTTCAATATCCTCTCTATCGCTCTTTGAGCACACAGCGGCCACACAACCGCTTCAGCCATCCCTCATCTCTAATCTTTTATCACCTTAAAATTGCAAGTCCATATTTTTTAATTTCAATATTCACGGATTTTTATGTTTTGAATAAGATTTTTCAAGTATGTCTCTTTTCTATTACTTCCACTATCTCTAATTCATCATAGTCCAGCCTCGTATGTGCCCTTCAACAAATCTGGTGAATATAAAAAGATCCTAGAAATTGCATTATGAAAAGCTTCTTAAATAAGTGGTTTAATTTTAATTTATGTTTTATATTTTTTTTTTCTTTTTGTTGCCATCTCTTATGTGGGATTATGTCATCTCATCATGAGATTTTTTCTACTCACCAATACGGTGGGTCTTTTCTTGTGGGTGTATTATCCTCTGTATGGGATAGTTTAACTTTTGAAAGGATGTGTTGATTTATCCTATTGGGTTTTAAGATCACCAACCTTTTGTTTGTATGGATCTTTTTGTATCAATGAATTCGAATGACGTAATATTTTTATATTAAATGAAATTCATCTTATTGGCAAAAAAATTTTTTTTTTTTGAGAGATATCTCATATTATATTACCCTTCAAAGATTATCTTCTTTTCTAATTTTTTGTAAAGTTTTTATCCTATTCTTTACACTATAGTGTGGAAAAAAAAAAACCAAATTTAAAACCAAAACCAATTGAATCTATTGAGTTGGTTTTAACAGTATAATTGCGTCAAAATGTAAGTCAACTATTTAAGCTAAGCTCAACATTTACTCAAATGTATTTCAAGAATAATCAAATCTAATTCAACTCGATTTTCTAAGTAATTTGTTGAACCAAGCTCAAGGTTCATGATGTTTAGCTCAAGTGGCTAAGAGTAGTCAACCCAGTTTTAATTTAGTCCAATTTGAACATTAATATTATTAAAAATATATTCAAATATAGTGAGAGTAAAAGAGGTTAATCAAGTTGAATTTGAGTTTCTTTAATACTATTCCTACCCAGCAAGAACTTAAAATCCTAAATTTGATTGAGATTGGGTTGAAATTTAAGCTTAATACGACATTGTCCCTATTCAACTTATTTACAACTTTAATTGGTTTAATTGGTTCCGATTTAAAGTATTAATTAGAGAATTCAAAAAAAAAAAGAAAAAGAAAAATGATTATATGTGATATGGGAATATAGTATGTACATAATTATATGACATGCATTGTATAATTTTATTAAGTATAATGTTATATAACAATGTACTTGTATAAATTGCACAGGTGTGGCATTTGTCTATTATGATATATATACATATATATATATATATAATTGTACATTAATTATATTATGTAAATATTATATAACATAAAGACATAATCGTCTTATTTATCATTCAAGAAATTAATACAGATCACATTATGATTAGTTTTAAATGATGATTTTGTCTAATAGAATTAATTGAGATAGTAAGATTGGTTTGGGAAAGTTTAATTGAGTAGGAAATGTGACTGTAAAAATGTCCAAGTGGAACCTTACAAATTAATCCAAACATGTGTCAATAGATACTTAAAGCAATGCTAAGACCTTAATAATCAATAAGCAAATTATATTAGAAGGTCCTAACATTTGATAGTAAGTTCATTTAAGATCTCAATATTTTGAAAAGTTTAAAAGTGATCCCAACATTTAGAAAAATATTTTGACTATAAAAATGTCCAAGTGGAACCTTGCAAATTAATCCAAACATGTGTCAATGGATACTTAAAGCAGTGCCAAGACCCTAATAATCAATAGGTAAATTATACTAGAAGGTCCTAACATTTGATAGTAAGTTCATTTAAGATCCCAATATTTTAAAAAGTTTAAAAGAGATCCCAACATTTGAAAAAAATATTTTGTGAATTTTAATTAAATATTTCTCCTGATGATACCTTAGAATAAGAGTTTTAGGAGTTTTAATTAAATATTTATTCTGTGACACGTGTCAATAGAAAACCTCAATCAACACATTTCTCCAAACGTTATGACCTCTTTTTGAACTACTAAAAAATGTTAAGACCTTAATCGATCAATTTCTCCAAACATTGGGATTTTTTTCAATTTTCAAAACGTTGGGACTTAAATGAACTTATCCTAAATATTGGAACCTTCCAATATAATTTACTTTATAACCAAGTGACATAAATACCGATCTTCTAGTGGAATTCACTTGTTTTTAATTTCCCCCTCAAAAGTTGCAATAGATTGTAATTGGTGTGCATGTGTGTGTCAATATATATATATATATACACATATATATTCAAAGTTAGGTTATTAATCTTTATTCCTACCCTTATATACTTAATTATCTTTTGAAATTCATGAATCATAAATTAAGGATAAGGTTTAGTGGTTGTCCATGAACACATGCTTTTAATAAGGGGGTAGAAAGATGAGTTGATAAAACAAATAAAAAATTGCTAGGGAAAAAAAAAAGATAAAATATGTGGATGAAAATAATTAAGCAAAAGATATGTCTTAAAAAATCACGGATGAAGGGACATAACGTGAATATAGTAAGAAACCCTAATGTCACACCTTAAGATATATCCTACTAATAATATCTTCCTATTACACTAACTATAATATTAGACAACTTGTAACCTATGATGTATGAAAGACATTTATCTACTAAATTGCTCAAAGTGAGGTAGTGATACTTATAATTCTATTTAGGATTAAACCATATAAAATTGATAAAATCAAATGGAATAAAAAAATCTTAAATTTATAAAATTGTTGATGGTGTGAGTCTTTAACCAGTAATAATACTTGAAAACTAGGGAAAAGCTACTTAAGTGCTTACGTGATCCATATAAGCCTTAATTTGGATAAAAAATTGTGTTATTAAATTTGCAAATGAGTAGAATGCACTTTAAAAATGTGAAGAAAATAGAGTTAGAGAACAACTTGACGAAAAGTATACACACGGAATGGGGATTGACTTAGCAAACAACTTAACTGGATAATGTGGTGAACAGTTAGGTCCAAAGCCTTTAGTGGTACAATGTTTAAATACCAATCATAAATCAGATAGGTTGAGTTTAAAAGTTTAAAGCTAATTCAAGTGCAATTAGGGTTTGAAAAGTATAAATTTTTCTTTATTACCCAAGAATTGAAATCCTTAAAATTTAAAAACATTTAAAAATATTTAGACAATGTAAACTAAAGTTTAAAAGTGGTTTAGAACATTAATTTTGCAAGAAAAATCATTAAAACCACAAACTAATCGAAAGCATTGAAATTAGTAGTTTAATCTTTCTTTTTTTTTAGTTAGAAAACTAGGAATCCTTAACTCAAGAAGAACTTTAACAAGCTGCCGTTGAGGTAATTTATAAAATTCAACTTGATATGTATATGAATTTTACTTTGAGAACGATCAAGTAGAATTCGAACTTGAATTGTTGAGTAATTTGTTGAATTGACATTGATGTTTATGATGTTCAGACTAAGGAGCAGAAGAAATCTAATCAACCAAGTTTGATCGAGTTTAAATGTTAATCAAATTTGAGTTAAGCTTAAATATTAATATTATTTTAATTTGAATAAAAAATATTTTTTAGATAAAGTGAGACTCGATGAGATCAATCAAGTTGAGTTTAAGCTTGTTAATACTAATCACATTAAGCTCAAACTTAGAATGTTAAGTTCCATCAAGATCAAGTTTATGTCTAAGCTCAATATTGTATTGTCTTTATTTGACTTACTTACAACCCTATAGTCGGTTTAGTTGGTTTCAATTATAAGAGTAGTTCAATTCCCATGGTGTGGTTTTGATTCTAATGGAACTGGAACTGTGAAATAAAAAAAATCAATTAAATAATTTACTTAATTTAAGTAAGAAAATAACCGCAAATAAACTTTTAACTCGAAATAACATTGAATCTAACAATAATTATTTATGGCGCATCAGTTAAAAGAAATTTTACAGTTATGTATTTATTTATACATAATCACTCGTACTTTTTCAGTTTTCATATTAGTAAGATGTCACTGTAAAATATTTAACATACAAATAAGTCCCTACAATACAAAATCTAGTCACATATTGTTAAGAAATAAAAGTCTACTTGATTAGAAGTCCATATAAACTCAACACATTAAATGTCGTGAATAGGAAATACAATTTTTACAATTCAGACGAAAATAGTTTTAAATATTTGTTTCTAATTACAATTTTTTTTTATAATTTTCTTTTCTTTTTTGCCTTTCTTTTTCTATTTTCTATTTTTATTTTTATGGCATACAATCATGGAAACCGTCGGTTCTACCGATTCTTGAACTGCAGTTCCAAAACTGCTGATTCAAACGATTTTGGAGGGTGGAACCTTAAAGACTTGTCAGAACCAATGGGTTTTTTATTGATTCAGACCCGCCATTCCCAAGCCGTTCCTGGTTTAAGAACCGCTAAGGATGGATAGGATTGATTCCTAGTCTGAAATTGACCCGTGATGATGTCTAATAGACATAGCATGGTTTCGAAACCAAATCGAACTAAATTGAAACTAGAACCGTCTCTCACTATTCCGATTTAATTCTATAGAGCTAGTGGTTCCGGTTCCGGTTTTGGAATCGTAGAACCGCTTTTTTAAAGTAAAAATAAAAATTAATGAATTTTATTTTTAATAAAATAAAATTTAAAATCAAAATAATTATTTATTAGGTCTAAAATTATTAAATCATTTAACCACAATTTAAAAAAAATTGGAATGCATACTATTTATATACAAATATAACTAATATCACCAATTGCAGTTAGTAATACGAGACCATGGTTGTTAAAACCAGTCCGGACCGGCCGTTCGACCGGGTTCGACCGGAACCGGTACTAATGCCGGGCCGGGTTTCACCAAAAACTCGTTTTTAGAACGAACCGGTGAGACCCGGATTGACCCGGGTTGAACCGGTCGACCCGGGGCAGTCGAACCGGGTTGAACCGGTCGACTCGGGGCGGTTGACCCGGATTCAAAAAAATAAAAATAAAAAAATAAAATTAAAAATTAGAAATTTAAATATTTATTCATACTTTATTATAAATTTATAAAATATAATGATTAAATCATATTTATTTGATAATTAATTGATGAATTTGATCCAAAATAGATTTAATTGAGTGATTACACATATATTGGTCTTTTAAATTAAATTATTCCTTATTTTTTTATTTTTCGTGACCCCGGTTCAACCCCCCGGTTGAACCCGGTCCGACCCTTCGACCCCTAACCCCCTAGCTTGTCCGGGTCAAACCCCGGTCCGGTTCTGACAACATTGTACGAGACTACAAAATATTCTAGAGGATAAAAAAATTATAATATGAAAAATAATCTCATGTTATTAAGGTAATGAATTTTGCTTTTAGGAGGAATTTATATCAACTAAATTATATATGATTTTAACTTATATTTATTTATATTATTGATAATAACACTTTGCATATTTGTAAATAGGTAATAAATTCTACTATTCATTTGAAATAATTTCAACATTAATAATTATATATTTAATATATAATTTTTAAAATTTTTCCTTAATTTCTTTTTTTTTTTCAATGTAACCGATTCTAGGCCATAGAACTACCTTAGACAGGAAAACCGACGGTTCTTTCGCTAGTTCTTAAATGAACCAACCGGTCCAGTTCCAATTCCAGAATAATTGGTGACACTTTCGATGTGGTTTCCAATTTCGAATCGAACCGTGTCTTTATCTATATGGGAGTATTTTTTTTTTAATTTGAAAAAAATAACATATGCTCTCGTGTCGCTTTTAAACTAATCCTAAACCTACCACACCTTTTGTGACACGACAACTTTGTTTCTCTGGTAGATTTTTGTGCTTGCCCGTCACCCCCCTAAGGAAACAAGTTTAAAAAATAGATCAACAAAGAATCTCCAACCACTTTTACATTGTGTTTGCTAGATGAATATCTGTTGTCTCTATTTTGTTGTCTTACTATTGCCCTAACCAATCAATATGATATAGAAGTTTTAATGAGCTATATTTGTGTTAGATTGTTTAATTTGCTGACATAGTATATTATAATTGATGGGAAGATAACTGAGACATCAATTTTGGAATAACAAATATTCTCAAAATAACTATTTTCTTTTTGTTTGGAAAAATTTTTATTTTTAAGAATATCTATTGTAACACATAAAAAAAAAGATTAAATAAAGATAAATGGGTCATGATATATATATAAGCTTATATCAAAGCCACAAAACAAGTTAAGTTTAGTTAATTTTGTTTTGGGAAAGAATTGTAAAAATTTGGAACTTTTACAAATTTCTGCAGATGCAACGCTGCCTTTTAGAGGGAGTACGCTACCGGTGTAGAGACCAGCGTAGGATGTCCACAGTGACAAATTTTCTTACGCTGGAATCGAACGCCAGAGTATGTGTGTGTGTGTGTGTGGTGTGTGTGTGTGTGTGTTTGTTAGCGTTGTTTAGGATCAGAAGCGTTATTGTCTAATGTCGGAGTCAAACACTATCAATGTTGCATTGGGTTTTGCTGGCGTATGACGCTTTGAATGACGCGATGAATTTTTGTTGCACGTCGAACGGTGCTTCCTGGGGATCCTACGCCGCCGGCGTAGAAATTAAATTTACCAGCGTTGGTGCAAAATCTATAAATAAACGCGTTCGTCCGAGGGTTTTTCAATAGAAGTTATTTCATCCTAAGAGAGAGAAGTCTGATTATTCTTTATGTTCTAGTGTGGAATCTTCATCCTAAGATGAGTTTGATCAAAGGTGAGTGATCCTAATCCATCTACAACATATTTTCTACGGATTTATGCATGATTTTTTATGGTTTTGTTGTGTTCTCGAAGGAAAACATGGGAATGATTAAGTTATCAGGTTTAATCTATATCGGTTGGATAATGAGTGAGTTTTGTGGTTTAAACAAGTTAGTATAATGTTCTCATACAAGTTTTATGCGAATTTCATGCAATTTCTAAGGACTTTGTGGTTATTTGCATAAAGGAAACCCTAGCTTTGGGTGAGATCCGAATTTGATAAATGTAGATTGGTTCATAATGATCTAAATTGGTAAGTTGTATCTCCTTTATGATAGTGTTAATCAATATATGATTAGATGATCCTTATATGTTATTTATGTTATGCAAATTAGGGTTTTAGCGAGATATTTGGTGTTTGTGGAGTTTTGTGTGGTTCATTGTTGTTTTTGAGGATATTTGTGGAGTTTGATTAGAGTAGACGGTACGGGTAGCGGAGATTTCTTCTCAGGTTAGGGTTTTTGTAGAATTCATCCCTGTTATGATATATTGATAACGTGTTTATATCTGTTGATGTATATATATATTTATATGTTGTAACAGGAAATTTGGAGTTTGTGGAATTGTTGTTGCTGTTGATATAGGAGTTTGTGGTTTCGAGTTGTCTTTGTTGTTGTTGATATCGGATTTAAGGATTTGAATTGTATTCCTGAATTGAGAAAGGTACGACCAATCCCTGCTTGTTATTTTTGCTTGTATGTTGAGTATTGCTTGACTGGTTGAAAGAACAGAATTTCATAATAAACCTAATTTTTTCAGCTTAATAATTGTTTACTTGGTTGTGCTTGGTTTTGACCAATAAAGACCTAGCAGATAGTGAAACTGGTGAGGCACCCTGATGATCTTAGTGTGAGATTGTCCCTAGTGGACTCATGCTTGATATGATTCCAGTAGAATTAGAGGAAAATCGGGGATGTTTGGGGAGTACCACTCATCCATATATGTATATAATTACCTTATTTTCAAAGAGTTGGTTGTTTTTCAAGAAGAGTCTGAGTTACTTCGTGTTCGGGACTAGAGTATACATAGTTCTGAACTGTGTTGATTTTGCAGAATATAAAAAGATCACAAACTGATTGCTTGCATTAGACTTAGTGCATTTGATATATAAATATCTTTGTATGTATATTTGCATTTGTTTTTAAGGATGGAGTTATCGTACTAGTCTTCGCAATTCACTTTTTAAAATTTCAGGTACAGATAATGAAGACATTGTATATGATCTTTTGGGTTATGATATGATCTTTGATTAGGGGATGGCGATAGTGGACCTGACTACCCAGCTGAAAGTTAGATTTTTATTATTATGTTTTATGAACAATTATTAGATCATTCGTTGTTGGAAGACTAAGTTTTAAATGAAGGTTTTTCTCTTGTAGATAATTTCTATTTATGTTGGATTGTTGACTTATGGATATACCAACTAGGATGTTTGCTTGATTAAATAGGAATATTATGAAGTTACTTGTCTTTCCAGATTATACATGTTGTATTAAGTATTCTATGTGTATTTAGAGGTGATATTTGATAATTTGTGGATATTAGAGCGTTGGTGTGTTCTATTTCAAGAGAGGACACATGGCAGGTTGTAATGCCTTATTTTAGGATGTTACATCTATTTTATATAATATGACATGGATAAGAAATTATTATTTCTTCTTTTTACCAAAAAAACTATTATTCTTCATATGGTAGAATTATTTCCCCCTTAAAAATGCTCCAACCATATAATGAGATAATAATATCTAAGAATTGCTATGCATTTTCACCCTTGTCCTATTTTTATGAGCAAAACATAACGTTAGTGTTTTTACAATATAATAATATCGAACAGTCCAGTTAAATGTATATATAGACATGATAATTATTTAGTGATAAAAGATGGTTTTAAAAAAAAATTTTTGAGTGGTAAAAGATAGTGGATTAGTGATTTGTGATTGTTGGTAATCAGAGATTTATTTCTCGTCTCTAAAGGTTAATTCCCCTTTGTAATTATGACCCATAAATAATAAAATAATGATAATATTCTGAGCTATGATAAAGTTAAAACTAAATTAACAAAGTGATTAAATATAAAATAAGAATTTTGACATTAAACATTTAATAAAACGCGAGCCAGTAGAAATCCATAAGTATAGAATTTACTTTTCTGATGCGCTAAAATTGAAAAATAAAATACTTAAAAATGATAATAGCTTAGGGTTATGGTCCCAAGTCAACGTTATAATAACATCGTGTCAGGACATTTCATTATCACATCATTATAAGCACAGGCGATTGTCTTTATTTCGTATTTAAATTCGTCAAAAAGTACATAAAACATAAACTATAAATTATTAAGTATTACTATAATTATGTCTTCATATTGTATTTTGTTTTTTTTTTTTCCTTTCATAATCATGCTTTTAATTATACTGTGCTGTATCATGTAACAATGTTATCAAACTCACGATTCTATGTAGAATTACTAAAGAGAATAAAAATGAAATGCATAATAGAAATGCAGAAATGCAACTTTCTACTATCTACACAAAATAGTTTTGAAAAACTATAAGTATGCTTAGAGAAACCATAAAAAACTTGAAATACAAAAATGGATTAAAAAAATGAAGAAATTAAGTTTTTTTTTCATAATAACTTTTAATCCATGACATATCATACATAGAAAAAAGAATGAGTAGAATCAAAATTAAGTTTTTTTTTTATTATTTTGTTTGAAAAAAGTTATGAATTGAAGAGTGGTCTAAATTTCCAACTTATCTTAAATTTTGAATTACATAAAAGAAATAAATAAATTTTCTTATAAACTTTACACCTATAACTCGACTTAAATAAATTCTATGAGTGTAAAGTAAGGGATTTAAGGAGAGAGAGGGAAAGAGATGGAAATAGAGTGAAAAAGAAAAGACAAAATACGATAAGAAAAAATATACCTTCTTAATAGTCGATGAGCTTATAAAAATATAATTGTATTTTTTAAATTTTAGCTTATTTGATTTAAATAAGTAAAATCAGTAAACCCATTTAAAATTGTAAGATTTTACAAAGAAAAAAAAAAGATTATATGCACGGGTCAACTCAGAAGTCTCTTATAGAATCGAATGGATAAAATTGTGTCATAAGTAATATAAGCAACTCTCCGTTGTCGTCAGCTACCCTTCTATCCATCCGCACTAGATATTGCTTGTCACAGCCATGGAAAATATAAGGTCAATTAGATGTTCCTGTCAAGATGACCGTTAGTTGGGAATGGTAGTCCCATGTGCACATAAATAATGTTTGTTAACACAGCATAAGCGACAACAATATATTTCTAGAAAAAAGAAAATGTAATCCACAGAAAAGGCTGACAAAGAGAGTGAACTAAAAGGGTGGGAAGAGAAAATGCCAAAAATCAAGATAAAGAAGAGAAGCAGGAGGAGAAGAAGAAGAAGAAGAAGATCACTCTAAATATCATGAGCTTAGGAGCTGAGATTTTAATGGCAGCAATCGGACTATGGGGCGTGTATCTGCGACCATTGATCGTGAGATATGCAGCAGAAATGGTGGAAGTGATGGGATATGCTATACACAGGTTAATGAGTGGCAGTCCTTCTCTTGCTCTCTCTACTTATCTTCCTTATTCACCTGCTTTTCTTTGGTACTAATTATTAGTATTTAGCTATAGAGATCTAAGCAAGGCCAAAATGTTCGGAAATTGGTAGAATAAAAAAAAAAAAAATGCAAGGCAGTGTAATTTTTATTTTGAATATAGTATATATATTTATATAGAGTATGTAAGGTTATGGTAAAGAGATATATATTTGTTTTCTCCGTTTAGTTGGTATCGAGATAAGAAAATTCAAGAGGGGAACGAGGTGTACGGCTAACTTAGTATCTTGGTTTTTCTTTTCCATTTTTTTTTTATTTTTTTTTTCTTGCTCTTTTGGCCTTAGAGCATCTTGGTTTGTTTATGTAAATTTACTATTATCTGAGTATCTCTCTCCAAAAATAATGCATCTTAAACCGGAATTTCTTTCTGTTTCTTTCCATTTTCAATTTTTTATTTAGTTATTGGGAACTTTTATATTATCCTTCTGCATCCCCAAATTCTCCCTCTGCAATATATCTTATTATTGTTATTGTTGTTGTTGTTGTTTTGTCGTAATACAATGGGGGATATTGGCGATTAGCTATAAGTTGATTCTGCTATGATATCTACTAAATTGCGATAAGAATGCATCATTGGCCATATTAAAAATAATAATGGAAATAATTTCACGTGGTTTAGACCCAAATAAAGCCATATTATTACTAGTTGTATATGGTCAAGATCATGAACATGGAGATGAAGATTAACCAAATAATCAGTCATTAATTAGTATTTCTTTTTCTTTTTTTTTTTTTTTTGCCCATCCATTAATTAGTACTTCATACTGTATATGTTTAATTTGAGGCACAAGGTATAACCCAAAAATAAACAGTCATTAACTAGGCATCCAGCTTGATTTTTCTGATATTAAAAGTTTAAGCCTGACCCTGTGGTGCCCTGTGCGAGGTCGGGTGTGTACTAATTTTCTGCTCTTAAAAAAAAAATTGTCAACTTGATGGTAGTTTATTCTCCACCGATTCTGAATTACCGGACAATTTAGTTTATTTGTTTCATTATACTCGGATCATTTGTCATCATATTTGTATGGTTTTCAATAAGATATTTCTTAAGAAATAAATGCCAAAAAATTAATAATTTTTACTCATAAACAAAAAAACATATACGATATTAACATGATATAGATAAATTACAGATACATATCACATATAAATACAATACGAATAAAAATAATACAATCCAAACATAGCTATATTATATACTAATTAGCCAGTGTTGTGGACCATACAGAACAAAAGAACATATTGATTAGTCAGTATTGTAGGTCTCCGAAAATAAATTGTTACTATGTAAGCATACAATAGCGAGGAGAAAATTAACAATAAAATGACAAGAATGAAAACAACATAACAATTTATTGAGAAAATCGCAATACAATTCGGGGAGATAAAGCATGTATATAGAGCAAAAAATATATATATATATATATTCCGTCGAAGATAGTAGTAATATTTGTTGTATGAGGATAGATTCTATTGAATGCAAATTTCACCATATACCTATACACATGCTTCGTATAAATATAAGACATAATATGTTCGTAATAATAATAAAAAAATCTATAATTGGTCTAGTCGTCTCCATGAAGCTAATAACTAATAGGAACTACTCATCACACATCTAATATACATTAAATTTTAGTGTGATATCTCTCAAATATAATATTATAGAACTCTAATCATTATAGACTTTTTGATGTAATCGCTTAAAGTTTATCAGAATTCTAAAGTTAAGCATATTCAATAGAAGCATTCTTAAAATGAGTGACTTCTTGGGAAGTAACTTGCACCAAGAACCATATCATACATATTTCGTTAAAAACGAATAATATCTTGATAAATAGAGTTCGAAGTAATTACAATTAGTATTAATAATGATATGTTTGTGACGCAGCGAGTTAGCGTGGATAAAACGAGAACACTCAACGAATGTATCTCAACTCACAAAATAATGTGAAATCTAGAGGAAATCCCCTCAAAGTGTATTTTCAATAATCATCATAAGTTGTTTTTCAATTACAACCCTAGCACGACTATTTATAGTCTTGAAATAACCGAAAAGTAAATGCTAATTAAATGCTATTTATTAGCATTAATGCTAATAAATGCTATTTAAAATAAACAACTCAAATACGAAATAAACCGAAAATAAATGCTAATAAATGCTCTTTAATGCTAATAACTGCTCTTTCCGGTGTCCTCTTGGTTCCAATCTCTCCAAGTAGGACATGGCCACCTCATCTACATATTCTCCCACCTCCAAAGAACTCGACCCGAGTTCTCATCGGGATACAAAGGAACATCATCGGGAAAGAAATGATATATATCAGCGACATTGAACGTCTTTGAAATGCCCATGCTATTTGGTAAACCAACAACGTAAGCATTATCATTGATGACCTTCACAATCTGATAGGGCCCATATTTCTTAGGTTGAAGCTTGCTATATTTGCCAACGGGAAAACGCTCCTTCCGCAAGAACACCATCACTTGATCTCCAAGCAAAGATCTTCTTCCGTCGATGTTTGTCGACGGTTTCCTTATATTTGGCATTAGATTGCTCAATCTTCTTCCGGACCTCAGCCGTCACGAATGCCAGTGCTCCGCCATGTTCTTTGCTGAAATACTAATGTCATGACCTTGGGAAGTCGGATTAAGTCCAAGGCATGTCGAGGTGTCTTGGTATAAACCACAGCAAATGGAGACTTGCCTGTTCGTTCTATAACCGCATTGTTGTAAGCAAACTCACTTGACCAATGCAAACATCCACTGCTTCGGCTTCTCTCCACAAATACTTCGAATCAGGTACCAAGCGTCCTATTGGTAGCTTCAGTTGCCCATCCGTCTGAGGGTGAGCTGTACTACTATAATGAGAGATGAGTCAAACATTTGCCACAAGGTCTTCCAGAATTAACTCAAAAACTTGCTGTCACGATCGATGTAATGGTTTAGGTACACCATGAAGACGATCCACTTCTCTAAAGAAGACTTGGCAATGGGCTTGGGCATCAGCTACCTTCCTGCAAGGAATAAAATGTGCCATTTTGGAAACCTGTCAACAACAACAAAAACAGAGAGCATTACCCCGCTGGGTGCGAGGTAATCCAAGATGAAATCCATGGATAAATCTTCCCATATGTTATCGGGAACTGGCAATGGCATGTAGAGACCAGTATTTTGAGATTGGCCCTTTGAAGTTTGGCACACATAACATCGTTGTACCAATCTACTCACATCTCTGTGCAAATGAGGCCAATAGAACCTCTCACCAACTACTAACAAAGTCTTATCTCGTCCTAAATGACCAGCCAAACCTCCTCCATGTAGATCGCGAATCAACTTCTCCCTCAATGAGGACTCGGGAACACAAAGTTGATTCCTACGCATCAAGTAACCTTCATGGATGTGAAAATCTCCACTAGGCTGCCCCTACACACACATGCCCCAAATCTCCTTGAAATCTACATCATCCTCATAAAGTTCCTTCACATGCTCAAATCCTACTACTTCAGCTCTCAACGTCATAAGTAGATGAGCTCTTCTACTCAATGCATCCGCCACTTTATTTTGAATACCTAATTTGTGCTTTAGTCGAAATGGAAACTTTTGGAGGAATTGGATCCATCTAGCATGCATGTCCTTACTAATGCGGGTCTGACCATGTAAGTGTTTCAAGGCATCACAATCTGAATACAAAACAAACTCCCGACCTACCAAGTAGTGTTCCCAAGTTCTCAATGCTCTCACAATAGCATAGAACTCTTTATCATAAGTAGACCAATTTCTTCTGGATTCACTAAACTTCTCACTGAAAAAGGCAACCGGCCTCTTTTCCTGAGATAGAACAGCCCCAACTCCAACCCCACTCGCATCACAATCGACCTCAAATAGCCTATCAAAATCCGGTAATGCCAAAACAGGTGCACTACACAACTTCTCTTTCAAGAGCGTAAAACTACCCTCAACTTCCTCACTCCACTGAAACCTTCCCTTTTTCAAACATTCGGTTAAGGGGGCTGCTACCGTGCTAAAATGCCGAATAAACCGCCTATAAAAGCTTGCTAACCCCAGAAAACTTCGCAACTCAGTGACTGATTTTGGAATTGGCCATTCCCTTATCGCTCTTATCTTCTCATCATCGACCTGAATACCGTTACCACTAACAACAAAACCTAGGAACAGCAACTTTCTAGTCATGAATAAACACTTCTTCTTATTCGCATATAGTTTACTACTTTGCAAAACCGTCAATACCTCTCTCAGATGCATAACATGTTCCTCCTCAGACTTACTATACACCAAGATATCGTCAAAATAGACCACAACAAAGCGACCAATGAATGGTTTCAATACCTGGTTCATGACGCGCATGAAGGTGCTCGGTGCGTTGCTTAGACCAAAGGGCATGACCATCCACTCATAAAGGCCCTCCTTGGTTTTGAAAGCTGTCTTCCACTCATCCCCTGGTCGGATCCTGATCTGGTGATATCCGCTTCGCAAATCAATCTTTGAGAAGATCACCGCTCCACTCAACCTGTCAAGCATGTCCTCCAAGCGAGGAATAGGAAATTTGTACCCAATAGTAATTTTGTTGATCGCCCTGCTATCCACACACATTCTCCAGCTCCCATCTTTCTTTGGCGTCAACAATGCTGGCACCGCGCAAGGGCTCATGCTCTCTTTTATGAATCCCTTCTGAAGTAACTCCTGCACCTTCTTGCAATATCTCACTCTCTTTCGGGCTCATCCTGTAATGAGGTAAATTTGGTAAACTAGCACCAGGGATCAAATCAATATGGTGCTGAATGTCTCTCATGGGAGGCAAACCATCTGGTAGATCATCTGGTAATACTCCCCTAAACTCCTCTAACAACTCTTTCACACTTTCAGGCACCTCTTCAACCCTCTTCTCCTCATCAATCGCCCAAACCTCCTTCACAATTAAAGCATGCACTACTTTGAACTCCTTTATTGCATCCTCCATCTCCTTCTCAGTTTGAGTAATGGTAAGGAATGAACGCCCCTTTTCAGAGAAGCTTTAGGGCGGTCCTTTTGTTTTAATGGGAGAAGGGTAAATCGTACCCTATCTTTCTCTAATTTGTACACATTTTCTCGAACCATATGTAAAGCGTTAACATCATACTGCCATGGCCTACCAAACAACAAGTGGCAAGCATCCATATCGACTACATCGCAGTATACTTCGTCTCTATACTTACCGATGGAAAAGGGCACCTTGCATCTCTCTTTCACTTCTATCTTCTCAGCCGCTTTGATCCACCCAATAGTATAGGGATTCGGGTGTTTTTCTATAGGTAATTCCAAAGCTTTGACGGCTGCTCGCCCTATAATGTTTTCGCAACTCCCACTATCAATAATGAGATCAAATACACGCCCGTCAATCGTACATCGGGTACGAAACAATTGATGTCGCTGATTCTCCTCCTCCTTCTTAGGTGTCAACATTAGCTTTCGAACCACAAGAGCCTGCTCCTCTTCCTCATACTCTCCATATTCTTCACCTTCATCCGGTTCACAACAAATTTCATCCTCCTCATCTCTTTCTACCATGTTTATGCCTCTTCTATTAGGACATTCATTGGATCGATGTCCCGGCTGGTTACATCTATAACATTTCCCTAATGTTGGTTTAGCATAGGGATTATATTGCTTCTTCTCTTCCTTCCTCTCAACAGCACCGCTTTGTACCTCTTGAACACCCTTGGCTTTTTCCCCATAACTCCTACTAGAACTCTCTCCTCCATAACGCCTGGTGTTATCAAAACGGTTTCCATCAAAACGGTTATTCTTCTCTTGTAACATCAGCTCCGCTTTGATGGCCATGTTCTTAGCTTCATTCAAATTGCGCAACACATGGACACCAATCTTATCACGGATCAGAGGCTTCAAACCTTCCAAGTATCTGGCAACTTGCTGGCCCTCACTTTCTCTTAAATCGTTCCTCTCTGCCAATCGCATAAAATCCGCAGTGTAATCATGAACTGACCTCTGGCCCTGGCGACATCTCTGGTATTGCTGGAACAAAATTTGCTCATAGTCAGGGGGTAGGAAGTCCCGCTGCAAGAGCTGCTTCATCCGGTACCACGTCCTCACCGGCTGCTTCCCTTCGCGATATCTCCTACCTTGCAACCTCTCCCACCAGGCAGAAGCGCCCCCCTTCAAACGACAAGCCACCAGCTTCACCCTCTTCCCTTCTGGGATCTCCATATACTCAAAGAACCGATCAATATCAGCGAGCCAATCAATAAAATCTTCAATGTTTAAATTCCCATTAAAACTGGGAATGTCCACTTTCAATTTAAAATCGCCCTCTCCATAACCAAAACCATAATCATAACCTCTATTCCGACCTCCATAACCACCCCTCCGACGTGGCGGTTCATCTTCCGGCAAAACATCATCTTCTTCTTCCGAATCATCATCGGGCATCTGAATCCTCCTATTTGCAGCCACAGGTCTGCCACGAGGGTCGCCGCGTGCATCGCCTGCTCTTGGTCGTTCCTCATTAACATTCCTGTTTCTGTTGGCATTGGGTCCCATCGCGTCGAAACGCTCAACCAGGTCATCAAGGCGCTGTTCGAAACGCCGGAATCTCTGATCCATGTCACCCAGCGCCGCTCTTTGATCCTGTAATTCGGTTCGCAGAGCTTCCAAATCCCTCACAACGTTTGGGACTTGACCGCCACCTAAACTGTCGTCGCCTGACATCTCTACAGGAATCTTTCCCGCTCTGATACCAACTGACGCAGCGAGTTAGCGTGGATAAAACGAGAACACTCGACGAATGTATCTCAACTCACAAAATAATGTGAAATCTAGAGGAAATCCCCTCAAAGTGTATTTTCAATAATGATCATAAGTTGTTTTTCAATTACAACCCTAGCACGACTATTTATAGTCTTGAAATAAAACCGAAAAGTAAATGCTAATTAAATGCTATTTATTAGCATTAATGCTAATAAATGCTATTTAAAATAAACAACTCAAAATACGAAATAAAACCGAAAAATAAATGCTAATAAATGCTCTTTAATGCTAATAACTGCTCTTTCCGGATGTCCTCTTGGCTTCCAATCTCTCCAAGTAGGACATGGCCACCTCATCTACATCAGTTTGTGGTTATACGGTGTTTGTGATAATGATGTTTCAGATATTATGTTTAGTAGTCGTAGAGATAAAAACTATCGATGTTTCTAGGCAATTCTACCTATCTTTGATTAAAAAAAAAATTTAATAAATCTTTTTTTCCTTAAGGTTCATATAAAATTACAAAATAATCACCCTTTGGAAGAGCAAGGTTGAATTAAAGGCAAAGAGGTAAAAATGAGTGGCTGAAAGTCCATAGCAGAGCCGATATTGATAGATTCACGTGTGCTCCTGTTAATTCCTAGTGTATTTGATACTCATGACACCTTTATTAAAATATATTAAAATATTAATCATACAAAACCAATTACATAAATATCAATATATTATTGTATACATTAAACGTGGCATTGAATGCACTTTTACAACCCCTTCAAATGAGGGGAAAGCTGTACATTGCATATTTGCTTTACATAAAACTATTATTATAGTAATGAGTTATATTTTAAATATCACATAATAATTCGTTATGAATTATTGTTATTATACAAAATAATGAATCGTTTATTTTCTATATTTTTCATAAATATACTAACAATGAGCATTTTACTTTTATTCCAATAATTATCATCCTATTTTTTCATACCAACTAAACCTTTTAATATACATGATCATTATCATTACAACTTTATTACATTCTATTAAATTGGAATTTAATACCCGCTTTTTATTCTTAGGTGTTAGTAATTAGTGATTGTGATATAGTAAAGAAGTACTAGCTTATATTTAGGATTATAAACGAGCCGAGCTATTCGTAAGCTACTCGAACTCAGCTCGCTTTAGGCTTGGCTCTGCTCTGCTTGAGCTCAATTAGTAAACGAACCGAGCTCAAGCCCAAATTAAAACTCATTTATCTAAACAAGTCAAGCTCGAGCTTTGATTTAACTTGCAAGTTAGCTCATGAACAAGCTCATTTAAGCTTATGAATAAGCTTATTAACAGGCTCGTTAATAAGTTTATTAGTAGATTTGTGAATTTTTTATGTATCATATATTATCTATAATTATATAATAAAAACAATAAAACTAATTTCTATTTAATAATTATGTGTATATATATATATATTATAGCACACTTATATATATATACATATATTATATTTAGGTTTACAAAAATGAAAAATAGAATATCTAAATGAGTCGAGCTCGAACTTAAATTTTAAAATCGATAAAAGTTTGTTAGGTTTGATAAAAAGCTTAGCTCAGCTTGAGCTTATTTCATAAATGAACCAAGCTTAACTCAAACTTAAGCTCGTTTAACTAAACAAGCCAAGCTTGAGTCTCAATTTCAGGCTCTTAAAAGGCTCAGCTCGAGTTTAACTTGCTAAACTTTAGATGAATCGAGCCTGAGCCTTTAAAAGCTCTACTTGTATCACATACTTTAAATGTAACATTTAATGATATACTTGCTCATGCCATAGTAATTGGGATTACCATGACATTTATTAAGCGTGACACTCTACGAAATGCATTATCGCATTTATTATTAACGGTACATTATTGTTGTACCTGTATGCGTAATTAATTTTGCATAGTTGGTATTTATATATTTTACTTTTTAGGAATGTGTAAACAAAAAATTATCTCACTATTCCTCACTATGTATGGATGAAATACCTGTCTAGCACATATAATAAAATAATGACCAAAATAAAATTGAAACAAGAAAAAAAAACCCAAAATCTATTCGAAAATCCCATTTAGAAGTCAAAATATCCAAAATTTACATATAAATCACGTTTACAAGACGTGATAATAAGTTTTCCTACCATTATTAAATTTCTTTTCATGATTGAGATATACAATTTTCTATGTATATCTTGGTTTGCTCAAACAGTGTACATGTGAACAATGAACAATTTCATAGTATTTCGCCTCTATATGATTTATAGGGACACATATATGTGTTGCAAAATATTTTAGTATATTTTTGTTTAACATATTTTGATGTGTCTTACAACGTTAATAGAGCACAGCATATTGCTACTAAATTAATTTTAAAGATGCTAGATTGTGTCTTAATAGTAAAACATATTGATATGAACTTAATTATTATAACAACTTTTAGCATCTTAATAGTTGATTGTGTGTGTTTTCATTGTAATATGTGTGTGTATATGTCTTTTCCCTTAAACAAATTATGTATTTTTAATTATAATTTATGAAATTACAAAACATTTAAAATTTTGTAGTATTCATAAAATATATTATAAATAATATATAAAATATAATTAAGAGATTCTCATATAAAGAATTATTTGTGAGTAATTGATTGAGTGCATAAACAATCCATAAAAAAAGCCCTAAGCACTAATATCAATACAAAATATGTTTGTTATATATAACAATTGAGACATGATTCACGTATTCTAAAGAGGTAATGTCACAAATGATACCTAATTTTAACAAAATATACAATTAGACACATAAATTTTGGAAATGATCAATTAATACCTAAACTTTAAATTTATCAATTTGATATCTTGATTAATTTGGTACCTAAATAAACTTGATGAGGTATTATTAGTGTACACGAAAAGTTTTTTCTAGTATTAAATGTATCAATTTCAAAGTTTATGTGCTAAATTAATCAATTTCAAACTTCAAGTACCTAATTATATTTTATTAAAATTCAAATACCATGTGTGACATTAACTATCACGGCCTGAGAGGTACTCAAAACATGACAATCCGTTGTACACAATATTAAAGCCTACGAATGACTACTTTAGTTACACCAAGGCTTCCATACTATGTATAAAGTGTGCATCACAATAAAAGGGATGCATTGGAGTAGCGTAATTTTATTGATAACAATTAAGTAACAAAACATGAAGAATGTAAATCATAATAAGTTCAATTACAAATCTTATGGCATACCCTCACTAATGTCTTCAAATCTATATATACATTTCCCAGTTATTTCAATATAATAACATTTCATATTACTCATAAAGAAATTTTCAAGAATATAAATTCATCCTATGCTCCTACTTCTTCCATAAAATCTCAAAATCTTCTAATAATTTCCCTGATGTCGCTATCCTCATATGGAGTCTCAAGCATACTTGTTCAACAGAAATCTATGGAGGTATAAGCTTACAACAAGATTAGTGAGATATCCCCTCTTTATTCGTACCGTAAATTCAAATAAGTTTATTAATTTTCACGTATATGCTATGCAATAAACACATGTTACACACAATTATGTATGGATATCCGGAAACCATATATATAATTGATTTACACCTTCTGTATCGAAGGTTAGGGAATTAGATCCGAAGATCTATGCTATCTTCACTGCTAGCTCCTGAGCCTCTTGCCCATATCGATATATCAGCACGGCTCATCCTTAGGTTGTATCCTCGGTACACCTTAGTTCTCTAAAAATGAGCTTGACCTTTAATCCTTTCGATTCCTCATGTAGGAGTAGCAGTCGTTATCATGTGACTTGATGGATGCAATACGTATCCATTTAATTTATATCAAGGCCTAGTATAATTAAAGTATACTTGAGGGTGATCAAACATGCATCAAACACACATAAGCAATATATAATATTAATAGTGTATTTAAACAAACATTTGTTAGTTTTGATATGCTTAGCGTCCTTCATCACACATACATAAAAGCATTTACATATAAACCCATAACCCCAAGAATATTCATTTTATCTTGTACCTACAGATCTAGTGTAACTATTTACATGTACAAGCAAGATAATGAAAACGGAGGGAAAACTCACTCGTCCTATTGCAATCTGATTAGTCGTAATAATCCTCAGAAATGGGAGTCTCGTATTCCTCGTCACATAAGGTAGTTGATGAAAGAAGAATTTGAGAGAACTTAGGATTGTTATGGATGAAAAAGAGAAGGAAAGTGTTTAAGAAAAATTTTAGAGAGAAAGTTATGGAGAAAAATTGGTAGAGTTTTGTTATGGTAAAAGAAAAGTGTGTAAGAAGTGAATGAAGGATATTTATAGAAGGAAAAAAAAAAGGGAATAAAAGATATAAAAATAAATAAAAAAGAAAAAAATGGAGGGAAATTTGGCTGGGGGGGAGAGGAAGAAGGGGTGGGCGCAGCAACTGCCACAAAAGAAAATGAAAGAAAAAAAATTCATTTAAATCGAAAAAAATGTAATGAAGTACAAGAGAAGTTAAATAAAAAGTGTAGTAAAGTTTTGTGGAAAAATAAAATTCTAAGAGATGTAAGAGGTAAGTGTAAGAATAAGTGTAAGAAAAAGTAAAGATAGAGAAATAGTACTAAATAGTAGTTAATAGTAATTGAATAATAAAAAAATAAATTACCAGTAGTAAGAAAAATACGCATAAATAGGCTATATCTGACATTTTTGAAAACCGAAAATTTGTAATTAATATTTTTATGAAACAATAAATTATTTATGATATTTTAAAGATGATTTGATATTGTTTTATCATTAATTATTATCCAATTTGTTATCTCAGTCTATGTGCTAAAGGTCAGATACCGAAATGGTCTTCTAGACTTAACTATCAAATTTTTGACCTAAAAAATTTACATATGATATTTTATGAATACCTTAATATATTTCTAGAATAAATTGTTTATCGGAATATTTTTAACCTTTTGTGTGTCAGGACATTGATTTTAAGAATTGATCCTGTTTGAGTTCAAAACGAGTGAATTTTTTTGCGAATATGATCTTTTTAGTTTATATGACATTATTTAGAACTATAATCTAAGGTTATCTCATATGTCCTGTTTTAGTATTTCTAGCATGGTCTTACTAGATCTAAATCCTTTGGATTTCAATGTTGACCCTAGTTAGCTTTTAGGGTTTAGTTCTAATTTCAATTCTAGTTTTTAAGATTTACTCTTAATATTATAAAACCTAGGGATTTAGGTTTATATTGTATATTTGGTTCATATTTTAAGTTTACTCTATTTTTATGATTTATTTAAATATTTTGTAGTTTCGGGATTAACTAATCAAATCTATAGCTTCAATGGTTAAACGTTAACTTGATTTGACTTTTGGTATTAATTTTATATTTTTTATTCTAAAATTCATCGAAGGGTCTAAGGTTTTACGTCATTGGACATACTATCTCGATTTATATGTTAGAGATTAAATAGATGAATTATTTGGTGTAGGGATTTCAAGTCGAATGATTATCGAATCTTTACTTTGTTTTTGAAGGTGTTCTTTTTCTTAAGGTTATGAAATTTCATATTTGATATTATTTAGAGTTTTTAGAGTTTGGTTTTAACTTGGGTTGGTTTTAGGATTTCAAATTCGGTATTTAGCTCTAGGATTATTTTCTAAGAGCTCCAAAAAATTGAGGGGTTTACATTAACCCTATTCTAAATCTGCCCAAAAATCTTCAAATCAAGATTTGATTCAATCCTCTTCATTTAATGAAAGCTATAAACAATGACTCTACGTAAGTATACATCAATACAATAATTCAATGTATATCCAATAAAACCTAACGAATTAGACATACCCTATTTAAAGGTCATGCAATAATTACACACCGAGGCATCTCTTATAAACTTTAGAATGCTATATAATTTATCTTTTTTTGTAGGGATTTGAACATTTTTTTGCATACCAATTTAGTTCCAATTCTTCTCCTCCTATCATTGTTCATGGGTCCATACCAGCAATTGTTCTAATAGCAACCTTTTCTTCCTCAATGAACAAGGTTTTTGAAAAAAAAAAAAAAGAATCTCCACTTTACAAATGAAAATTTAAAACTAATAATTGACAACATGAGCATTACAAAAAGACAAAATAACTTAGTAATATGATTGTAATAATAGCAACCAACCATCATTTTACTTTAGGATACCACTCTAATTTGAAGTTCAGTAACTTACTCAATTAGTCGGTTAATTTAAGTATCCTTTTTAATAAATCACTCTTATACGAAAATATAAGACATCTACCTCTTTGGGATGTTTTGTTCAAAATTTAAATTTCAAGTTTTCATAATTTGCATGCATGCTTATCTAGTTATCTTAGAGAACCATATTATTCCTTCATATAAGTATTGTCATTGGATGTCTAGGCACGATAAACCAATATAATAAAATAATAGTCATAGGATGTCTATTACGCCCCAAGGTACCTTATATATGATATGGCCCATGAATCTAGAAGGCTCATGAGTATCTGTTTAAGGTACTTCGTAGGTCTTCAGAGCAATTCATGAGAATAACACGGATAAAATTCCCAAAGGAGAGTAACCCCACATACATGATCAGGTTGCTTAGAATAAGAATAAATACATACAAATATATAATTGATAATGATAATATGCTAGTCCTTACATTATTCGATTATAATTATAGCATAATTGATAAACATTGTCTTGAGTGTAAGATATTATTGAAAATAATTATGATTAATTCCTTCTTACTCCCATAGATAACCTTTACTGGACTTGACACCATACTAAGACGAGATTATAGATTGGCACTAGCCACGAACTAACCAAAACAAATGGAGACAATTAAAGGGTAAGCAAACCATTGCTTAGTAAGATAACTAAACCAATACACACATAACAGAAAATTTTGAAACAAATTTATTATTCAGACATATGCAATGCAACAATTATACAAATGGACAAATATAAGCTTAGATGATCGGAATCTAAACAGGATATGGATTTACACCCTCTCATCAGGGTTTTGGAGCACATACCCACCAAGACACAGGAGAGTCTAAAAATACCAATTATGGAACTTTAGTTGTTTATATTTATTAACACTTTAATCTTTAATATTTTAATCATTCCCACTAACTTGATAGTTCATATTCTACCTATAATATTCCACTTTCATAAGGCTAATACCACAGATGATGCTTCTCACTTTACCAATTAGTTTCTATGGAACCAGATAGTCTACTGAAAACCCTACGCCTAACCACTTGTTTATCTCAATTACTTCTGATGTTTCTATAGACAGACTTGAAATATAATAAGTATCACTACTGGTATAATGATGCAGTAATCATGCAATCATGTAATGCATGGTAGGTTAATTAATCATTCATTATTATTTAGCTTAGTTTTGGGGTGACCACTCAATTTTTTAGACAATCATCATATTCATAAGCATAATTTAATCAAACGAGTGTTCCACTTTTAATTAGGTAGATCAACAATCACTTAATCATCAAACAACAAGTAATACCTAATCTCCATACATGATTCGTTATATTAGTATAATTAAGCAGGTGCACTATATTACAAACACAAACATTGTGTATAATCATAGTTACTCACCTATCCAAAAAGTCAAAGGTGATTGTAGTAATCGTCCAAGAAATCCGAAAGTGAGTCTAATTCACCTGTAAGAGGTATGATCATATATTAATTTATAGAAATTAATGATAAGATCCTATGAGTGTTTGTGTGATCTAATTGGTGTTTCTTGTATTTTTCGTCATTCTTTGTAAGCTCTAACTCCTACCATAATCACCTATTTACTGTAGTTGGTCATGAGACTTATCTAACCCATTACATGTATAGATTTATCTATATTGTGGTTCACAATTAACATGATTATCATATTTCCTCTTGTTGAGCCAAGTAATTTATATCATGGGTTTATTTGTTTACACTTATCTTCTTTTGTGATATTTGATCCCTACACTTATTCATTTAAGCTAATGTAATCGTGATTTAGCTAGTTAAAACTTTAAGATCACATTTGATCCTATTCGTTTGTTTTAGTGATAAGTATTGATAAACCCTTATTACTAGTGCTCATTTGATCACATTTTATACGTAGCTTATCAAGAAAAGGATACTTAATTTTTTAAATATAAACTTTGGGGCTATAAGAAAACAATTGGAGGATTTGAAGATGATTTAAGTAAAAATCAAAGGTGAAGTTGGAAAAATGGACAATGGTTTATTTTTTTTATACATGTACTACCTTATGCATGATCATGCTGGAGGTAAGGAAGAACTAAAGCAGAGAAAAT
This sequence comes from Combretum micranthum, assembly GCA_024138025.1. Lineage (NCBI taxonomy): Eukaryota > Viridiplantae > Streptophyta > Magnoliopsida > Myrtales > Combretaceae > Combretum > Combretum micranthum. The sequence continues at coordinate 41,381 of JAMXBD010002409.1, forward strand.
TCTTGAAAGTTATAGTCTAGATCAACACAAGCAGTCTGCACTAGCATGCACGGGGTGAGGCAACATCGCTGGGAAGATTTTTAATAGTTTCAATTTTGCACAACCATGTAAGGGTAGTCCTGAACTCAGACGCGGTCCAACTCTTATAAATCTCCATTTTTGCTTACTCTATAACTATTTCTTTAATCCTAGTTTGTTTTTAAGAATATTTGTAACATTTTCAGACCATACTAAGCAAATAAGAATTGATATTGTTCCTTAGACTACTTAAGACAAAATCTTATAAATGTCCATTCCTATGATGTTTATTTTATGTTAGAATTTAATATGAACATGATCATTCCACTATAGGGCTGGCGACATTCATATGTACATTCATAGGTTATTGTTTTGTTTCTCCATTTCTTTCCTTTAACCATGGAAAAAGACTAGAGAGTTACCTTCAAATGGTGAAGTGGTGAAACATCGCCTTTCTCCCTATCAAGCTGTCGACCCCAAGGGGGAGAAAGATGAAAGGATTATTGTATATTAAGTTTACAAGAAAAAGAAGAAATCTTCATGACTAGATCTTAAAGAGTTGGTATCCTTTACCTTGTTTTAGTAGAAGGATTATTCTTATTCCTAATGCTAAATTACTCCTTATAGAATCGATACTAGTAATGGGACATGGTGGATTTGTGTCAAAGATGTGTGTGTGTGTGTGTGTGTTTAGATTTGGATTATTTATGTATGTGTTGGTTATGGGGTTTATGAAAAATGGAAATAAGAAAGAAGAGGTTGGATGTGTCCTTGTTTCCTTTTGGGGTTCAACAAAAAATAAGGAAGAGAAGCAATAAGGTGTGGTTCCTTATATGTGTTGGCTTGTTTTGCATCGGTTGAGAGGGGTCTTCATAAGAATAAAGGTGGAATGGGGATGATAGAGGTGTAATAACTTTCATAGTTAGTTGCTTATCATGGTAGCAAATGGAATTCACTGACCCATGCCCTTTCCTATTGTTTCGAATGGCAAAGTTAATGGAGAAGGAGGAATGAAGGTTCATTAGCAGTTTTGGGTCCCATCATCATTTAATGAATAATATTCATTAAGATATTATAGCTTTTGTATAGGAACCTAATAGCCTTTTGCACTCCTTTAGATGCTCTTAGATAGAAATGACATGTAGGAGGGGGTGGAGGATTTATTTGGAAGGTATTTGTCTAATTAATATTGAAGAGTTTGGATTCTAAAGGATTTAGCTACTTTTAGTAGCTTTTGACTTTTGTTGGTGTAGCTTATGGTGGGAAATTTATGGATGGGGTTAAACTTTAATATTTGACCAATAGTTAAAGTATTTGAAATTTATATATGGAGAAAATTTTTGGGAAATTCTATGATCCCATCATTAAATTTGATGAGATTGATCCTATTATCCGATAGCTCATACCATACCTAACCACAATCGAATAACTAAAATAGTTAGTATTCTAATTACTATATTGTTTTAACGATTAGATAGCTAAATGGATAGCCCCGTCGACAGGACTGTAAAGCTCCCAAAATTTATAGTTTTAAGTCAATATGTGTAGTTTCATACCTACGCAATTGAGTATCAAGAAAAAAAATTTTAATCAATGTTTTTGGAATAATTTACAATCATCAATAAAATTTAAATTAAATTTTCATAATATATTTAGATTCTATCTTTGATAATGAATCTTATTAGATTTAATTCATGCTACATGATTTATCCTCAAGTTATTGTTTACTAACCGATAAATTAATTAGCAAATTAGTTTGTTTTGGCGCAAGTATTCAAGGGTTTACAATGTCTAGTATAATGAATCAATAGAATAAATAATTACATGCAAATAAAACATGATAAGTAAGACATTATGCAAAGCACATTCATGTTCCTTTTGGTTTCTATAAACATTTCATCATGTCGTTTCATAGAAATTTTTAATTTATTATCAATGGAAGGGGAAAAAGTATCTTGAATATTCTTGATATATGATGGGTAATCGATTTCACATTTATGACCTACCAATAAGTGAGATAAACTAGTATTAATTGATTTCCAATATTTATTAATATTAAAAAAACAATATTTCCAATATATATTAGGCATTAGTAAAAGAAAGTAGAGAAATGTTGCAATTAGATTTTATGAGCCTAACTTGAGACAAAGTAACAGAAAAGAAGAAAACACCTTTAAATGGTTAGCTCCTTTTTCTTTTTCTTTTTTTCGATGTCAATTATTGTGGAGTTATAATTCGTATCTAAATTTTACAATACCATTACAAAATCCCAATAAATATGTCAATGGAATGATTAGAACACATTTAATCGGTTTTTATGATACCAACAAAGATTCAAGCTTAAACAGGCTTATAACTTTTCAACTAAATGCATAAGTAGGTGTACCAAAATGCCAATCTCCTATCCCACAATCTGTCAACTCAAAACAAGACTAACAAGCATAATAATCTGCTAGAAAAAACTTCTCCATTGTGATCCCTTTAGTTTGCCCTGCCTAAAAGAATCTCCATTTGACTATTCACCATATATGTCAATATGTTGTTGGTGTAACATAGATGGGTACACAAATAGGGAATTTCATCCAATTAACCTAACACGGTTTTCAATCAAAACATAACCACAAAATCCAACAACTAAAACCTTAATCTCAAGTGACTCAAATTTTTAGAATTCAACCATTAACACAATCAACTAGGAAAAAAGAATAAATTCCCATCTCACAAAGACTAGTTATTCCTATTAATTATGGAATTACACTATAATCAAGTAAAGCAAAATCAATTAGGCACCAATACCAACTTACAATACACTTCCTGTATAAAATTCAAACTATGCAGTTAAATTCATCCACTTTTTGCATAAATAAACCAAAAAGCAGCAATAGATTTCATAAAAGATTTTGACTTTTAGTAAAACTATAAAATTACGCAACCTTATGTGTAGGCAGTCATAAAAATTCCCATATCAAAATTTGTATGGACATAAACACACCATATTCATCAGTTATGCAATTCACCAATATATCAAGTATGAGTCTTCTAATCGTAACATAGCTAATTGGTTCAATTAAAAAAAAAAAAAAAGACTAATTCTACCTTATCAAAGTATAAATCAAGTTTTTGGCTAAAAAAAGTTTAAATCAATTTAACACATCTTTCCTGGCCATAGAATTTTAAAAGCAATCTCATTTTATTAAAATGAAAACAACCCATTTCAAAGAAAAAAAATGTCTTTTAAATATTATTTAGTAAAATACACAATAAATCAACACATGGCAAACAAAAGAATGCAAAAAGAGAAAAGAAAAACAAAAACAAAATAAAACCGCCAAATTAAACATCTTTTTATTGTATTTTCATACCTTTATGAAGTTTAGATTGTAGCATAATATTTTTTTTTTTTATTTTAGAGGACAAGAACACACACAAATACTACATTTAATCATTTGTTCCTATTTCACATACTTGATTAAATGAAAAGACTTTTGTGTGCTAAGACAACAAGCTAAGAGCATGGACAACCTTTTTTGAATTGAGAGAAGGCAACATCACACTATAACAACAATACCCAAGAGTTAAGTACATTAGCAAAACCAAACAAGGACAGAGTAACAAACATCTTAATCCAATCTTCATTGATTCAGCAATGTCATTGGCACATGATAAGACCATGGCTAAGCTAGTGAGAATGCACACATAAGCAAGCAAATGCAAAAAAGAAGTAAGTCAACACAATATTAACCAGTATTCATATTGTTTTTAGATTACTAACCTTAGAATTTACTAAAACATTACTTTCTGATTGAGGGCTCTTAGACTAGCATGACATTAGGTTATACTTGGTCTTTCAATTTAAGGTTTATGCATCTTCTTGTTTGTTCCTCATGGTTCACTGTTTAAAAAATAAAAATAAAAATAATGAGAAATATATAAATACTTTAAAAATGGAAACAAGTGAATACACTAGAAGATATCAATATTTGGGGCTAAGTTTATTAAGATATCAATATTTTGAGTAATTAAAAGGAAATATCAATGTATGACAAAGTGTATCAAAGAAGGTATGAATGTTTTACAAAGTTCATTTGACGTATCAACAATTAGATTAGTTTTCAATTAAACCTTTTTAATTTTCCATCAATGGTTAATTATTGATACATTATTTGACCCACTTTGCCAAACATTGATATCTCATTTTTAACCACTCAAAACGTTAATACCTTAAATGAACTTATTCTGAAATGTTAATACCTTTTGACGTAATTTACCTAAATAGAAACTAAAATCGGTTATTAGAAAAGCATAATTAATTAGTAATATAAACATATATTATTTGATTACTACGTAAATACTAATAACAAAGTTACTCACTTAATCAAAACCTACTCATATTGTCCATATAAGTATCAAATTTAGTATCACAAACAAAGAGATCATATATGCTGTTTTTTTTGTAAGGGGATATTTGCAAATTAACGCCTTGAACTTTATCAAGATGCAGATTCACCCCCTTAACTTTCAAAATGAGTTGTTAAACCCTTACACTGAAAAAAAAATTAGCACTATATAGGACAGTTCAAAATTTCCATTATTATTATTTTTTTTTAGGGAAGGGGGAATTCGCACATAAGTGAACGTTCAATGGGAATATTTTGCAACTCCTCCTATTTTGTGAGTGTCATTTACCATGCTAATTTTTGAAAGTTTAAAGGATAAAAAGCTCACTTTAAAAGTTTAAGGGGTGAATCTGCTCCTAGGTAAAAGTTTAGGAGGGCAATTTGCAATTTCCCCCTAAAAACACTCAATTTTTGCTCAATTTTTCAATTGATTATAAATTAAAATCCATTGCATAGATTTAAACAGCACCAAAAACAAATGATTTTAGAAAATCTTTATAAACCTCTCACACTTTACTTAGAACACTAAAGACTTTTTACACAAAATCAAGCCTTAACTCAGCAAATTGCCTAATAGCTATGAATTCTATTTAAAATACCTCAAAAAAAACCATTTAGAAAATTAAACTTCATCTCAAAACATGAATCAATGCAATAAAAATACAAAGTTTGGAAAGCTCTCAAATTCCTCAGCCTCTGACTCAAAGATGATGGCCACAACTCCCGGTACCATCATAACCACAACAAACATTATGCCTTATATCAACAGGATTCTCCAAACTAATATGATAACAAAGTAATATCAAAATATAATACAAGATTCAAACTTTAGCTCAATGATTAATTGACCATATATCAAATACAATACACCATGAGACAAGGAATACTTTCATTTAACCAATATGGCTAAAGTCACATAAGGAGATGAAAATATTGATTGCATATTTACTTGTGTACATTTTCAATTCATTACTCTATAATTTGAAGTTATTTTTAATCTTTAAATATCTTTGATTGTCGTTTTATCTTTTGCTTAATGTCACTTACCTATTTTAATAACTAAAAATTGATAAAAATAATATAATCGATTGCTTTGATGAAACACGTGGGCATTAAGAAATAGTAAACATTATCACACTATGAATGATAGGCATGCTAGTAAAATTTTATCTTGTGCTGAAAATATATTATTTTATAATGTTGCAATTTAAGCCACAAGATATTTTCCCTTACAAGCATGAGGATATCAGCAAATAAATGAACATATGATAATCTAAATTAATTGCAATAGTCCTATAGCTTAGAACCAAATGATCTATAAAATCTTAGTATACTCCCAAAGTGGCTTTGAACCTTTAGCAAGTTCTATTTAGCCTTTTACTAGCCGACATTTGCATTCATGATCTACTGTACCATCATAGTATTAACTGGGTAACAAGGCTCAATAAAAATAAGTATAAGTAACACTACTATCAATACTAGAACACATGAAATAAAAATCAAGCAAAAGGGCATGTTTTCGCGTTAAGGAGATGATGTACTTTGGTGAACTACAGAAGGAAATATACACTATATTACAAAACAGAATCATTTCTTTTGTGTACCTATGCTACATTGCACGAGTTTCTTTAAACCCAAAAATCATCTCATGTACATGCTCAATTACCATATCCATTACACAAGTTCCTTTAAACCCAAAATTCATGACCTATAACTGTAGTAATCCATTCTCCTTCATTATATTTACAGTCTCTAGGCATCTTTTATACAACCTCATTTACATAGACCAATATTTGTATCTTGCATATTCTAAACAATTGTACAGTTTTATTAATTCCATGAGATATGAATAAACTGTCAAACAATAAGATAAAGGAATATAAATAAAGTATATAAATATATTATCTTGTTAAATTTGTCATTATGTACTAACTATAAATTAATATGGTATTTTTTAAAAAATCTTAAATCAATAGTTGTGTGGTATGGATCTTTTATTTAGTTGAAAATAAATATATACACCATAGGACAAGGAATACGTGTATGGGATGAGGAATACTTAGTTTTAATTAATATAGGTAGCACTATATAAGAGATGAAAATATTAATTTCATATTTAGTTGTATACATTTTTAATTCATTACTCAATAATTTGAAGTAGTTTATTTTATTGCACCATTAACAAAATGAAGTAAACATAAAATTTTTTTTATTTCTAATTATTGTTGATTGTCATTTGCCTCTATGTTTTTTCTGATGTCACCTAACTATATTAATAATTAAAAATTAAAAAATTGACATAAATAATTACTTTAATGTAACATGCTTGTATTAAGAAATAACCATTGTTGCACTGGAAATGATAGGCATGCTAGTAAAATTTTATCACATGTTGAAAAAAGATAATTTTATAGAGTTGCAATGAACTCAACTTTCTTATCTTTGAGCAGTGAGTTATTTTCCCTTGCAAGCATAGAAGATACTAGTATACTTTTGAATGGAAGAAACAATAGAGTAATTAGACCCTATGTGCCGGTGGAAAGCTGCCAGCCTTCCAGGAGTATGCTACCGGCGTTGTCTACTTAAGCTGCCAGCCTACAGCTGGCTTTGCAAGTGACCAATAGCAAAATTTAAGACTGTTGAGTAAGTGGCCAGCATTCATGTTAAAGGCTGCCGACCATAGCCATGTAGGTCGCTAGCTTTCGGCCAGCTTTCTTTAGTACGAAGTGACTTTTCATTTTTTTTTTGTTTATTGTTCAGGGCTATTTTGAAGCCTATATGAACCCATGTATTCGACATAGGATAGATGATTAGTTGAATGATTTTTTTTTTTTGAGAGATTTTTCCATTTGTGAGAGTTTATTTGTTCTTGTGATAAGAACAAATCAATTGATAATTTCGATTCTAATCAATAGGTGTGATTAAGGTCAAACTCTGCTCTTGTGATTACTGTGGTTCCAAGCGACAGGTTTGTTTGGCGTCAGATTACGTTGCTATGTTATTTGATAACTACGATTTCAATTGGCGAGTTCAATTGGAGTTGGGTTGCTTATTAGCTTATTTCAAGACATTCCTAGGGTTCAATTCCAATAGTGAATCGTTTAAGTCTTGGGTTTTCATATACCAAGCATTCTTGTTTCGCATCAAATAATCTTCTGTATATTAGCTTATCAGAAACTAAAATCTACTTAAAGCATGATATTGAATTATAAGTTAATAATCTAAATAGGAATTATGGGGAATCTTAAATATAATAAATTATATATATATAACTTGACCTAAGATTTATTATTAGCTAATTTAGTAGGAATGACTAATAGAGTTGGTGATCAAACTTATTGAGATACTTTTTATACATATTCTTGTTCCATGGATCACCTATCATATGTTGTTACAGGATTTCTTATTTATATACCGGTACACAATGACTTGGGTGTTGCTTGCTATAATAGATATTCTAAATTGAATTGATACTTAAAGACAACCTAAATAACGATTACTTGAGTGTGCTTATGCCCTTTTTGAGATCCAGTCCAAGGAAGGACAACATTGTGTGGCAGTGCCAGCACAATATTTAAGCGCTTAAGCCATCATAGATGACTCAACAGACAACTAATAGGGTGAATGATAATGGAGGAACGTTTATCTTAATCAAAGAGAAGTTACACCTGTATAGGTTAGTATTATGAGCTCCGTTAATCTATATAATGTAATAGACTGTGATAGGTAGGGATGAGTAACAGTTATGACTCCTAAATGAGACTATTTATTTGATATATAGTTAAGGGATATAGGTATTCGAGTTACTTAAATCAACCCTTTGAGCAGTTGCTACTACTTAGGCCCCCAAGTTTCCAATCAAATTGCCAGAATGTGAGTGCTCCACTGTTATTTTGGTATATCTTAATTAAACATATAAATAGTTGGTTGTTGCATTGCATTAGAATAAGTGCATGTGATCATATCATGTGTGCTTGTATTACTATTATATTAGGCTTCAACTCATTCCCTTTTTTTTTCAGGTAATGATAACATGCTTATATGGATACTTTGATTACTTGGGCTATAGATTAAATCTTGGTGAGAGACTGGATGGGGAGGATGTTGGATGCATAGGATATTGTTGTATTATTAATATAAGAGTTTGATATTTGTGTTATAAGATTTCTGATATATTATTGAGCAATTATTTACTGTTACTTTTGAAACTTAAATAAAGATTTTTTAATTTAAAATTGATTAGAAACTCACTTAATTAATGATAGCTTTTGCGTATAACACTTAAGTGTTATACATGGTGGAACTGTTGGTACTCTAGACCATATATGGGGTGTGATAACTTTATTTACAAACATATAAAAGATATCATCTATATGAACTTTACTAATTTCCCTAACATCGTCTAGTGCTAATAGAATACTTCTTCCACATCAGAAAACAAAGCGAGTAATGTTAGTGATATAGTTAAAATAGCCATAAAAACTCTAATTCAATATTAAATTAACTACTTTAAAATTTATACACCAAATTGAATTTTTCAAACAAAGTTCTGGTACAAATCTTAGATTTTCCCTTAAAAATACAGAGAAATTGATTATTGATAAAAGGTAGTATCTGCAATACGGGCGTTTGATCGTCTATGAAATGAAGGTTCAAATCTTTTGCTTGATGGAATATAAAACTACAAGAAAATGACTAGTTAGCTAATTATTCTTCAAAATTAAGTATGATCATATCACCATTGGCATCACTAATGGAGACCACATTTAGGTGATGAATCCTTCTCTTGGGAACAAAGCAACTATGCACGAATTAGCAAAATGTGCAAGTGAACAAGAGTGTTTACAGCGCTTGTACTTTTAAATACCCGATATCATTGTATCCAAATCCCATTTCATATGCTTAAATGGACACCATTGACACTCAATAAAGATTAGCTATTGTGAAGATCCATAACTAGCAATATCTAAGGAGCATCACCAACAATAAAAATAGTTAAATCTGACAATTATGTGCTTGGATGAAACAAGCCAATGTCTATTTGTCATATTAAAAATAATATTTATTCAAAACGATGATTCTATATTTGTACCATTTTATATAATATTAATTTATTTTTTAATTATTTAAAATATTGATCTCTATTTAAATTTAGTCCAAGTGTTAATTTTTATCTGTGATTTTCCCAGATCGTAGAAGACAAATCTTTTATTTTTATATTCTAATCATACTCCTACCAAACTAACAGCCTTTATGAGTTAGAATACTTGTTAGAAAATTTCTCTGTCCACAGGTGTATCTCAGGTATATAAGTTCCAATAATTGGGATCATTAAATTCATAGACAGGACATCTCGTGCTTTGCACTTAGGCAGGGTAATATAAAAATTTTGGGTACAGGGGATGGACCGTATCATGAGATAATTATTAAAATAATTTGAGAAAATGTCAGCCCTATATTGTGGTTCTTTTCATCAGATAGGTTAGGTTAGGCTATCACCATCATGGACAAAATGTCGTACTAAATCCAGCTAAGGTAAGGTAAGATGGTTGTTTTCATGGTGGGCTTCTTTTATTAAACCAAGATTTATGTCACATCATATTTCATGTAGCGAACGTGTGCACACCAAGAATGAACATTATTCTTTAAGCATATATAATCCTGTTAATACATTGGAAAAAAATTTCAACAGATATTACATGTTACATGATGTATAATATGTAAATACTAAAAAATAATAATAATAAAATTTTTTAAAAATATATTTAAAATTTTATTAATTTTTATATATCATATTCAGCATATGATATCACTAGAATCATTTTTGTTAATAAGCGTTCGAAAGAAATGAAGTAATGGTTTAGCTAAGAAAATTTTTATAATTTTAATATTTATTCGCACATTTATAGAAAAAATAAAAGGCTTCTTCTGTTCAATATTTTAATACATATACGTATGTATATAATATATATCTTTATTTGGAGGCAACCGTTTGCTTTTGTCTTTTGCATTGCTCTTCTTGGGTCCTACTTTAAGCTTTTCTTCTATATAGTTAGTCAAAGTGTCAAACGTCTAATAAAGATTTAATGCTTCATTTTAAAGACTTAACCCAAAGAAAGTTGTGTATAATTGATTTAAGCTGCGCGGAAATGTACATTGCAACTACTCGATTGGAACCCATCAAGTTTAGAATGATCCTACTCAATGATAGCCTTAGGATATGATAGTTATTGCCAATTAGGTTTCAGATAAGCTAGGTCAAAGTTTAGATTCATTTAAATGCTTTTATTAATATTTTTTCTTTAGACTCTTGTCATTATCAAGAGCTTATATAAAGCATCTATAAATATCATAAGGTTTATGAAAATGTTTTTGAAAAGATGAAATGCATGACTATGAAAGTACGGAGTATTCTATAGTCTTATAGCAAATCATCTAATAAATTATCTTTCCATTCATGAGATTATAATTGATAATGAAAAAAAAAAAAAAAAAAAAAAAAAACTTCAAAGATGTAGACCATGGGTTGGACAACCCTAAAAGTACAATAGAGGATTCCAGAAAAAGAAGAGTATGACTTTATTAATAATTAAAATTATAAAAGAGATTGTGATGTTATAAAGGTATTTCAACAACCTAGGCAATCTCAACCACTAATTTATAAGTTGAATAACATTAAGAAGTAAAAATTGAAAGGATCTAAATATGATAATATATATCACATTTCATTTGTTTGTAGTTGTATTCTTATAAATTATATAACATGTATAAGAGGTGCATGGATTTATATTCTTTCTGTTGAAATTCTTTCAATTTCATTAATTTGCTTCATTTTGATGTTATGGAGAAAGGGTTTAGAAAAAGATCTATAAATTTATTTTCTCTTTGCAATTATCATCTTAAGATGATGTAATGGGTAATCAATAGTTAAAATTATAAGAAAAAAGATGGTGTAATATTGATATAAAAATTAGACAATTTCAACTATTAAGATTAGAAAAGGAAATAGAGAATCAAACTCAATCTATTAAGAAAATTTAAAGGATTGTTTAGATTACCTATTTTCTTTCTTTCTTTCCTTTTTAATATGTATATATATATGTAATATGCGCATGGATAATTAAATCTCTATCTTTTTGTCATTTGTGTTATACTAAATATTGGGTTGGAATGACTAAAAAATAGAAAATTCTATGATCATATCATAATTTTAGTGGAATCGGTCCTGTCGATTATCTAACAACTTATACCATATCCAACCATGATCGACCCACCAAAATAATTAATATTCCATTTATTATATTTATTTTAACGGTTAGATAGTTAACCGGATGGTCCCTTTGATGGGACCACCGTAGAAGCCAAACAAACCGTTAACGATTTATATAGAAATTGATAAAATATAAATGATGAAAATGTAGAGATCCATTTTCGAAAAGTGCTCAATCTGTATTCGATTTTTTTTTTTCCTTTTCAGCCATAATTAACAGCATTTTATCACTGCGACAGAGTTGGCCGATGGGAATCTGAACATGGACTTTATCTTATTAAAAAAAGAAGAGAGAGACAGAGAGAGAGAGGTTTTTCAAATAATCAATAAAATTATCATAATAATTGAGTTTTAATAATGTTAAGTTAGAACGTGCAAAGGGAAAATCTTCAAACAAAAACAAATAATTAGATTTAAATCATCCAAGAGAGGGTGGATACCTATCTAATCTGGTTGTCATAATTTGATAATAATATCTAACCACCATGAAAGCATTAGGTCAAATTAATTCATTAGGTGAACCTTATGATGGTAGCACTTTACAGCTTACACAAGCTAAAACGATAATTACAAATTAATCGATCATTCCTTATTTAAACCATGACCTTTTCCATCATGGCTATGTCCACAAGTCCAGAGCTGATATTATTACCGGTTCAAAAGTTTTCATAAATTAAAACCGACGGTAAAATCGAACCAGACCGAATCAATATCAGCCCCACAAGCACCTCCTAGGAATAAATCACTTCACAAGAACTAGAGGCAAAAGAAAGCAACTTCATTCACAAGAAGTTGCAGAGCTTCTTTCCAATTTTTCTGTTGGTGGTTGGCCCATGACACCTGTTTATTCCATGCCCAGCTTCACACTCTTCTATGGCTATCATCATAAATAATTTTTTAATGGACCCAACGGGTATTTATAGATCTAAAGAACCTGCTATGGAATCTTACTTTTGTACTTGAAGTTTTCTAATAATTACTTTTACTTTTAAGAGACATTTTATTAGGGATTAGTATGTACAAAATATCCAGAGTGCGAAAACTAGAGAAAAAATTTAATGGTATAACGCGTTACGAGTTGTGCATATAGTACATAAATACCAATGAAATTTTAATATATTTATATATATAATATGTAATTTATATGAAATTAAAAATCAATCTATATCTCTTGTACACAATATATATATATATATATAATATATTAACCTGCATTTAGAAATTGACAATCCCAATAAACATTTGCATTTAAGAACTGCAAGGTTTAAAGAGTGTTGAGAAGGTAACTCAAAGTCCTATATTATCATACTTCGTTCCCTCACTACCGAGGTTCTGGTGTGATGCCAAGGCAGACAATTGCCACAGGCCCTTAGTGATAATGCCCAACACCGCCCCTAGGTGACCCCAACCAACGTATGCCCCACAAGGTATCATGGACACTATAAGTATTGTTACCTCAGGTGAGTGGATCCTATTTCTACCTAGCTTGCAGGACCGAACCCAAGATCTGAGGCTTTTCCCTGCTCCAAAGGCAGCACCTTTCACCAATTGAGCTTTATGTCACACCTCGCCCCCAGGCAACGGTGATATGATGCCAGGGCAGACAACTGCCAAGGCCCCCTAGTGATAATGGTCGACACCGCCCTCAAGCGACCCCAACCAATGCATGTCCCGTAGGGTATCACTCGCACTATAGGTATTGTTACCCTCAGGTGAGTTGACCCCCTATCTGCAGCTTGCAAGAATCGAACCCAAGACCTGAGTCTTTTGCATGCCTTAAAGACAGCACCTCTCACTAATTGAATTGGGGGCAACAATACATATAGTGCCCGTGATACCCTACAGGCCATACATTGGTTGGGATCGCTTGAGGGCGATGTTGGCCATTATCATTAGGGGCCTGTGGCAGTTGTCTACTGTGATATCACATCGTCGTTACTTGAGGGGGCGGGGTGCGACACATATTTAACATGTTCAACATATTAAAATTAAAAATACATGTATTAAATGCAAGTTTGGTGATGTATTTTGATAATTAACTTTGATTACATCCTATTTTAGTAATTATTTTCAAAATAAAATCTATTTTAGGTTAATATCACAAATGGTACTCAAACTTTGATAAAAATATATAATTAGATACTTAAAGTTTGAAATTGATCAATTTCAAAACTTTTCAGGTACCAAATTAATCAATTCAAAGTTCAGGTACTAAATTGATCGTTTTTAAAGTTTATGTATCTAATTACATATTTTGTTAAAATTTAAATACCATTTATAATATTTCCCATCTATTTTCACAAAAAAGTCCAAATTACGAGCAATGATTATATTGGAAACGGCAAAGTTTTTTATCATGCATGTCAAAGATTTTATTTGTTAATACCTATTGGACCCATTTCTTGTGAGTTCTTACTTATAGCTTGTCCTATAGATATCAAATACCAAAATTTGGAATCAAAACCAACTACATAACATGTAGAAAGTCCCATGGTACCTGCATCTTCTAGTAACTAGTATATATTGGTAATCTCCAACAATTTAATCAAATATTTTCCAATCGCATAATTATCATTAAGGTCTATACTGTAAATTTAATAATATAATTTCAAACAATGTATTACAAAAAGTTATTATAAAGTTGGAATTTATCATGAAGTCTTGATCCACTTATTTAAAATAAATAACTGCATAAAATCTATTAAAGTATTGTTTAATATATACATATAAATGAACATTTAATGGAAAAGGAATGAAAGAAAGCAATATATTTTAAGGTTTCTAGTTTTTGAAATAGGAAAATTGGTTTGGGCTTTGAATATATTTTGAGTTAAAAATATTATACATTTTATTTCTAATATTACTAACTGAAAACTTTTATTAGTTGAATATAAGTATCATAAAACATTTATCCTATTAGAGACTAGATTTTAAGGTGTTATAACTCATGTCCTATTGTTCCAAAAAATTAAAACCTTAACTCATTCAATAACCTGTATGACTTCCCAAAACCTATCAAATTATATAGTTAAAGAAATATATAGTTTATAGTATAGACCGTAATGAAGAGAAAAGAGAAGGAAAATTATTCAACTTACAATTTTACCTATCGATATTAACATCTTTTTAATAAACTGATATTTATAAAGGGATATTCAGTAATTATGGATTTTAAAATTAAAAAAGAAAAAAAAATTCTACTAATTTCATTCCCTTCATTTTTTTTTTTTTCCGAACGATAAAAAAAATTGTAAATTATTTTCTCATTCTTTCATATTTCTCAAACTAATGCTAGTATGCTATGAATTGTATTATATTAGTGGTATCAATATTAATCTTTCAAGGTCAGAATGAATGAGATTAAATCCCATTTTTCATTATAATGCTATAAAGGAATATCTTTTAATGGAAGTACATAAAAAAAAATCGACAAGATTATAAAATTTTCACATGTTTCCATGAAGACCTATATGAATTTTCCATGCATCTAAACCTTGTTATAGAGCAAAAATCTGAGGTTCACATGGACTGGTATAGGTTGCACATGCATGCCAGTAAAACTGTAAAAGCCGGGCCCTTTCTTTGGTTGTTTTCGTTCACTTAAATGACAAGCTTTCCATAACTGAAAAATAAACAGAAGTGACTTCTCAACTACAAGACACAATGACTTCCAAGTTCCAACTGCTGTCATTTTTAATTTTCCTTTTTAATTTTCTTGTTTTTTTCAAACTTATTACATGACAACCAACAAATTCCTTACTTTGTACCTTAGATTCATTCTAGTCTTTTGATTTTTCTACACCTAATATCTTCCATGACAAACATGTCGGCATGTTTTCAAGGACCAACTTTTTGCAGAAACATCCTACTATACTATCCATTCAGATGTCCTGAAGAAACCCCAAAAATGTAGCAAAGAAAATGAGAGACCTTTAAGAACTTCTTTAGAGTTTTGAGGTATCTTCATTGGTTGTTTGTTTTTTTCTCAAAATGGACTCAACAACACATCTTGATAGTCTTGTGTTTCAGCTCACTCCAACTAGAACAAGGTAGTATGGATCATGAACTCATTTCCTGGTATAATGTATGTATGTCAATTTGTGTGGTTACATGTTGGTATAGTTATTCTGAATTTGATATTATTGATGTTCTGATTTGCTGAAGATGTTCCCTTAATTTTTTAGAAGCATATCATGTTAAGTATTTTACATTTTCTCTGATCCTGCTGAGAACGGTGTTCATTCTAGTAGACTATATTGGTCTAGACAGGAATATACTAAAATTGAAGATGATTTTCATTGGGAGGAAATTCGTATTTGATTAATCAATGTAATATCATTGCATAAAAATTTAGAGATGATTTGCTGCCAACAAATGCATCCAATGTTGATATAGCTTGATAATGATCCCTTGTTGTGTTTGATAATGTAGTTGATTTACTTTTTTTGCTGTCCTCACTTTTGTTTATGGAATTGTCAAAGGTGTGATCTGGTGATCTTTGCGGGTAATTTAAGCGAGAAGTTAGCATCTGGCCTCCTGGAACCTTTCCTTTCGCTCTGAAATCTGCGAAAGATCAGATATCAAAAGGAGGGTACTCGATTACTTTAAGATCAGATGCTTCTTGGTTCACCAAACTACTCTGGAGGTAACTAAGCATTAGACTCTTCCTTTCTCTTCAGTTGGCAGCTTTTTCGAAACATGGTTTAACTTTTCACAAGTTTAAAGTGGTCTCTGTAGCATTAAGAAAAGGCTTAAGCATGATCTTGTTCATATAGGATACACACTTGAAAAATACGGACGAACTGGATTGCAGGACTTGTTATATTTGTGCCTTGTTTTTTAATTACAAGTATTTTTCCTTCTTTAGGTTTGTGAATTTGTTAGCACCCAGAAGTTCTTGAGAGATGTGTCACAATTGAAAAGGAACTCCAGCAGAAGAAAATCCATTCAATCAATGAAACTCAGATTGATGAAATAGCAAGGAATCAGAATATGGTTATCTATAGGACTATTTCTTATTTCAACATTAGTGCCTTGGCCTCGGCGAAAACATCAATTTTCCATTCTTGAAACTGTTTTCGTCGTATCCTGGACTCATGGATGGCAAGGCCCTTTTCTTGGTTTATTTAGGGCTGGTTTTGTCATGGCCGGTAAAATTTAACTACTTCTTCTCATGGATGTGAAGCTAGAATCTATCTTTTTATTGCTAATCTTTATCCATTCCAAGTCGGCTTTATAAAGGAGTCTTTTGAAGGTTATTAGGGTTGATCATTGTAGAAATAAACATGAGACAACAATGACAATATGTCATGGATCTAGCCCACCTTAATGATAACAAATGTCTGCTAGTTTTAAAACAACTGCCCAACCAATGTAGCTCTCTATACTGGTTACAAATATTTGCATCAACCATGGCTTGTTTTAGTTGATGGCAATGATTATGTATTATAAAAGTTTGTGTTCACTTTGCTGGAATTATTTCTGGAGCTTTTATAAATTTTGTATCCAAAAGCTTATAATTGTCAAATATTATTGTAAAAATCTCAAAAGCTGCTAATATTAGTAGTTTTTAGAGGTAAGTGAAGTGGTGATCAAAGGTAACAGCGGTGGCTGATCTTCGATTGTGGTGATTAACGATTGCAAAATATGCCAATGGATGATGAGAAACAGAAATCATTTTCCTAATTTCCATGGACTCTTTTACGATGACTAACTACCATTAGCTGTTGGTTAGCTCCTTCTAGCTTCCTACCCTCACAAATTGCTTAAAGCCATTTGTAAGCACAATGTTTTATGATTGTTATAAAAGTTTAACAATTCTAAAGTTTAAGCTGTTTATTATAATATCAAGAAAAGTATGAAAAAGTGTTTGCCATGAGAAAAACACTCTTTAAATGTTTAATTTCTCATCGATGGAGGAGAGGGTACAAAACTTGGTCATTTTCACTTTGTGTGTGACAGGACCTGCATCGATTGCTGAAATAAACTTAAAGAAGCCTAGTGGGTACTTGAAGGTTATGACTGTTTTCAGACCCAAAACTATAAGAATTTCTCCCTTTGATGAAATCTGAATATGGTTCTTCTGCATTCTGCTTTCAGTCAAAAGGTGAAAGTTATGGGGCTGACGATGCCATCAACACCAATGAAGATAATTCAAGGTATATCCTAGTAAGAAGTTATCGTTTTAATGACGATTCAAGAATTGTGATCACTTGATTTTAAGTTGTTGATAATTAATCAATACGGTGAACAGGATTCGTCTTCAGAAAGTTTGGAGACAAGAAAAACAGTTCTTCGTAAAGAGCAAGCAATGGCATATGCACGGGCCTTAGTAGCAGGGTTTGATTTTTACCATATAGATGATCTTATCTCCTACGCGGATACATTTGGGGCTTCACGTTTGAGGTAAGGAGTTCTGCTAGTAATATGATATCTGTCCTAGGAAAACAATTTAATGGTAAAGCAAAAACAATGCGACACTGATCAGCTGTTTTTGGTTTTCATTTTGTGTTCATTGGCAATAATTTCATTTGCATGTGGTATTGGAAACGTTTACATTCAGTATCTCCATTTTGCCTCTCATCTTTTCGAGATGAGGAATTTCTTTTCGTACTCCAAGCAGTGATTTTTTTTAGGCAGTATCTCCAAGGAAGTTTGAAGCATGTAAGGACTTGAGCCAACAGCCAAAATTTGTCTATGTTTTTTCCCCTTCTCAACATTCCTCCAAATATTTTATCCTCAATCTTTGTTTTAGGGAAGCTTGTATAAATTTCATGCAACTATGCAAGGAAAAGAATGAAGACCGGCTTTGGATGGATGAAATCGCTGCAATGCAGGCATTTTCTCAACCGGATTTGTCATTCTTGCCATCTTCTGGTATTATTCTTAACACTGAGGATAGTCACCCTAGTCAGATGAACAATATCCAAGAAGGTGGGTTCTCACAAGTTAAGCATCACGGCTTCATGGATATGTCCATTGCAGAGTCAACTACAAGTGGCGGGAGTCTAGATGCTTCCCATGGTCTGTTGCAGCTTTGAACTTACTCAATTAACTAATTTGTTTTACTGGTTATTTGGCCAATTGACTAAAGTACTTAAATTCTGAGGGTTCCTTTAACAAGTGCACCCAAGGCCCTTACAAAAGGCCAAAAGTGGAAATGATTATTTGAGTAAAAGGTTAGGCAGAATATGACTCAATTGTGAACTATATTTTGTGCAGAGAATAGGTTTCATACACCATCACCCGTGGTATCCTTGGATCCGAAAGGTCAAGTGCCAATGTCATGGCATAACCATCTCTCGCAGTACATGCACAACTTTCAAGGCCCGATGTTCCCACCAATGCCTCCATATCCAGGCTACATGTTCTCTGGTATGCAAATTCCTCCCTCATATTACCATGGGAACCCAAATTGGCCTTCAAACATGGAAGATTCTGGTCTGGTTGCTCGAGAATCAGAAGAGCGGAGTCATAAACAATCCTCAAGGATCAAAAAGAAACACACTGGTGAAAAAGGCTTCAAAGCTTTGGAACTTGATGAATCTAATGAGGCCAGTGACTTTAGTAGCGACAGTGATTCTGAAGGTTATGCACAGAATGGAAAAAGGCGCTCTTTCTCTGAGAAGAGTCATAAGAAAGGCATGGAGGTAAGTCTTCTAGAAAGGTTGTCATTCGCAATATCAATTATATTACCTCTCAGAAAGATGGGGAGAGAAGTGATGTCTCTGAAGGGAGTTCAGCTGATGAAGATGGCTTCATTAATGGCAATTCACTAGAGAACAGGTAGAGATGGCTGTTGGGTCGTTCCATGGACGGAAAACACATAAGCAAAAGAAAAAAGAAGCCAGGCATAAAGGAGTCATGGATGAAGAATGACAGTGCTGATTGGGAGAATAAAAACATTGCTATTTCTGGAGGCGAGAAGGGAAATAACAACTGGGATGCGTTTCAGAACCTTCTTATGAAAGATGAGTCTGATCATACAGATAAAGAAACTCGTCGTGCAAAACTCCAAGATCCCGAAGAGAGGAGGTCATTTTCTTATGAACTTGAATCAATTAAGGTAAAACAACGGGATGCTTCAGTTGATTCCTTTGTTGCGACAGAGATGGATAGGAATTATAGAGGTGTCACTCAGGGTGGAAGGTTCGAGGTTGATGAAAATATACAAACAGTTACGAAGAAAAGCGGCAGCACCTTTGAGGATTCCTTGTTTAATGAGAAAGCTAGAGGATCAGGAAACAATGGTGCCTTGGCTTCCTCAGATCTGGCTGCACTTTCCTCCAGAAACAAAATTCAAAGTGAAGAAGATTGGTTTATGCCTGACCAGACAAAACATACGTAAGTCAGGGAGAAAGCATAGACCTCAAAATGGTTGATGCCGAACATGCTTCATCACTTGCTGTAGTGGGTAAATACGGAATGAAGAGGGAGGTACTAATTGATGATTCCTTTATCATTGAAACTCGAACCATGGGCAATGATCAGCTGATTCTCGTTTAGTAGATCCAGATATAAGCATGGTTCCCAACACCACTCAATCTAAAAGTAATCCAACTCACATTCCTCATGATAACACCTTTGAACCCGATGACCTTTATATGATGCTCAATCGGGATGCTGTTGAAGAGCATGCTGCTGCATCATGGACTCCAGAAATGGATTATGGAAATGTTTCCTCATTGCCAGACGTCAGTAGAAAGAAAACTGAGATAGAAACAGTGAATTCTGTTGATGACAATCGGCCTTCTGAAGATAAGAAAAGTAGAAAAACCAGAACACCAGAAGGAAAACTTTCAAGTAAAGCAACAAGGTCCAATGGTTCTGTTGACAAGAACAAGCCTGATTCATTGATAAGATGCAAGAAACCAGCTTCTGGAACTCATGCTGCTCCAAAAAGCAAAGCAGCAATGGTATTCTGATCAATTTTTATTTCACTGAGTTATGCTTTGCATTAGTGCATTGTCGAACTTTCATGAGGCCAAACACTTATTAATGTTCAGCTTGTTACTTAAACAGGAAGAAGAAAGAAGAAGAAGGATGGAGGAGTTGCTAATTCAACGTCAGAAGAGAATTGCAGAGAGAAGTACTGATAACGTACCTACCAGAGCAGTACCTAAGAAGAGCTCAATGGAGAACAAAGTGCCTGTGTCTTCTCCACAACCATAAGAGTAAAAGTCAGTCCAGGACTTCAGAAGCTAAGAAGTTGAGTAAGCCGGTCCTGAGGAGTTCTACCATTGATCGGCTCTCGGCTGCTCGTGTGACTAAAAGCCCCCTTCAACAGATTCAAAGCAACACCATCCAGTTAGAGCAACCCCAAAAACTAAGGAAAAATCCCAAAATAGCTTGCCCCATAAAAACGCACCTGCCAAACTTAAGAAGCCAATCGAGAAAAAGATTGAGCCTTCAAAGAAAAAAAGCAACCTGAAAGGTTCAGATGAGGCTAGTGCATTGAACTCCAAGTCTCAAGAAAGAAGGAAGGTCTCAAAGTGGCAGGAGGACTAACTGAACAATTGGCAGCAGAGCCGACTGAACCAGCACGTCACTCTGATGACTTTAAGGATATTAAGGAGTTGGAAATAGTTTCTACAGAAGACACTGTCAGACCAGTGGCTTCTCAAAGGGACTACTCTGATGTTGACAAAGACAAAGTGAATGTTAAAAACAATATCCCATATATTCCCATAGAGAGTGAATCTACACAAGTCATTGAAGTCATAAGCAATCACCATATACCAATCATGCCATCTTCAGCTCCTGGTGAAGATAAAACAATTCGAGGTGATCATAATGGCTTCGTTCAGGAAGTGGCCCTGGATTCAATCCCACCTTTGCCCATTACTTCTGTGAGTCATAATGAAGGCGCTCCTACAGTTAGTAAGAGGGTTCTGTTCTCACCAATTCTTAATGTAGAAATCTCAACCCCTCCCCCAAGTGATGAACCAAACCTGGAACAAGTACATTCTAGGAAAAAATGGCACACTGAAGACAGCTCCTCTAAAACAGCCAAGGGTATCAGGAAACTACTGTTTTTCGGGCGGAAAAAGTCCTCAAAAAACTAGACTAAAGAATTATCCACAAGTTGTGCTCCTTTCTCTTGCATTCAGACAATAATTATTGTGCTTGGCATTCGGGATCATCCCATAAAAAAGTAGGGAGGTAAAGGAAAGTTCGTTTGATCATTTAGCATTACAGATTGATAATTTGTTGTTTAAGATGTAGATAGTCATAAACATCTTAATAAGGCCTTGAGAGAGTTGCCATTGTATAAAGAGCATTTTTGTTGTATTTATTTGAGTTTGATTTATGCAGATGCAAAACGCGTCTGTCTTCTTTGCATTGTATTCTTTTTCGGTGTAGAAGTTGCATGTCTGGCTTTTGTATCACAAGTGCTCAAATAAAATTCTGCTTGGGTTTGTATCGATATGAATAAACTTCATTGGCTGTTAATTTTGGCACTTCCTATGATATTCCATGATTTCATTTAAGGGACAAGGTTTCTTTTATTTTTATGGAACATGATTCCATAAGTCATGAACACTCTAATCATATGATTTAAAAATTTACTTACAGATATAATATAGACTGTCTTATTTATTATTTAACATCAAATATGTTTCGGTAATGTAGTTATGCATTGCTTCATATTTATACTTTTATTGTCCTCAAGGCATATCCTTCCACTGCCCCTTTGCAAACTCATTAAAGCTAGTTGTTGAGCTATTTCTTATGCGTGTGGTTTTATAAGTTTATAGCTAAATGAAATGAAATGAAGTTTGTGTTGATATTTGGAGTACATTATCACAACTAAATTTTTAGATTTGTGAATCTTGAATTTTAATCCCCGTACACTCATTATACATTGTAATAAATATAATAGGTTATTATATTTACAAACTTAAATTTTTCAATAAAAAGTTGTGGTGACCATAATATTCAGCTTGTTATTATTATTATTAATTTTAGGATTAATATTACGAAGTACCTGAACTTTGACAAAATATGCAATTAGATATTTGAACTTTAAAATTGATCAATTTAATACCTAAACTTTGCAATTGATCAATTTTAACATGAAAAAACTTTTCGTGCATGCAAGTAGTAGCTTCATCAAGTATTTTCGGGTACTAAATTGATCAATTTCAAAGTTTTTTAGGATGTTGGTCCCAAAAAGTAATGAGGAGAGGTGAATTGGTTTCTTAAAATAAAAACTTTAACTTTGATTTTTCTTAACTTTAAACACTACCAATTAATTATAATAATGTATGGTGAATTTGCTTTACAATCACAACAAGTAATTAAATGCACAAAAATAAAGAGAAGAGTAAGAGAAGTTTGCACAATGATTTATAGAGGTTTCACCTTAAGAGTTAGTCCTCTCTTCCAGCTTTAAGTCAAGGACTCAGTATTCCACATCGGTATGTTCCATTATATCCAATTAAAAATTATACAAATAGTATCTTAATTCACTCTGTCAAACTTCACTAAACTTTAACTATCTATGAACTCAGAGTTTACTTGTAATCTATCTCATATAAAATATAAAAAACAAATGAGGAAAAAATAATTAAGAATCCTCTCAAGATTTTCATGCAGGAATGAAATTTAATTAACAAAATTTAACACTGATGAAAGCTGAAGAATTCATAGAAAGAGATAGAGAGCTTCTTTTTCACTTGTACATCTATTTTTTAACGTTGTTGTTGTATTTATCTTCTTGTCTTTAACGGCTAGATGGGATGGTAGTTTGAAAAATTTCGAGATAAGCCTTGTTCCTAATTTTATGCTCCTTTTTTTTTTTGTTGACGTGATCTATTGTTTTATCTTTATCAAAGTTCATCTAACATAATAAATCTGGCTGTTTGTTTCCTAACTTCATGTGCCCGTTTGAAAATACCTTGCGAACTTATCTTGAATTCAAAATCATTTCTTGATCTGATCATGATATGTGGATAACACTTCCCACATATCTCTATAAATTAAGATTGTGTCTTATCGATCATTTTCTTCTACGAGATTGAATTACTTCTACTTGACTTTAAAAACTTGAACTTATTGTCAAACTTGAAACTTCAATAATTAAGCTTTGATGAAATGAAAATTTTGAATCTCTTGATATTTTAACCAACTTTGTGGAACATATTCAAATACACTCAATTTATAGCTGGGTCTTCAAATTGATGAAAGAATTAAAGAAAACTCTATCTAAAGCTTGTTGTTCGTAATTTTGCTGATTTTATCGTATAACAGGTCTTCCTTCTAAGTTACTCTGAGCATTACTGTATTATTTTCAAACAGTATATTTTCCTTTGGGTTACTCCTGAGCGATATTGTCTTCTTGAAAACTTTCTAAGTAGTCTTGAATTACTCTCTGAATTGAACATTCTTTAAAAAACATTTTCATAGAGCTTCTAATTATACTATGATCAAAATTTATAACTTCACGACTGTATACTAAATAAAAAATATTTATCTTTTTGTTATAATCAAAACTAATATTTGAGAGAACCAAACAAAAAAAAATTAATCAATTTCAAAGTTCATGTATCTAATTACATGTTTTACCAAAATTATGTACATTTGTGACATTATCACCTTAATTTTGATATATATCGCAATGATTTTTGTCACTAGTTTGAGTAAGTGTACGTTAGTTTGCATTTTTGGATCTTTATTTAGAAAATGTGATAAGTGTTCAATAGGTTTTCATCAAGATGTTAAATAGAGAAATTTTTCTATCCTTTTGTGTCTTTGTTTTTCAATAAATTGTGTAATCAAATATAAAACTAAGAAGTTATCTTTCAAACCCTATTAGTAATAGTAATTTTTATTGATGAATATATTATTAAGGATGAAATTATAAAGTGTTGAATCATTTATATTCAATAGAACAACAAATAGAATGAAGAAATATAAAAATTTTAATAAGTAGTACCATAACACAAAAAACTAATGCAAAAATCAAGAAATACATATAAACAAACATCAGCATTTAATAATACGTCTGAGAGTAATAAAATTATTGTTTCAATAAATATTTTATTCGTATTTTACAACTCAATATAAACCGCATCAAAAATGTTACCAAAAAACTCTAGGAAGAGTGTTTAAACACGTGTACAATCTATGCTTCGACTTAAAAAAAAAAAAGGGAAGAAAAGGAAAAAGAAAAGTAAATTACAGCCAAGTTGAGTTGAACCAGTATATTATTGAACTTAACTTCCAGCTCGGCTTGAAGTTTCAGAACTTGAACTTGGTTAAATTTAAATTTTTAAGTTCAAATTTGACTTGAAATAGTACTACACAAAGTCAAGGCTTGATTTAGGGTAAATAACGAATTTAGTTTCTAAACTTTGCATAAAAATTTAATATGGTACTGAACTTTAAAGTGGTAAATCTTAATATCCAATCAAAATTTTTGTGGTAATTTTTATTATCATCTTAACACTCTTTATCATATCTACTGACATAGAAGAGATAATCTATTGTTGAATTTATACTACTTCTCCAATATCGTGTAGCATTGATAGGCAACTTTTTCCACATCAAGAAATAAGAGCAAACAATATTAGTGAGGTACTCAAAATAGTTATAAAATGTTTTATTTGGTACTAAATTGATCACTTCAAAGTTTAAATATGAAATTAAATTTTATTGCAACATTCGGGTACCAAATTTGTCATTTTCTCTTCGATTTATCAAAAAAAAAATCCTTTTGTTTTAATTAAAATAATATATAATCTAAATATGACTCAAACACATTAAATAATAATCATCTATAAGTTGGGTTAGGTTCTTAAACTTATTGAGTTAAACATTATGAAACTTAATGAACTACTAAAGGATCTCAAACTGGAGTTTGAAGTTGACTCAACTATTTTGAAATTGAATTTAAATAAAAATCAGGGAAAAGGAAAAAAATATTTATGTCTTTTAAAAAATTATAAAATTACCATCGGGATCAAAATAATCCTGGTATTACCAAAGGAGACGAGGTCATTGCTACCTTGTTTCTTCAAGAGAAGAGGTCATTAGTGACTGACCTCGTCTCTTCTGCGAGAGTAAAAACTCGGCAGACCTCCTTCTTCCCATTTCCTCTTCTTCTCTGCCTGCAAAACCCTAAGCCTCAAATTGAAACCCTAACCTCAATTTGCAATTTCTCTTCGATTGAGCGTAATTAGCTTCGTGAATTTGTGTTTTTGGATCAGCCGATGTTGAGAGAGAAGCAATTTGTTGAAGAGGAATGTTGGTCGAGAGGAGAGAACGAGGACACGATGAACCGCGACAATTTGTGATATGAATCCTCATTTTTCGAAATTTTATTAAATTATTGATGATACATTGTTAAGTATTCGTTGTACGTGTTGTAGGAATATTGTATGTTGTAAGATTCTAAATTTTTGCAATTTTTTTTTTGAATTATCGACGTTGTATTATCGAATATTAGTAGTGTGAAATGTGCGCATATTTGTTGTTATACGTTAAGTTCAATTAATTAGAAACTAATAATTTATTAGAAATTATAATATATTAAACATTATATTCAATTAAAGTGATATAAATTTTGTATAATTTATTAAAAAATTTTATAATTTATAATTTATTAGAAATTAGTAATTGATAATAGAAATCAGTAATTTGGTCTGATCTCGTCTCTTCAAGAGACGAGTTTATATAAAGCCTGACCTCGTCTCTTGAAGAAATGAGGTAGCAAGCGGCACAACCTCGTCTCTTAAAGAGACGAGGTATTAGGCAACTTGATCTCTTCTCTTGAGAAGACGAGGTCAAGCACTAATGATCTCGTCTCTGCTAAAATCGAGATTATTTTGATCCGATGGTAATTTTATAATTTTTTTTAAAACATAAATATTTTTCCGTTTCCCTAAAAATCAAGCTGAACTCAATAGTTTGTAAATCAATATTCAATTATAAAATTGGGTTTGATTCGATAATTCCTAAATTAAACTGGACTAAAAATTGATATGAAGTCAAATAGATAGACCTTATATAAGAGTAACGCTGCGTCAAAATCCTTTTTTTTATTTTTTGTTTTTTCCTTACTTCCAAGATTACACTGCATCTTGAATGAAGAAAATTAAGTAAAACTATTCATGGATCTATTATTTATTTCAAAAATCTGTAAGATACTTTTGGTAAAAACATTTTTCGCCAAACAGATGATGCGTCTCTCTTTGGGCTAAAATCGTTTGTTTTGGTGGATGTCTATTATTCATTTGGTTGCCTTTGCATTACAATATACATAGCCCAAAATCCACATTCCCTGGGCCAAAATTTGTGAAAGTGGGTTTTAGATTTTATACAACTTCCATCTTCTATACGTGCAGAACTCCAATAAATGGATATGTATTTATTTATATAGTATTTATTTATAAATTATACCTTTAGCTCCTTATTTACTTTATATAGGTTTTGGTCTTCTTTATATTTTAAACTGAGCATTTAAAAATCTCAATATTTAAAAACCGTGATTTTAAGACCGTTTTAGTATTTTACTCTTTATAAAAGAACTAATGAATTAAAAATGAAGTTCATAAAAAAAAGTAAATAAATAATAAAAGTAAAGTTGCTGTTTTTTATCTTTTATAGAGCAAGATGGTCATCCTTCTTCGAAAATTTAAGTTATACACACTTACTTTCAAATATAATAAAGTTAAGTATATATGATGAAAATATAAAGGGATATTTATTATTTATCTTAAATTTTCACATGCCAATCTAGGATTAATTTACTAATTTATTTATATTGTCACGCCCCAACTAGTTTATCTGATTTGTTTCCTAGCCAATTTTATATTTAAAAATCATCTATTTAGTTTTGAAAACTTTAAATGATACAATGAAAAATGGGGATTTTATAAGATATCTAATAAAAAGCTATTCTCATGGGTAAGCCAATCATAAGAGATAGCATCCGATAAAATCTGATAACATCGGTCTCAAAAGTTTTCTTAAACATTTAAAGGAGATATCAACTGTAAAAAAAGTATTTTGGAAAATACTAAAAGTTCTAATATAAATCCAGGGCTCTCAGCTATGCTAAAAGATGATAAAAGGTTTGAAAATAAAAGTCCAAATAACATCAAGATATGAAGCATAATCCTAATCACTAAGCTCATCTAGCAACTCCTCAAAGTCGGTCTCATACCCTATGTCATCATAATAATCGTTATCAAAACCATCGGTACCTGAAAAGCAACAAATGCGAGCCAAGGCTCAGTACACAGTAACGTAACCACATGCGATATGACATACACGCTTAAACTATATGCAATGCAACAACCAATATTTTATGTTTATTATTTAAGGTGATTCAAACAACACGGGAGCACTCACACTTCGGGCAACCAGCTATAGAAATCTAGGGGTCCTGAGTAATAGCAATTGCTTAAACGATTGATTAAGGCAAGACGAATACCTTAACTGCCTAAAGGAATTTTCTACGCCATAGCCTTGTCTAAGGTTCATTATCATTACGCATCTCCATTTATTTCAGTCCATAATGATATACAGCTCAATCGACACACATGGTCGTGAACTACATATACTACTTCTCACCGAACGTAAATGGATATTATCTTGATACCATTTGCCCTATCAGCTACCCGCCA
The DNA here is from genome assembly GCA_024138025.1 of Combretum micranthum. NCBI lineage: Eukaryota > Viridiplantae > Streptophyta > Magnoliopsida > Myrtales > Combretaceae > Combretum > Combretum micranthum. The sequence goes on from JAMXBD010002409.1 coordinate 69,697, forward strand.
AGCCACCAACGATGGCCTAAGTGCTCAACTACTACGCTGGCATTTGCCTAGCAAGGTTGTCGCTCCCTGACCCAAATTAAACAACACAAGCACAATCAGCATATTCAATTATTATGCCATCTTTAAGTTAAGTCCATTTGAGAATGTCTATCATAGGCAAACAACATGCATGTTACTACATACATGATATCAAAAATAATAGATGGTAGAGGATCACAAGTAAGACAATAGGTTGATTGAATATCTATCAAGAAAGGTTAATTTGCATAAGTATTGAGTATACAGACTAATGATCCAAGTCACATTGATTAGTCAATATAACGTAAGGCATCATGTAATATAAGGCCTTTGGTTTATAATTGAGTTATATCCAAATAGGATAAATTAGGCTTAGATAATTTAGACTAAGCCCATAGAATTCGGAAATTGAATATATTATTTTGATGTATTGAGCCTTTAAGGATCCTAGGTTAGGCCAATAAGAAATTATCTAAGCATTTAACTTTTCAGGGTAATGGGCTTTAAGGTTTAGGAATTGAGCCCGTTAAGAAATATAAATATTAAATTAGTTGGAATCGGGCTTTATTTTGAATTTAGGTCCAATTAGAGTATATGGTTATCGAACCTAAGAATTATGCTCAAGCCAATTGGAATTTTATTTTAGACCCTAAATTAAGCTATTGGGCCTTCTAATCCCTATATAAACCAATATATAATAAGTCCATTTGTAGGTATTGAGTCGAATTAGATTCTATTTTAGAATTTAAGCCCATAACCAATTATTAAAGCCCAAAATTATCAATATTAACCAAGTTATACATAAATTCATTTTTAAGAATTTTAGGTCATTTAGGTCAAGTTGAACCTATTTTTACTATTAGCCATTTTAGATCATTTATGTATTAAACTATATTTTATAATTAAGCCCGTTTAGCTCATTTAGCCCATTTAATCCTAGAATATTTATTAATTTAATTTTATAGCCTATGATTTATCAAATTCATTTAATTTCCAATTACCTATTTTAAGCCAATGAGATTAACTAACCTAATTCGGTTTAATATATTTAGTCCAATTAAGCCCATATAATTTAATTTGGGCCCTAAACTATTATCTAAGCCCAATTTAGCTACTAAACCATAATAATTTAGTTGTATTGACTTAGGTCATATTATATTCAATTATCCAACTGTACAATTAAAAGCCCTTTTATACCTAATTAAGCTAATTTACCATGTTAACTATATACATCCAATTTTAATTTAACAAAAAGCCTAATAAATCAAAATATGCCTAAATTAACTAGGTATAACTAAATATACATCAATCAAGCTAGTTTGATAATTATTAAATTTAATTACGTTCGGATTTCACAATTTTTTCAAAGAAAATAGGGTTGGAAAAACAGGAGAGGTTTGCGCACCGGTTTATTTTTGGACTGGTTCACTTTGATTCTTGTACTATTCGGTCCGATTTGGTTTTTATATAAAAAATATACATCCTAAGCTATTATGTTGTTGTAGTGTCTTTGGAAAAGGAAAAATAAAATGACGGTTCTGTTTACAAAAAAGTCTGGTTCAAACACGTTTTGCATAGTACATCGAAATAAAAATCTAAAAAAATAGTAAATGACCTTAAAAATTATCAAAATTTCTAGATCATATATAAACTTATTTAACATCATTTCTTAAAAAATTTTGTGCAAAAAATTATGTTTGATATTTTATTTATTTTTCTCAAGAGAAATACGCCTATTAGCCTTTAAAAATAGTAAATACATATGAAAAATTACGAAACCTTCTAGTTCTATATCCTAAGATGATATACTATCATTTCAATAAATTTTATGTGAAATAAATTCGTTTAATGCCCTAGCCAATATTACATATCATAGCAAACAACAATTCTATTTTCTGTCCAGCAAACATATTATTGTTTTTATTTAATTTGCGTCATGAAAAATCATTACAAATCATATAGAACACATCAAAATAGATTTATAACATGCTAATTATTTTAACCATATTACACTATAAATCCACTAAACAATACATAAACGATGTCAATATCAACACATTTTCACCAAACCAAGTAACACATGATATTTCACATAAATCATATATTTCATATTATGTATTTTTAGTATTACAACATATTATTTGCTAATATATTTCACTAATCACACTATTTAATTAAATAACTTACTTGTGGTAGTAAAACAAGCTTTGAACATTCACTATCCTACTCCTAGGAATTTGTTTAAGCTCCTTTTACCTCTAATCCGAGATCCCTCTTGATAAACACCTAATTTCAAAAGAAAGAATAGAGATTAATAGGAGCTTTAGGTGGCTTAAAGAAGATATAAAACATAGAAGACTTAGTACCTATTAGGGTTTTGATAGAAGAAAGAGGTTTGTTGTATTTTAGAGTTTATTTTGAGACAAAAAATGAGATGAAATTTTCTACTAGAATGGAATGTAAAGTGGTGGCTACTTTAGGGTGCATTAAGATTTCATTTTATAATAAGAGGGTAAGACAAAAATAAGGACATTAGTTGGCAATATAAAGAATCTTTTAGAGCTTGATGAATTGACAAAAAGAATAATTTTATATGAAAAATTTTTCTATTGAAAATTGAAATGGATATAAAATAGTGATATGAAGGTTCTAGAAGATTTTATAAGGGTTTAGAACTAATATGATTAGTGGATTGGATTAGCAATTTGATTAGGACCTTAAGATGCAACTAGATATCAAATAGGCTTAAGAACTAGTTAGATTAATTTAGGAATTTAATTTAGCAAATTTTGAAGATGAAGAAATAAGTTTAATTGAATAGGTGGTTGGATATATATTTGATTAAAATTAAGGTGTGGAGAAATTTAGGTATTGAATTTGTAGAAAATTATCGAAATCGGGAAAATTGGAAAAATTGAGAAATTATAATTTTGGTAGATGGCTAATTTGATATTTAGGTTTAATTGATTTATTAGGTATAATGAAATGGGGGAATTTGTATGGTTTAATCTCTATTTCCCAATTGAAATTAATTTTTAGCTTAAATTTACTAATTCACTTAACCATATCAAGTATTTTATTTAATTTACTTAGTTAAATAGTCTAGTTATTTTATTTTATTATATATATTTTTTATTTTAATTTGGCTCAAAATTTTTTTCTATTTTTCACAAATTAGTTTACATTCGACCACTTAAGTTATCTTAGCATTTGGGTTATTCCATGTATGCACTCAACTTTAATATGATGATGTTGCTCCAGGAAAATTATATTTTCTAGGCGTTTCATGCCTTCGAAAAACTTAAATAGAGAGACTATGAGGATATGGACCGAAATTATTGTGCATTTTCTTTTTCACTCATGAAACCAATCTACAAACCATATTTCTTCATACCATATAATTTGAAAGCAAAATTCTGAGACATCAAAGCTTTCCATTTTTATTATTTTATTTATTTTCCAATAGGAAATGAATGAAAATGGAGTTGGCCGGTATTGGATAAAATTACCTCTATTTCATTTTTAGTGAACATTGTTAGAAAGAAAAATTCTATAATTGATTTCGATTTTCACACATTTTCTTAATTTTTTGGAGACAAAAAGTGGGCACCAAATTGGAAATATTTTCACCTATTTCCTTTTTTGTACCAACTTCCATTGTAGACTTCAGTTGCTAAATATATCATTTTTTTTTTAATTTCACTTAATTTCCCCTCGTTTTCTTTGAGTTTCACCATCCAAATCCAACGTAAGATTTGATTTTAAAATACACACACACACAAGTACCACCATTTTTCACTTAAGGTAGATATGGTCACCTTATTTAGCCTCCTTCCGCACATTCTTGAGTCTATAAATGCAAATGCAAAGTTGACTTAGTCATTTGTAGACTAGGCCTCAAGCTTGACTTTAAACATTTAAGATCCGAGCAAAATTGTATAGATTGTTTTTGCCTCAAACTCTTACTTAACAAGCTCAAACTCGATTTGACTAACCTCATTTAGATATGATCATTAGAAATATTTATTCTTTTAGTTTATCCTATAGTGATACTCGAACTCGAGTTGAACTTGATAAAAATCAATATATGCTTAACAAAGGCTTTGAGCTTGACCTAACATGCAAGCTTACCAAGAAAATAAATTTAAACCAAAGCTTACTTTAATAAAGAATTAATTGAGAAGTTCAAACTTGACTTGATCTTAATGCAATTAAAGTCAAGTGAATAATAAATCATGCTTAAATAATTGAGCTACCTTGATTTATTTTCACCTTTTAATAACTACAATGATATTTATATAAGGTATTCATCAAATGCAAAGATATTGAAATATAATCCTTGCCATATCAAACAAATAAACAAGATGTGCCACTTCATGTAAATACTCATGAATGGTTCGATGCTTTGTGTTTGAATTATACAATGTTTTAATATATAAACCAATGTTGAAAATGAAATGGAACCACGCCGACCACTTATTTTTATAAGTTTTATATGTTGCTGCATTTTGTACATTTATTCAATTATTGGCAAGTTTTCATGCAGTACAGCTACAACAGGAATTGAAGATGTTATGTTGACATTCTTCTTAAATCTAATAATAGATGTCACATGTTGCTAACAACACCATCGTGCAATAGCCTGCCTATGCTTACAATCCAATAAATCCAAATACATCCATGGTTGAGAATCCTAAAGATGTTTTGAGAAAAAAACATTTCTCTTGATACCGATGTATTTTGTATATTTGAGAAAAACCAAAAAATAAATTTAAGAAATTGGAGGACAACAATTACATGATTATTGTTTCTTGTTATTTGTATATGCTAAGTCTAGGATTATTAAATTAATATAAATTCGACTTAATGTTATATTTGTTGTTTGTGCTGGTATAAGAACACTATTTGCGAAAACTTTAGGAATCATCTATACCCATAATTTTTAAATTGTTTCTATCATTTTCTATTTTTGAATCATGTACTAATTGTTTTTTAGTTTTTCGGAAGAGTTTAAGAAATCCTCGGATTCATCATAAATGGCAAAAAGTTCTTGGAATCTTTGGATTCACAATTGTATTTAAGATATTGGGATGTTTGGATTCGTTCATGGAACAAAGTCATAAGTTTTTTGGAATTTTCGAATTCACCATTATTGTTAATATCTTGGGTTATTCAGATTTGTCAAGTAAGGATAAAATATAGAATTGTTAAATTTTCAGTCCATCATGTGGCATAAATATAGAGATGTTTAAATTTTTGGATTTGTCATTTGTAATATTGTGTGTTTATATGCACTAGTTGTATTGGGTTTTTCACTCACCCTTCTGCAGGAACCATTTTTCAGAACAAAATGATGATGCCATCATGTGGAATACAAAATATTCATTGTTCATGGGTTTGGCACTAGTTATGTGAAGACAAGGATTATGTAATTTTCTTGGATAGATATATGGCAATACTAAGATTGGCTTAGCTTACAGACAGATTAGATTTAGCTTGATAATTATGTGTTGGCTATTTGCTGATATCATGTAAATGTTTAATTTGTTAAAATTGATAGTTTCAGTTCTATTGAGAGTTCTTAGAATATTATACAATTTTGTATTTTAGGAGGTAGGAGATCTTTATATGCTCATACTTTGGTATTGGTATTAAGTGAAACTCGTCATGCTTTGGAATTGGAGTGTGACATATGGCACATTATTGAACAAAATAAGCTGGTTTACAAATTCCAAAATTATATTTTGTTGTTTCTCTTATTTGCAACATAGTGCATCAAAAGAGATAAAATTGAAAAAGATGGTAAAACCAATTGAATGATATCCATATGAAGTTTGAAAAAAATTGCAATAATATATTTGCTGCAACATCTTGATAGCAAAGTGCTCAATTTTTTAGGGTAGCTAAATCTAACTATTGCCTTTTTCATCTTATGAATAATTGAAAGATTAATATAATAAAGTCTAGTTGCTAATAACTATGAATATAATGTGATCCACACTAGTACTCAGTGATCTTCTCAGGAAGGAAATATAATTATTTTATAAAGTTGATCAGAAATGCAGAGATTTATTATATAATAGCAATACTCAATCTTCCCTTTAAAGCAGAGATTGGCTGTTGGGAATAAAGCAACGTGGTGTGTGGATTCACTAACACAATCAAGTTTTATTCAACCGGGGGGCTATCCCTCATTATTAAATGGATTTTACATAATTCATCTCAAAATAATGGGTTTTGAAAAACAATTTTTTAATATTATCAATAATTTTTATGTGTTAGTTGACTTAATACATATATGTTTGCAAGAATATCTTATCTCTGCTATGTCAATGAGGTTGAATATGTAGAAATAGATTTTTTTTTTTTTTCCCAATAGATGTAGTTGACCTAAGGCATTATATTTTCTATATAGATTATGACTTGTGGTAAAGATAAATTATAAATATATATATTTATTTTGGAAATTGAGTATTTGTGAAAATGGAAAAGAGTACCATTATACCTTTATATGATCACATTCTCCTTTACTAGAAATGATCAAAAGTACTTGAAAATCAATATGATAAATAATTTAAAATATAAAAAAATTGGATTTCTCTCTTTATGTTTTTTTTTTCCATCTCTTAACTTTAAATATTTTAATTTTAGTTTTTTACAAATAAAAAAATAGTTATATAGCGTTTTAGAAACATGTTTTTAAATACTTAAGAATTTTATTGAAAACATATTTGCAATATCAAAATGATTATTACTAAAGCTGTAAGCTACATTTAGCATTTAGCAAAGCATGGCTAGCCTTTGATGGATCTAATCAAGTCATAGGGTGGGTATAATTTCATTCCAAGATGTGGACCATCTTCAAAATTGTCAATTACAAAGCATAATTCTTAGCCTGAAAAATTTAATTCCTAGCAAAGTAGTAATGCCTGTCCTACCAAGCAAACCCAAAAATGGTATTGCCGCATAATGCATAGACTTCATTTAATTATTATGGATTTTCAATTGTGGTTATCGCGATGTGACATTGCCTGTTATGATTTGGTTGAAGATCATTAAATCATTGATTTTCTCTGTATATACATAGACTTGATTTTCTTTCAGGAAATAAAATTGCCTATCATTTTCTTCTTTTTTTATATTTAAAATTAGACTAAATAGTAATTAATTGTAAACAGGCTATTTATATTTGATCTATGTGTACTTAACCCTTTATATTTGAAATCAAACGCTTATATTCCAGATCTTGAAAGAAATGCATTGAACCTCCTATATTACCATGTTACTCTTAATACTATACTTTTTTTTATATAGTATTTTTATTATTTTAATCAATGTCAAATAGTGAAAAAATAAATGGTTTAAAAGCACGTCTTATAAAGATTTTGAAATTAAGACACTCAATTTAAAAGATGATAGATTAAGAGCACATGACACATAAAAATATTCACAATTTGAATTATAAAATCACGTTAATCTTTTAATTTCATTTATATTTTTTTTTTTTTCTATCTACATTTTTCCATTAAGATGAGACATAAATGAATAAAAGAGTTATCTTATTGGCTATAATATTACAACAAGCCAACTGTAAATAAAAAGTAAAATATGAAAAGAAAAGGCGACAATAGTAAGAGAAATATCTAATTACAAAATTCTTTTCTATGGGTTACAAAGTTGTTAAGAAATCCTAAATTACTCAAAAGCAAATGCCAATAATAATTATCTCATAAGCACTTATTAAGATATTACATAAATAAATGATTGTCCATGATCTTGTCATCTAGTGGCATTCGATCCAAATCCTCATTTTTAAAATACCAAATTTCATTTTATGTTAATATATTATAATGATCCTGTGTAACCATGTTATAATAACGTTATAACCCATTTAACAAATAAATATATCTTAAGTATTGTAACATGATTGAACTTGTTAGCTGGCAACATAGGGTTGCGGTGCATCCTAATTTTAGCCTGTAGAAACTAAAACCTAGAATGTAATAACACAGCTGTATCTCAGTCTAATCATAAGCTAAATCTTACCACAAGTATTGTCATTCGTCACAGTGGGCCTGGGGTAATGATTTTGCTGGATTTTTGTTTAGCAAGAAGGTGTTAATATTTTAATGGTTGCAAGATGGGGTCGAAATCCGCCGCAAGTAAGATAAAGAGCACTGCTGCAACATATATATCTTTCTTTTAGGCTTGTTCTATCTTATAGCTTTTGGATTGTGATGTCTAATCTTATCATCTAGTTTGATAAGATCATGTCATAGCTAGGATATGTGAAGATATGGATAGGACTAGAAAGAACATCTTGATTTCCATCTTGTCTCCATGAGAGGATATAATTAATTAATGGAAGAAATTAAAAGCTAAGCCTCACTAGTTAAATTTAAATAGCTAAAAGTATTGAATTTTTAAATGGTCAAAATAAAAGTTTGAATGTTATTTTTAATGGTTAAATTATCAATAATATTTTTTAGTAGTTAAAATAAAAAATCAACACCATACTAAGTAGTTCAGGCTAAGAATCTTATTGTTGCTTCATGCGACGTAATTTAATGTCTTATAATAGTATGGTAGGAGTGGGATCCTCTCTTAAACCACTTGAATTTATTGTTAATTCTGTGCTTATAGTTTTTCTATGGTCAATTATCATAAGATTATGACTACACATTTTAAATGTATTTTCCTTTTTTTTTAATTCCACATAGAATTTTAGCTAAAATTCAAACTGATTATCTACATTGATCAAGTTTGTACAATGTTTATTACATCTTTAATGACCATAACATTAATCAGGTATGATGAATCTCTATTAAAGAAAACAAGAAAAATGATGTCAAATTTTGAATAATAATAATAATATAAAATATATTATGACATCATCTCTTGAAAAGTAGTCAAAATTACAAAAAAAAACCCTGAATTTCTAAACTACAATATAGACCCATAAAAAATTGTTGATTGTTAAAAAAATAAAAAAAAAATTCTCTAATGCAACAATGAATAAGATTTTCGCATAAAGATGCATTTATAACTATCTTTCGAACTGGTTGATTGAAGCTAGGTAAACTAAAATGCAGCACCATATCGAAATGTAATGCTATGCAAGAATAATTTACGAAGTAAATGCACTCTTTATGCCTAACTCTAATGCAAGATAGCAGAATCCGGAGCAAAAGATGTATTTGATTTCTATTTGATTTTTTTTATTACACTGGATGTGTATATCCATGATTAGCACCTACACAAAATGTACATAGACTATGGCATGTACAACTAAATGCCATTTTAGCAAAATTGGCTGCAATAGATATTTTTTCTAAGCTACGAAAAATTCTAGGAATAACAAATCAGTAAAGGATTTTTTTTTAAATATAGGCGGTCCAAGTTTTATACAAAAGTGTTATTATAATTGATTACTATTAGAGGGATGTGTGTTAGAGTCTTATTGGTCTAAAAAATTAATTTAATAAAAAATATTACTAAATAAAATATTTAAAATTAGTTTTTTTTAAATGAGAAAATAGAAAAAATGTATAATTATTTTTTATGACCAATAAAATATTAAAATATGTCATTGTAAAGTTATTAAATAATATTGACACTTTTGTATAAAACTTGGATCATCTATTTTTCAAAATAAAAATAATAATAGATTATATGTTTACAATTTGATAAAAACACAGGTTATGTTTTTGGAGGAAAGAAAATTAATATTCTTATTTTTTAAAAATTACAAAAATACCATTGTGATGAAAATAATCTCATATTTAGGCAAGTTGAATTTGTCTCTTGAACAGACGAGGTCATAAGTGATTGAATTTGTTCGTCTGTTAATGAGTAAGATCGGTATTTTTTTTTTAAATTCGTCTGTTCAATAAACAAGTTTGACCAAAAATAAATAAATGTAACAATGCTTCCACCTGAGATCTATCTACCCTAACTTTAGCCTCATTTTCCAACCATTCACTTTCCCTTGAAACCATAGTATTAGCACCATTACCTAACAACCTCACCTCTCTCCATAGCTTCCTCATTGCCAATTTCAGAACATCTTCTCTCCTATTTTCTTTATCACAAACACCTTCTACACTTGGTTCAGAACCCCCTATTGACTTCCCACCACTCCTCATCTCCAATACACCACTGGCAACTTCACCTCCCTCTAAAGACTCCTTTTGATGATAGTTTTCTGCTAGCTTCCACATACATACACAGATATATATATATATATATATATAAAGAGAGAGAGAGAGGTGGAAATGAACGGCAACAGGAGAGTGGAAATGAATGGCAACAGGAGAGTGGAAATGAAAATGGAGGAAAGTAAAAGACAAATGATGTATATGGAATAAAAAACTCTAATCTAAGGCAAATTCAGTGGAGCATCGTTGTTTTTCTTTTTATTTTTTGTTTTTGGCCAACCTCATATGTTGAATAGATAAGGTTAAAAAAAATACTAACCTTGTCTCTTGAATAGATAAGGTCAGTCACTTATGACCTCGTCTGCTCAAGAGACAAGTTCAACTTGCCTAAATCTGGGATTATTTTCATCACAGTGCCATTTTTGTAATTTTTAAAAAAATGAGAATATTTATTCCTTTCCCCCATGCTTTTGTAATTAACCCATTAGTAAAATGCGTTATAAGATGTTTAAATGAACTGTGGCCCACTCCATTTACTAATGTTCTTAATTGGACGTGTTCAATTTGGGCTTCAGCTTGGAACAAGCCTTTCTTCAATAGCTCATATATTCAACAAGAAAGGATCATTGTTTTGTCTAGGACCATACCCTTTTTTTGACAGCATTGTACAATCCCTCTACTTCACATCCAATGTAGTATTTAACCCTAGTTCATTCCCTCTATCATTCAAAATCCTTGTCCACAAAGGATGGCTAGGGAAATGTAGTTGCATGTCACTTAAGAATTCCTATGGAGTGTCAACTAGTGAATAATCGTTCCATGAGATAAGAACAAGAGAATCAGCTTATTTCCCTCTTTTAACCAATTTACAATTAAGAACCACAATAGATTCCAACTGAGTTGACACACATGGAACATGGGATGGATGGTGGCATCTGATGGTAACATAAGTCAATAAGCCAGCTGACCCACCTTATCTAAAATTTTGTAAAGATTGTTGTATTTTAGTTGCAAGCTTGTGCACTATAGTCTTCTTCATAAAGCCTTAATGGTAAGGTTGCAACTTAAGTAAAATTCATTCCCCAATCTAAAAGTCTCAATTTGATCTCTTCTTGTCAACTAGCTGCAACGTCCTTTATTGTGCATTTTGAGGTGAAACCTCAATATTCTGATAATGTCTTCATGATTGGTCAACATTATGTCTAAAGCGACATTTTGAGAATCCCCTAGAATATAGAATAAACATATGGATGGATAGCCATATAGGATCTAAAAGGGAGTAAGTTTAGCACTAGAATGGTACTTAGTATTATATGACAATGCAGCGAGTGATAAATTTTGAGTACATCATTTTGGGTTGTCACTAGTCATGCACTTGAGATATGTCTCCAAACACTTATTAACCACCCCGCGTGTCCATTGATTTCCACATGATATGGGTGAACATATTGAACTCTACCCCTTATAATAATAAAAAAAAATCCTTCTAAAAAAGGCTGATAAAAATGGATCATGATCACTAGTTATGTTTCTTGGTAAGTTGTGGAGCTTATAGATGTAGTCCAGGTAAAATTCAGCTATGTGAGCAGCTATATAGGGGTGAGCCAAAGCAACAAAGTAACTATATTTACTCGATCAATCTACTATAACCATAATAACATCCTTGCCATTTGATTTTGGTAAGCCTTTAATGAAATCAAGGCTTATCTCTCACCAACACCCTTTAAGATTTCTAGGTGGTTATAATAAGCCCGGTGAAGCAACATTCTCAAACTTATATCGTTGACATGTGTCACATTCTCTTACATATTATTGAATCTCATTTTTTTGTTTTGGCCAATAGGAAACCACAACAACCCTTTTGTAAGTAGCATAAGCTCCCAAATGACCACCTAATGGACTACCTTGATATAGATGCAATATTTTGGCTCAGAGATTCTTCAATGGCCTAACCATAACCTTCCCCTCTGGTCTCAGAATATCCTAGTCGTATGTAAAGTGCCTAAATATCACCCATATAAAGTCAATCTGCTTTCGTTTCATTTACATGTCCAATGATAAAAGGAGTAGCCGTAATTTGATTGAGTTTACCAATAGGAACTCATGACAAAGTATCTGCTGCCCTATTCATAGGCCTACCCTTATATCCAATCTCATAGTCTAATCTCAATAATTTAGTAAGCCATTTCTATTGCATAGGGCATACTAACCACTACTTAAGTGAATACTTTAGACTTAGGTGGTCTGTTCGAATAATGAAATGTCACATCACAAAGTAATATCTCCACTTTTCAATAGCATATACCAAGATCATAAGTTCTTTCTCATAAATCAATATGCCCTTATGCTTTAGAGCTAATGCCTTGCTAATGTAAGAAATTGAGTGTTTATCTTGCATTTGCACCGTATTAATACCCTCTCCACTTGCATTTGTCTTCACCACAAACACCTTCGAGAATTTTGGAAACTTAAGAGCAGGAGAGTGCATGAGCTTAAGCTTCAATTAGCCAAAAACATGTTAGGCCTCTTGGGCTCACTTAAAGGGGTAAATTACACCCGTAGATCACAACGTTTAGAGATAAGTTCATTTTAGGTTATAATGTTTAGAAAAGTTCATTTTGGGCCACAATGTTTGGGTTATAAGTTTATTTTAGGTCACAATGTTTAGCAAAGTGATTCAATTTAGGTCACGATTGACACGCGTCACCTCCTATTGACACATGTTACCCTTCTTCTGTTGACATGTGTCCACCGTAACCTAGATTGAATCACTTTTCCAAATATTATGACTCAAAATGAACTTACCCCCCAAACATTATGACCCAAAATTAGCTTTTTCAAACGTTGTCACCCAAAATAAACTTACCTCCAAACGTTGTGATCTATTGATGTAATTTTCCTCACTTAAAGTGATTTTTCTTTAATAATTGTAATGATGACCAAGCTATTACTCCAAAACCATGGATAAACCTTCAATAATAAACCAATAACCCCTAAGAAACCCTTAGTTGGCGAAGAGTGCTTAGTACAGGCCACTATTCTATGGCTTCCAACTTATTGAGGTGAATAGCTACTCCTTTCTAATGATTACATGGCTTAGGTATTCCACTTGAAGTGTTGAAATGTGCATTTGCTTCTCGAGGTAGAGCTTCTTTTTTTTATCACATCAAATACACATCTAGGTGTTTTAGATGCTCCTCTCAAAACTAGTGCTATACACTAGTGAAATTTAGATTATCACTCCCTTTAGCTTATGTGTAATAATGACACAATACATACATAGCAATTATACATGGCTCATAGAGTCTAATAATTATACTATTAAATCGATATCAAGCTTATGCCCATAATTGAAATACTCTAAACGAATTATTAAGCAAAACATAACATTACCAGGAGTCCCTATCTTTAGTACGATATCAAAATAATTACATATTAGTCGGATGGTCCCCACAGCTATTGCCCTCTTTATGGTCAACCACAATATCATGGCTTAACAAGTTAAACTCTATAGTGGCATCACTTTTGCTTGAAAAAAAAGACAATGATAGGTTGGAGCCTAGTGTGGTATATCAATATTTACATGCACATGAACAAACAATCACTAATTTAGTCCACCAAACATCAAAGGGAAAGCTCAGTACCTCGATTCACACAAGTGTATATATATATATGTATATATATATTGGTTATTAGATGTTCCTTTATAAGCATGATAGTAGAATCACATATATCTACTTGCATCATTTCCAAGTGCAACTTCACTTGGGGATAACACCACACAATAGTATAGGCAATCCCCACTTACTAATAGCTACCACACACACAAAATAATCATTTTTTACAACTTGATAGTCAATTAATTAGTTTATGATTCTATCATAAACTTAAATCCTTAGAACTCTAAAATAAATCACAACATAGATAAAGTATTTGGAGCCATTTATACTTCCACACTTAACTATAGTTCACGTTTCTTGTATTTACGACTCTCACACTACCATTTGCATATGTAAAATATTAATTCAATAATATGTAGGTTTTAGGGTTTTAAAGTAACATTAAATCTTAAAGAAAAGAGTTAAACAAATTTTAAATGCTTTTGAGAAGAAAAAACATGAGTTTGAAGAAGTTGTACTAAACATGGGTCTAAACATTACCATGTTAAGGTAATGTTCTTTAACATGGGTTTGAACATAACCATGTTAGGGGTTGTGCTCATAATAGAAACACAACATGGTGTAACACGGATTCGAATGCATGTCATGTTATAAGTTCATGAGTTATAGTACGAGTTGTATTCATCTAGATAAAATGATTTTTATATCTTTCCTTCAACATAACTCTTTCATACCATTCAAACTTCGATTTTTTTCAAAAATATATACACAGTTACATTGTTTCTTGATTTAAAACATTAACTAACATAGTGAAAAGCTAGAAGGATAGGGCATATATGCAAAAGTAATAATAAATCATAGGAAAAGTTTAGTTATATAAAGAAATTTAGGTTTTGATTGCCTTTTATTGGGATAATCATCTATTGAGAACAGTTTAAGTAGCAGTAAAACATCATTGGAATTGATTAGTGGCATAAAACTAATAAAATTATGACTCATTAATAATTTTATAATAATTACATGTTATTATTATTACAATTTATCTTAAAAACATTGATATTATCAGTCATTTACCCACATACGAGACGTATTAATACACCAAAATTTTTTCCCCATCTATCAACTCAAATTTGAAAATCTACATAAGCTTATCTAAAAGTTTAAGACTTCTTCCACTTATGGCTAAGAAATTTTATCAAACGTATGATCATATGCCGTGACTAGACATCGTCACGGTCTGGTTCGGGTCTGGAACCGGACCCGAACCGCCGGTTCCCGGTTCTAAAAGTGGTGGAACCGGAACCGGACCCGTAGGAGCCGGTCCGGTTCCCGGTTCTTAGGGACCACCGGTTTACGGTTCGGTTTCGATTCTAGAGGAACCGGGAACCATGAAAAAAAATAAAAAATCAATTAAATAATTTACTGAATTTAACTAAGAAAAATGCAAAATAAATTTTTAAACTTGAAATAACATTGAGCCTAACAATAATTGTTCATAGCATTAGTTAAAAGAAATTCTATAATTATGTATTTATTTATATACAATCACTTGCACTTTTTTAGTTGTTATATTAGTAATGTGACATTATAAAATATTCAAAGATATAAATAATTCTCAATAACAAAAAACGAATCACACATTGTTAAGAAAGAAAGTCTACTTTGATTAGAAGTCTCATAAATTTAACAATATATGATTTCAAATATATTTATTACTTGTGTTGTTAATAATAACACATTAAATATTGTGAATAGGAAATAAATTTTTTATTATTTGCAAAAATAGTTTTAAAATTTATTTTATAATTACAATTTTTTAATTTTCTTTTCTTTTTTTCTTACTTTTTTTTTTAATTTTTATGGTGTAGAACCGCCGGTTCTGCCGGTTCTTCGAATCGACGGTTCCAAAACCACCGGGTCATGCGGTTTTTAGGGATAGAATCATAAGGACCCGTAAGAACGACGGGTCCTTTACCGGTTCAGACCCGCCATTGCCGGTCCGGTTCCTGGTTCAGGAACCGCCGATGACAGGTCAAGTCGGTTCCCGGTTCGGAAACCGACCCGTGATGATGTCTAGCCGTGACCTTATGAATATGGTTTTTCTTCATTGAGTATCACTATAGTTTTCTGCAACATCATATGTCCACTTAATATATCACTATTTGTTGCATATTTATCGTATTCTCCGAATACTAATAACTTGCAAAAAGAAAAATTAATAAATAAGTTATCGATAAAATTTAACATGCATGATAGAAACAAATAATAGTTTTCAAAATAATTATTATCATGAATTGTACACATTGTATATATCAAAATCATAAGTCAAATATATAATTCTTTGAATTTCTGATTTTATAAAATTTGTCTTAATTGAAATAGATGTAAAATCATTTAAACAAATATTATAGGTCAAATTATGAATTTAGATAAATAATTCTACAATATTACAATTTTATCAGTTTTATACGATTTTATAAGATTTAACCGATTTTATACATTGTAATGAATAGTAAAATCACAAGTTTGACAATCGTGTTTAAATACCCACAAATCCCTTAATATCATCTAATATCATTCTTGAATTTTTCGTTTAGCCTGATTGCTCTAAAACAATGAACATTAATTATAACTTTAATGTGTTAAAGGAACTATTGGTGACGTTTTATTGTGTTTCTCCCCATTCCTCCATTGCTCAGTTTATTGATTAGTTCTATCGTCCCAAGCCCTTGTAACACGAGATTAAAAGGTAACAATTAGTACATAAGCTCACATCCATCTATATCATTTAAACTTGTAGACCAGCTGAGTTATAATACTAAGTTCTTTTACAATTAGCATAAAGTACTTATTGAAATTCTATTATTGATGGGCCAATGTAATTTATTAATGTATTTTTATCAATGATAAAATAATTACGGTATTATTGGTTATTTATCTTGACCCTTTTTTCGGTGCTACAGGCTTGTCCACTATATCAATCATTGATATGATTTCCAAAGCTGTGAGATCGAGACAAACAAATAAAATTGTCAACAAGTCATAGGAGATGCCTCGCCTATTATTAGTTAGTTCTTACATCGGAAAAAAGATTCAACCATAATAATACATCATGTTGTCTCGATTGATAAGTATCAATATATTTTAAATTAACGATAGAAACAGTAAATAGTTTTTATAAAACTGTTCATCATATAAAAAAAATTGATACTTATACATTATTAATCGCTTCTAAGTATAACGTAATAATACTAATAAGTGGTTTATGAAATTTATCTAGAGAGGCAATTAAGAGGCATGGCCAGATGCTCATTCCTAAAAGTAGCCGATCATGTGGTTCAGATAATTTATTTTTTATAATGATGTAAAAGGCATATGTGTTCTATATGATTGGAAAAAACTAAACGTTGCATTTCCAATAGACACACAATATATAATTGCAAGATGCATTTGAACATGAATAGGCATGAACATATAAAATAGCACCATTCCTTTCTTTTTGCATAGTCGTACTTGTGGTTTAGTGACATATCCTTTGGTTTCTCATATATAAGGTCTCGAATTTGTTTTCACCCTTCTTATTGTAATGGTGTAAAAAAAATACATTTTAATTTTTTTCATTACAATAAAGAGAGAGGATTTAAATCTAATATCTCTTATTTGAGAGTTCAAGGATGATATCATTAGACTACAAAATTATTGACTAAGTACATACTAGTTTAGTTTCTTAAAATTAACAATGAACTTCATGTAGTGTTCCACTATGCGTCTCAATAGTGCTTCTTATTATTATTATTATTATTAGCGTGTAATGCTCTATTTCATCATTAAACTTTGGTGGATATTTTGATTAATTACCTAACTTTAAAACTACTAATTTCAATAAACCTGATTGGACTTCTTAAGGTCAGTGATGGGCATCACGTGTCTTAACGGATTTTTTACTGACATAGTTTTTATATTTCACAAACCCCTGACTTACCATACAACCTATTGTTATACTATGATAGGTTAGGAAAAGAAAAAGTCCTGCGGTCAAATATTTAGGGAAAATAATTATAAATTTATACGCATAGTAATTATTTATAAAACGCTATTATTAAGGATCATAGTTGCTCTTTTTTTCATAATGATTCTCGATTAAAACTTTATGCAATTTCAACTTATAATAATTATTGACACCACTCTATTTGATGAAAGATCCATTTTTTTTTATATATAAGATAAATGTAGAAAATGATGCTTTACTTTAGCAAAATATCTTTAAAATTAATCAATTCGGTATTAAAAATTTGAAATTGATTTATTTATTATCTATAAGAATTTTTCTTATACGCTAATAATACCTTCGTCATATTAATTAAAAGTACTACCTAAAATAACGGTATTAGCCAATTTAACGAACGTACCATTAATATATATATGAAATGTTTTTTCATGTATTAAGTTGATTGATTTCAAAATTCATATAACTAATTATATATTTTACAAAAAATTGGATATCATTCACGATATTAACTTAAGATATTATCTATAGCATTATCATGATTAATACGTATATGCAATTCTGAACCGACTTTATAACATAAATATATGTACCTAAAAGACATGCTAGGTTTCTGTTTCTTTTTAATTAGAGGCACGTTGTTGAGATGGGCATGATAGACTTGGCATCACATTGACAATTTTTTATTTTTTATTTTTCTGGCCATATCACGTTGGCGATTTGAAATTGGAGATCATGTGCAAATCACTCATGAAACCCTACCACATGTATTATATTAATTGCTCTACACTACAAATCCAACCACAGATTTGTCTGTCTCGAATGCTTTGTCAAGCACATTTTGCCTGTTCTTCTTTACAATTTTCTCTTTTCTCAACACCTATTAGGTGTTTTTTCTTGCATGCCAGTCACCGTCTCACCACCTTCTATGTATTATTTGTTCCTCCGTAGCTTCTCCCATGTCCATTTGCTTTATAATTATTACACTGCACACACGAGCAACCAAGACCTCATGTGCACGAGTTAGAGTTAATATATACAAATAGATCGATGCGTATTCTCTTTAAACTTAATTTAGATTAAATAGGCTTCTCTAAATATTATTATCCGCTAAATTGAAGAGCTATAATATTTTTTTTTTTTTTTTTGACAAACTACTCTTGTTTGAAATGGTGTTTGCTCAAGTTTGAGCCCATTTTAATGAACTTGCAAGTTCAAGCTCGAAATGCTTTGTAGTTTATTGGGCCAAACGTATAAGTAGAAATCTAATCAAGTATATATCAAATAGATTTTATCCAATTTGAGCTTCAAAATAAAATTATTAAAGAGAATGATAGGATTTTTATATGGGTAATATAATTTAAATGATTCAGTTGGTTAATTATTACTTTGAGCCAAGCTCCAGATTGATCTCATTACCATTCAATCTAATTCAATTCGATTACATATCCATTCATAATATAAATAAAATTTTACATGTTTTACACGTCACGTTTTCTTGGAGACAACTATTTGATGGAGTTTCCGTGTTGTCTTGATCACTATTAAAATTGGGTAAATATCATTTTTTATTTAAAGTTTTATAAAATGTGTTACCTAAATGTTGATTTAATCAATTTAATACATAATTAAATTTTTTATGCTAGCTAATATAGTACCTCCATTAAATCCATTAACACAGTCTCCTGTCTTGTTGGACACTTCGATTAGTAGCAGATAAACACGTATACCTCTGCCCATTTGTACAAAGCCACGTGTGTATTGCAAATTAATTCCAAAAGTTTAAGAAGAAACGGAAACTCATCCCTCAAATAGTGGGTTAAACTGCGGAATAAATTAATCTGAGCCTAATGTGCGATAAGTGTTAAGAGATGAATGAATATACGAACTAACGTTAAAAACCCTCAGATAGACAATAGATGGAAGAAGGAACTTAGAAAATGAAAAATATATGTAAGAAGGAATAGAGAGAAAGCAAGTGAGCATACTGAATTACGAACCCTCAAATCAAAACATTAGAAACCCTAGGACAATGGACAGTAGACAACAGACCAGACGATTCTTTAGGTCTTGAGTTGCTCCAATATGTTATCTTCTTCAATAGCGCATTCGAGGTTGGAATAGAGGCGAAAAGCACAAGATAAAAACTAGGCTTCCTCGTTGCGACCCAATAGTAATCAATTACTGCAGAGACATCGATCCAAGCTTGTGTTTGCATTTGAAGGGTTTCCATGTCTGGGATATGAAGATGTTAACGATGTTCAGGTTGAGAGTGTGTTGTGCCCTGAGTTTAGGTTAGCGTAGTCGTCTTGTTTGAAGGTCGATCGTGGATTCGGCACTGCTCATTGACATCATCACGAGTAAGTTCCGAACGGAAAACTAACCCAACCAGTTACCAATAGTTCTTGAACTAGGAATCATCCCAGGAACGATGAGTTCAAACCGGCTAAGGACCTACTAATTCTGATAGGTTTGATCAGTTCCACTTCTCAAAACTACCTAACTCGACAGTTTTGCAATCGTCGATTCAAAAACTGACAAAGAATTGATAGAACCAACGGTTCTTGCTGTTCCATGCTACAAAAATAGAAAAAATAAAGAAAAGAAAATAAAAGAAAATAAAATTATAATTAAAAAACAAATATTTAAACTATTTTCACTTGAATTGGTAAAAATATTTTTTTTGTTCACTACATTTAATGTATTTTTATTAACAACACAAGTAATAAATATATATTTAAAATCATGTGTTGTTGAGTTTATATAGACTTCTAATTAAAGTGGCTTTCTTTTTTATTAATATGGGACTTGTTTTTGTGTTTGTGAGACTTATTTAAATCTTGAATATTTTATAGTGTCACGTTACTTATGACAATTAAAAAAGTGCAAGTAATTGTATATAGATAAATGTATAATTAAAATTTTATTTTAACTAATGGGTTATAAATAATTATTATTATGACCAATGTTATTTTAAGTTAAAAAGTTTGTTTTTTATTTTCTTCTTACTTGAATTAAGTAAAGTTATTTAACTGAATTTTTTTTTTAATTTCATAATTCATGGTTTTAGAGGAACCGAAAATAAATCGTTGAAACTGGACTGGCCCCCATTGATCTATTTCTAGTTCCGGTTGTAGACCCGATCCGACTCTTAATGACATCTAACTGCTTAACAGATATGGTCGGGTTTACAATGGGTGATTCAACTCAAAGGTGGTGTCATGGTCTGGATCATAACAAAAATCGACCAAGAGAGAGGTTCGATTCTGGTGGTGGGTGACGTCAAGGCTTTAGTGGATGAGTTAGGTTAAGTAAATTGCGGATAACTATTGCGGTTTTAGTTGCAATCTCAAGTTGAATTGTAGGTTTTCTTAGCAGTGTTGTGTAATAGTAGCGTGCATGAAAAGTTGAATTAATTAAAGTTTAAATAATTAATTGTATATTCCACATTTAATCATATATTCTACTTGAAATATTTATAGGATAAATTCTTAAAATCATGCTCAAGAACTATCTCAAGTTTTTGAGGAAAAATTGTGAATAAAGTATTATCAAGATTAGGATCGAATCAGGAGCAATTTGTCTAAAAATTTAAAATTTAAAATATAAGTTCTCTAACATGATGCATAATTATATAAGATTTGATTAGCAATATAAAGTGTTAATCTAGATATGTTATATTTTGATATCATATCAAGGTTTTAATCATAATGAAAGAATTTTTTTTTTTTTGTTGGATATTATATATATATAATATATATGTATCATTCGATAAGTAACACAAGATGGATGGAAATCCCAATATATGACAAGGCTCGGTAGTTGAGATAGGATTTTAGCAATCCACAAACTACAAATTATCCCTGTCTTACCACGGGCAGTTGTCTTTTCGGCCATAATCAATTAATTTAAGAACTTCTACTTGACATTTCACGAGATCAAGCGGACATGAATGATGTCTAATGATACCATTTAGATATTTTGTCTTCCAATTTACAATACCATGCTGGTTGGTAGACATCTGTCCCGAGCCCCCCCACCCCCACCCCCTACAAAACCTAGGGTTTTTATGTAATGACCAAAATGAACTGGAAAGCAAGGAAGCAGGGGCTAAAAGGCATTGATAAAGCGCCCATTTTTTCAACCTCATGGACCTCTTTGTTGTATTTTTGTAGACATTGGACTCTGTGTATAGATTCCAACAAGGCAAAGAGCAAAGTTATTACTGCCTTATTGGGATGCACCAGGTCATTACAATTTTGTATTGACATACCAACCTAAATTGGCCAAAAGTCAATAGCTCATGGAACACGATCATTCATAATCTTGGTTGTCTTGTTGGCATGATCGTTTTTTTTTTTTCCCTCAAAGTACATCGGTACTTTCATTATATTTTAGGCCTAGGGTTTCTTTTACCAATATATCTAGGTTATTTACAGAAAATAAGTCTACATTATTTTTTTACACATCATATATTTATATTTTAATTTTAACCCTTTAAATAATTGTATTCCTCTCATTATAGCTAGAAAATAAAATTAGACATATGGAATCCATGTTGTGGGAAGAAAAAAAAACTTGAAAACTCTTCCATTTCTTTTATTTCTCTTATATCGATTTCAATTTTTCCTTTTCCTTTTTCTTTTTTTTTAACACCTCACGGGCATCCTATGGGCTATGTACTTGTTTTTAATGCTAAGTAGATAAAGTGAAATAATTAATCCTATATATTATTGGAAAACGCTTGATATTTTCAGTGTTGTTTATACCTTGTAAAATTAGGTGAACCGTTCATTCAAACTTTAAACTTCCCTAATATGTCCAATATATAACAATATCTTGTCTTGTCATGTTAAAAGAACTCACCATCCAAGAGGGATCTTTATTTTCACATTGGAAATTGGAATTATTTGTGTACTTTTTATAAATTTAAAATGAAAAAGATTTTATTGTAAACTATATCTATTGTTCAGATTTATTTGCCTATTACCTTCCATGCCATTAACTATGTGGATGGAACAACCTTTCAAACTCCATCATTTGTCAATCTTAAATTTCAAGACCATTAGGACATGATGATTATTCCACGACACATTCTTACACCTCATGAGTTACAAGCTATAGTTGTACTTTTTAGTTTTTAAAATTCATAGAGATAAATAAAGCTTCAAAATACTTCAAATTATCTGATAAATAAATGATTCTCCTAAAGGTCAATTAAGGCTCTGCACTCAAAACAATAGTAATCTTTCAGATAATACAAATCTGGTATTCTCATCAAAAAAAAAAAAAAATATATATATATATATATATAACCGTGTTTATGTCAATAACTTGGTCGCAAAGTCACTATCATTGCTCTATCCTTTAATTCATACATTATAATCTAAATTAGCATAATATCAACTGTACATGATACATTCGTGCCTAGAAGCACAAAGCCAAATTGGTGTGCTACGAAGCCTAGGATAGTTAAGTGTTTCTACGCAGGAATACATATTCATTGAACACCATGTTTAAAGCAATTATTGTATGCAACATATGACAA
Source organism: Combretum micranthum (assembly GCA_024138025.1). Taxonomy (NCBI): domain Eukaryota; kingdom Viridiplantae; phylum Streptophyta; class Magnoliopsida; order Myrtales; family Combretaceae; genus Combretum; species Combretum micranthum. The sequence continues at coordinate 93,046 of JAMXBD010002409.1, forward strand.
CAAATGTCAACCACAAGCATAAGCAATTGGGTACATGAGTTCCAATATTCAAAATCAAATAATGAAATTGTCTCATCCTTGTTTATCTACACATATCAACAATCAATTGTTTAGCTTATTTCACTTACTTATACTATGATTACATTTTAATGACTTTTTTCAAAATATCATGATACCTTATTACCTATACATCTATCGTATTATCGATTCACTCGTCCATTTACTTTTAGTTGACCCTAAATATCTAGTTCAGGACCACCTATCTCAAACAGTTGCAAACATCATGATCAATAGCAAGCAATGAATAATTTAAATTAGATATATTTAAGATTCGGCATACATACTCCAATCGATTATAAAAAATAAAAAAAATACATAACTTCTCAGTCATGCATTACAACAACCTTACAAACACACAGAAATCAATACTGAAGAGGATATGCTGAAAATAAGTATCAAATATTTAGATAGAAATGGCACATTAGAGTTTTTGTATCAACGATATCATTATAACAAATGATCGAGAGCCAACTAGTTCAACTACCAACTCCCAAACGACAGGGCCAACGGACCCAAAGGCAAGGTTGGTCAAGCGAGTGGACCTCAAAGACACTCTCCAACAAAAGGAATTTGATCGCCATAGCCTTGGAAGATTCCCTTGCTCTCCCTTGCTCAAAACCAACCCAAAACTCACACAATTAACATTTTTTTTAACAAATTCAATTTCACTTTTTCTCCCATAGTATAGCATTTGTTCCATTTTATTGAAAATTTTAATTCAAATATTTGTGCCCCTTAGAGATGCAATATTGGATGAGTTTGAAATTTTTGTGACCACGTTATGTGATATTTAGTATAAAAATTATAAAAATTTTAAAATTTTATCAAGTCCATATAAAATACATTGTAAATTTTATTTTCAAATAAAGTAGAATATTTACTACGCAAGATTTTGTTGATTGGATATCACATACAAAGCTTATGTACGGTTGAAATTATTGGTCATATATGATTCTATTTTAATTTTTAAAATAATAAACCATTAATTAAAAATTAAAAATGAATGTTTGATATATTAAGTAGTGAACAAACTCGAAAATGAATCAAAAGTAAACTATAAATACTAGGATGCAATCAAATTTAAGCATAAATTCAACATGTACAAAAGAAAAATGCAATAGTTATTAATTTCCACGTTAGAGATACTAATTGAAACCAATTGGAAGAAAAAATTACACTAAATCTGAAATGACCTAGATATAAATTCTATTTAGATTTTATGTGTTTATTTAATTATTTTAAATTGTTGAATTGAATGAGCATGGTTGTGTTGCTAGTATTCTAATATATATATTATTTTGCATGTATATAATGAAATTAATATCTTTGTTTTATATGTATTAATGTGTGTGTGTAATAAAATTGTTAGTTATGTCTTTTGTACATTAAGGTGTTAGTTAAGTTAGTATTCATGCTTATTTAAGCCCAAATGAGATTCAAATTCATGCCAAATACATCTAAAGTTAATGTATGCTTTAAGGGGCAAATTTGGAATGTGTTAAAGTCAAATTAAGCTAATTTGAACTACTTTTTGGGGGGCAGCTCATTTTTATCCGAATTTTCTTTTTCTTTCTTTTGTTTTCTTCTTCTATTTCCATCTCCATTTCTAAGCTTAAGACAAGGTCTATATCAAGTTCTAAGAATCAAAGTTTTCCTCAAGACAAGGTATATATATTTGAATTGATTTAGTTATGATTGTTGCTTTGTTTTGTTTTTCTTTCTTGAAGTGATTGCATGAATTCATCATGAGATGAGATTAGTGTTAGCTAAATTGTTTGTTCATGTTTAAGATGAGCTAGGAATGAGTTTGTGAGTGTGTGAGTTGATGCATGTATTGTTGTAGTGATATGAAGTGTTTTGATGAAACAAAGATAGTTTAAGTAGTTAGAGTGGGGGTTGATGGAAGTAGGTTTTGGAAGTGTGTAAATGTGTTGATTTCATGATTTGAGTTGCTAGGATTGAGTAGTATAGATAGGAGTGAGTATATGAAGTTGGAAGTGTAGTTGAAGAAGGTTTTGAAGTGTTATAGGATTGAATTTTTCAAAGTTGAAAAACAGGGGATTTGAGATTTTTGTTTAAGCATGTTTTTAAAACGTACGCCAGCACTTGGGAATTCAACGCCGCCGGCTTAGAGGCAGCATTGGATTCAGAATTCTTAAGGCTGGATGAAAGCCGCCGGCTTTCGCTGGAAAAGTCAGCCGGCATTCATTCTGTCATATTGTACGCTGGCAGCAGAAATCAAGGCCGCCGGCGTATGTGTCAAAGCTGCTCGCGTATCTAAGTAAGCGGACGGCTTAGACCTCTCTAGACGTTTTTGAAAATTTTGGTGTTGGATTCTACGCCGGCTCAAGGCTGACGGCATACCCTTGAATACTACCAGCCCTGGCAGTGTTGATTTTCAGAGAATCGAGCACCGGCTCAAAGCTGTCGGCCTATCCCCTGTGCTTTTGAAATTTAAAAACTTTTTCTAAAATTTTCCAAAGTTTGTTATTTGAGCAATTGAGTATTTATTAAGCGATTTAGGATATAATAGGATGTTTAAATGCTTATTCGTGACCTTGTATTCAATTATTTAGATTTCTTTGATTAATTGTGATATATGGATATAATATGAGTATAATTGTGAGAATGAAATCTATAATTGTTGATTTATTGATTATTGTGATATTTCTATTACAGTTAAGGATTTTTCGGTTAGTTCATTACCGAGAGATCCTAGTTATATACTAACGGGTTCAGGTACGCAATAACTTGTTTGATGATTGCTAGGAATAGGCATTCCTAATTTGATTTAAATCGATTTGACTTAACATTTGAATGAATTGGATGTCTATTACGCTGTTTAATCTGGTCCGAGGAGCAGCAAACCTGTCATGATGCAATGACATGTTAGCTAGGCGCTTAACCAAGTCATGATGCAATGACTTTACCATGATGCAATGGTACACTATGATGCAATAGCGATTCTTTTTGGTTAAGTGGGTAGCCGATAGGGGGAAATAGTATCTGAGTAATGTTTGCTTAAACTTAGGGGGAAATACCATGATTTAGTTCAAAGTTTATGGGAACTTGTGAACTAGGCTCAAGTTATGGACTGAGTTTAAGTAGAGTCGGGCAACGGCTTTTAAACCCTAAATGAAGCTATTATCTTCATGAAATAGATATAGGAGATATAAGTATTCGGACTACTTATATCAACCCTCTAAGCAGCTGCTGTTACTCAGGATCCCTGAATTCCCGAAGCGTGACCGGGGTTTGAATACCCTCTTGTTGATTTTTGAATGAAAATATAATAAAGATAACCACTTGTTCTATGATGCATTACATCAATTTGATGACTTGCTTTTGCATTGGTTATTGTGTACTGGGCCTCTGGCTCACTTTTGCTGCTTTGCAGGTATTGGAGACGAGTATTATGGTGACTTGGGCTATGGGTCCGATTTCAAGAGATTTCTCGATGAGTGGGACGAATAGGATCCGATTACCCTGGACTTTTGGAAGACTTTTGCTAAGGAAAAGTTATATATAGATAGCTTGCTAGTTAAGCCTATTTGTTGTAAAGACCTTAAGATTCCTTAGGTTTCTTTTTGATGTAAGAAAGCATGTAAATTTTGTAGTGTCTTGTATTGGCACTAAACGATGTTTACGTGATGTAAATGTATGTATAGATTGCTTTTGTTAGCAATCTTGTTTTGTTTAAAAGTTCTTTACAAAGTATAGTGGTTTTGATCAAACAATTTTCATAAACTGTTAGTTTTAGGACAACCTTACATATAATGTGAAAACGTTATATGTGGTTGGGGATTCGGTACTCTAAGTCTCGGGATTTAGAGGATCGGATCTTTACAAAATCATAAGATTTTAAATACAATATTATCAAAAGTTGAAAAATACAAGTACTTTTATACCCTTATCCCTGATAATTTCCCATACTCTATGATGAAATTTAGGTGTGTAAAGAATCTACCGTATGTTACTCACCTTCCACTAACACATTAATCATGACTGCCATTTCTCACTGTTTTCAACCATAAACTACGACTTAGAGAAATTAGAGGGAAAAATTACAAAAATAAAATTAGAAAAAATTATAAAATTAATATCTCTATATTGTATGTTGAAGATGCGATATGAGGATTTGCACAAGTATCACATTTTTAACATAGTGGTAACGATGTACTGCGGTAAACTTTTGAAAATAGATATTCGCATGACCATTACATGATATAGGTCTAAACGTGTATCGCATGTTAATCATGAGATGCATATTAAATAATTATACATGCAAAAAAAAAAAAAAACATATAATATAACAATGGTAATTATATAATTATTTTTGTTCAAATTGTATTTATATAATTTTTTTAATAATGATTAAATATAAAATACTCTCCGTCAATTAGGTGCATATGCAAAGGTCGCCTACCTTCCATTTTTTGTTACACCGGAGATATCGTTGGAATGGAACCAAACTGTGACATGGGATCCACGTCCCTAGTGTAATTTTCGCCATTAAACGAATGCATTGATGGTTGAGTCCTAATATTTAGGGCAAGACTAGATCTAATATTTTTATACAATAGTAAATACATGTTACTTGATGACCATGTTCTTAGGTAAATAGCCTAATATATATATATATATATATATATATATATATATATGGCCAATTTAATTCCTGCTCTAGAATATAGCTGACATTTTAAATGCCATCATTTATTGGCTTGGGCAAAAGAACTCCACCTAGGGTTATTCCTTTTTTTTTTACCCTTTTCGGTGATCCCAAGGAAAGATAGGGACCAGACCTATAACATTTTTGAGTAAACAACATTCGTGGCTAATGAGGATACATATTTACTATTCCAGATTTCCAGTCTTAATTGTATTCCTACCAATTTCATGGGTCCATTTAATCCTATGATACAAATATCTATAATTATGTACTAATTCTCAATTCAAATGTGTATATGAATTTGTGGAAATACACTCAGAAATATGGAATTTGGAATAACAAATATTTGTGAACCTCATCCTGTTAAGGCTAATTTGGCAATTACTCTCATGCATGTCAATAATTGAATCTTGATTCAACTAAGACAAATAAAATTAAATCTAGTTAAGTTTTTAAGATCTTGGTTTGCGAAAAACTATGATAGTTACAAAGTTTGCTTGAACAGTCTTGTGCATAATTAGATTTGAGCCATTCCTTGGCTATTTTCCCCTTTCACAATTTTGATCTATAATCCAATGGAAGATTATTAGGAAGAGTCGGCGTATGGTGACTTAAAATAAGGGCTATGTTTATTTGTAGTAGGTTTTTGTACAAATGTGTTAACTTTGTTCATATATAATTGGTTCATTTTGGTAAGTTGGTCCAAATGCGATGAATCAATCCATATATGCTAAGTTCATCTAAATGTGTTAAATTTGTTTATATGAGTATGAGTCACTATTTTAAGTTGTCATGACGATTTGTTCCAATAACATGCCACGATCCGACCTCTATAGCATATGTTAATGTTTGATTTTGAGTCATGTTGTTTCAATCTAGTTAATAGAAAAGTTAATACTTATACCGATTGAGTTGCGTCGCGTCCAAAGACAAAAGGAGAATGAACATGTATTATTGAGGTTTGAATCCTCCTTCCTCTTTACTTTCTTTGTTGTTAGCAGATCACAACTCTCGACCCCATAGATCCTTGTTAGGATAACTTATCCTTGCTTTCTCATTATCATAAAAAAAAAAAAAAAATTCTTTCTTTGACAAACAAAAAAAAAAAATGGAATTCTTCATCTTATTACTATTACGGACAATAAAAGGATCTCCTTGTTGGATCAGAAAGAAATACTCTTTTAGTAAAGGTTAATTTATTTATTATTATACACTTTTTTATCCAATAGAAAAAATGAGCATTGAATTGTTTTTATTTTCTTTAATAATTAGAAGGACAATAAACATGTACCAAATTTTTATTGTATTTCTTTTATTTCGTGTTGATGGAATAAAATCATGAAACCACCGTTGTCGCTCTCCAATAAGGTCAAAGTGCAATTGAATTGTCTTCCTTGTTTTGTCCGCCAGAACATAACACTCGAATCTAATGAAGTCCATATCATAAAATTAATGTTTGACTTTTTGATCCAAGTTTGGTCCTCCCAATCGATAGGAGGAAACATTCTTGGTTTTGCACAATGTGATACACAAAATACCATTACAAGAATAAAAAATAAAAAAAGAAAAAGAAAATGAATATACCCTAATGGAATAAATAGTATGATGGATAGGGTGTAGAAAGTAGAATTAAAGGGTATGGAGTAGAGTAAGAGAGGGATAAAATGAAGAAGGATGGTCCCCGGAAGCAGTTGAAATTATTAACTTTGGGTTGTCGCCTTCACTTAACAGAATAGGGCTGGATAGCATGTGGGAACAGTAATTCGGTAGATGAACTTGTACCCTGTCTGCATTTTCCTCCGTACCTCTCTCTCTCTCTGTCTTTCTCATTTCCTTGAAGGTAAATCAAAACGCCATCATCAAAGAGCTAATGGTATATTTGGTACTTGGGAATGATTTGAAATATAATGGATTAAAATAAAATCGAATGATAAATATTCACTGAATTGTCGTTTTCATTCTAATATTATGTTTGATTGTAGCATATTTGGAATAGAATGAAATGAGTGGAAATGCTTTTAATTCGTGGCAACAAGTGTGTGATATTATTTGTCTTACAAATATATGTGTGTTACATATAAATAACACATATTTATCAACATATTTGTCGACATATTAATTATTAATAGCAAATAAATAATTTACATACATATATGCTCTCTTTATACATGTGTGTGTATGTGTTATCCATTTACATTATAAATATATGGTTTTTTTTTTTTTGCATTTATATATTTTTCATTATACATGACATATCTAAAATAAATAAATTTATATAAAAGATCAATTATTTTTTTTTCTATATGCATATGAATATATATTACATAAATATACATAAATAAACATTATAGTATTTGAAAAAAATAATAACATACATATAAGTAGCAATACGATTATAAAGAATAAATTGTTCAAAAAGACTTTATAGCTTTATCATTAAAAGAATATAAGATCAAAGAAATGTATATGTCTGGGGAAAAGTAATCATCTTCAAAGTGAAGGATCTCAATGCTCCTATAGATGGTGTTCAATCTATACAAATATTTATACAACAAGTTAATTTTTGTATATATTTAGGTTAATTTTTAGGGGCTATTTATATATATCAAATTCAATAAAGTGAAATGGAATCGTGATTCTAACATCTTGAAGCCAGAGTCACATTCTCATTGAAGTTAGAATCGTTGATTCCAAGGAATTTCGATTCTAACTTTTAAAAATCTTTCTTTCCAAAAATAAGAAAGGAACGAGACCTGGAAGCATGGATCAATCTAGCTCCATTCTTGCATACCAAAAATATCATTAGGGATTTGGTTTTGGTTTGTTGAATTGGAAAAAAATAATAGAAATTCATTTAACATTTCATTTGATCTACTGGAATGGAATTAATATTATGCATTTATTACCCTTGTTGCTTCTCAAATCTAGTAGAGGCTAGATCAAGATATTTTGGGCTTGGTTTGTTGTAATGGAAGTAAGGCTACCAAATAAAAATTTGTTTATTAGTGGTACACCGGATATAAATTTGACGTGGCCACTCTGATGCCTAAGTTATAAGGCGTACTAATAAGCTAAATGTTTAAATACGTGTGGTAGGTTGAATGCAACATTACTATTCCATTAGAGGGTATGTAAGTATTTATAGGTGACTAATTTGACAATTATGAGTGTCATGGGACCATAGGCAAATGGGTAGTTGGTAGTAGTCATGGGGGTCGTAAGGTGGATCCACTACTACACTCCTATGCATGCCAAATTCGACCAGTCAACTAGTTCTAAGTGGCGTATAAGTCAAGGCCTACTAACTATTGAGGGTAGTGGTTAGGTGTCAAGCGGGGGTTATAGGTGTTTAGATGAGGCCATGTGTTGTAGTGTTCGTGTCCAAAGCCTAGGCCTAGTAGAGCAACCCGATCCATTAGTGGGTTGGACTTAGTTTGAATGGTTCATGTTCCAATTTAGACCATTAGCATAGCTAAATAGTTACTTTTTGTTTAGTTTGTAAAAGGTTCTATCATAAGGAATATTCATTCCATAGAACATAGAATAGAACTCAATTACTTTTTTTCACCAAAAGAATTGCTATTCCTCACAAAAAAAGATATTTTTTCTTATAGATACTCCTAATCATAAAACAAAAAAAAAGTGCTATTCTTTTCTAGCCTAACTTCATTTTAGTAAATCAAAAGTAATGTTTATGTTATTTTTTTTTATGGTTAAAAGTAGGGGGGGTAGCAGTTGTTCTAATGAAATGAATAACAAGGAATTATTGTTTTTTTTTTCATATTAACAAAATAACATTTCTTATAATTTAATATTGTGCAACCTAAATTAGGGGATGGCTAATCACATTGTTGAAAGTAAAATAACAATATCACTTTCATTTTAGTAAATGAAATGCAAAGGTTAGGAAGCTTTGTATAAAGTTGTAGGATTAGATTAGAAAAAAACCATAATCTCTTGTTTGGTGGTTATCATGAGCTTTCATAATGGACAATAGACATTAAAAGTAATGGCCAAATTAATAAAAAAAAAAAAAACATATGGAGGATGAGACAAATCTTGTTTTCATTGAATAACTCAAAAAAATTTGTACTTATATATATATATATATTTCAAGCAATGGACAATACAAAAATCCATCTGTAGTATGGTACGTATCAAATGTGGTATAAATGAATTGTGTTATCCAATAATCTTATACTATGCTATGTAGTATTCCTTATACTGTGTGTGTTTTGTTTCTCTTAAGCTCCCTAGTAATCAAATGCTAGCTCGGAGTTTTATCTTTAAATACAATTATGATAGCTTTTTAAAAATGATTTGTGTTTAATAATGATATATATATCAACTATGTGGAGGAAACATTCAATGATAAACCAACCTAAAAAATAGTCACAAGGTATACATTTATGAAAAGTACTGATTTCGTATGAGACTAGAGGAAAGTTTTTCAACCCATTTAATGTATATAAGTTTGATATTTTAAATACTTGATGGACTAATAATTTTGATGGCTTTTGAGGAAGCATATTTGGTTAATTTTGTAAGATTGAAATATAGCAACATTTTTATTATATATATATATATATATTAATCCTTTAACTTGTAGAGTAGCTATTTGCCATTAATGTGAAATAAATTTGAATTTCTTAGAGAATCAAAAGAATAAAATTATCTTAATCTTCTAGCAAACTTACATACCTACCCTTAAAGATCCTAATCCAAGAGTCAAATTATGAATTGAGGTAAGGATATATCATATTTTCAAGAGATAATTATAAATATATAATCTGTATTTTAAATGTTTTAATTTGAGTTTTATATGTATTTTGGCAAAACTATAACCTGTATTTTGGTAATTAAGTCACCTAAATTTTATTTTTGATAAATAATTTATTAGTATTTTGGTGATTTTACAAATAAGTGGTCTAAGTTTTGATTTTTTGATGAATACATAACCTATATTTTGTTACATTGTGTTAATAATAAATTAGAGACAAATGGCTTTTTTATTTCATTGGTTGATTAAATCCATTTAATAATATTATATGCTAATGAGAAAAAGTCACATATCCCTAATTTATTATTAACACAAATTAGTAGCAAAATATATATGTATCTATCAAAAATCTAAAATCATATCAGTTATTTGCAAAATTATAAAAACACAGATAATGTACTTATCGAAATTAAAATCCAAGTCACCTAATTGCCAAAATTTAAAACACATTATATTTTTGAAATATTCTATATTTATTACTAGTATACTATATAATGTAAATAGATTTACAACTATTAATTCGATATCCAATTCCTTAGATATTATAATTTTGTTTTTACTGATTATTTCATTCGTGATTAATACTCACATATTTAGCAAAGCTTAGGTTATTAGAAAGTTCCATCCCATTCCATTTCTGGCTGCATCATTGGTCAATGGGACTTAAATTATGTTGCTTTCGGTGTACGCATAATATATTATTTATCATCATCTTGGGATGTTCGCGTTGGCTTAAACTGGGTATCTCTTTGTTTGTTTTTGCCCCCAGTGGCATCTTTTTGTTGCGAATTGCAAATGGGCAACTCTTGGTCTTAGCATCCGGTCTAAGCCAAAAAAAATGATAGCCATTTGTGATGGGTTATCTATGTGCATTTCATTCTTCATTTGGGGAAAAGATAAAAATTGAAGATACATATTAAGGGTGAATGCATATTAAATAGGTAGATAATAAATGACTCTTTTTATAGTCTTCTCATACTTTAAACAGACTAATGGTTATTTTTGACGGTTAAAATTTATATGTATAATCGCATTATTAAAATATTTAATATATTTTTAATGATAATATATTCGATATATAATTAATATATTTATTTTAATAATCAAATAGTTAACTATACGATTTCAATAGAATCATAAAAATTTTCAAATACAAAGCTAGATCTGTCTATTTGATTATCCAGGCAGATATAAAATTGGATTTATGTTTATAAGCTTTTCATGTTTGATTAAAAGAGTATTTAAGATATTCCCTCCACATTCGGAGAAGATTTCTTTTATGGGTTTATGTGCCCATAATGTTTTGAATAAGGAAAATATTTTTTTTTTCCTCAATTCCTTTCCTTTTTTCTTTCCTTCAACCCAAAAATGGAGTTAATTGCTGACAATGATGCATTTCCGTTCTAGTATGTGCCTGCATACATAATATAAATATGGGTAATATTCTTTCGATAAACGGAAAGAATCTATCTTTAAATTGAGCTACGGGATAAGAAAAGAAATCTAAAGGATTCAGTCTATGTTTAAATTAACAATAAGGTTGAAGTTTAGTTAAGGCCAAATCTTTCCCTTGGTAGTTCACGTCTCTATACTTGGAAACACGTTGATCTTTCATAAGTTCTCGAGCACGTAGCAGCCTTTTTCTCAAATCTTTCAAGGACTGATCTCTATCTAACAATTCCACTCGTATCTCTAGAAAGTCGTGTAAACATATTACCACAACCATGATTTACAGTAGAACATACTATTATTATTTCATGTTTAACTATTATTTAAAAAAATTACATAAATACATCTTGAAGAAAAATAATTACATAATTATCATCGTTATATCGCATATTGATGGTTTTCTTGTGTATCACATCACTTGTAATAGTTTAATGCATATCGCATTAGTAACATGCGATACATATTCATATCTATATCGTATGTTGCTTATGCATTACAACTATTTTCAAAAGTTTGTCATAGTATATCGCTGTAACGTATTGTATCGCACCTTCAACATATAATATAGAAATGGTAATTTTTGTAATTTTTTTCTTTTTTTTTTGTAGCTTTTTTTCAAAAATGGTATGTATGCTGTTTTTCACTCCATTTCACATCGTGTAAACATTTCCCAAACCAAATACAAATTAAACATCATTTTTATCATATTGTTCAATTAGCTTATTATAAGTTATAACACTTGCTTCAACTAAATTAGTAACTCGCCACATTATGCCTTAAATAGAGACTTCAAAGTTAATGCAAGTCACAATCCAATTTCCTAATCTAAAGGTGAAAATTTCTCTAAGAAAATAATTCTATAGTCATGGAAAAAAACATAAATTAGCTAAAAGTGATGTGCTCATCAAGATGATTGATAAAATTTATCTAAAAGAGATAAATCAATTGAGTAAGGCAAGTAATGGTTGCTTTAAGCAAATTGAAACAAGATCAAAACCAATCATACAAAAAAAAAAACGTCTAGCTTGTATATCGATGCTAACAAAACAAACCGACCCTAGCACTTTAAATACATTATGAATAACAAAACAATAGAACTCTTCTTATATACATTATGGATAACAAAACAAATGAACTCTAGAACTTTTCTGGCCTCAATAGTAAGCAATTTAGGGCAAAATGTAGCCTCTATTCTTTTCATAATGACCTTTGGTCCTTATGCTAAAATCAAATGACCTAAATATGATACTTTTGATCAAGCAAATACACACTTTTACTCTTAAAAAAGATTCTAATGTTTCCATACAAGAAGAAAAATAGTTCATAAATATTGCAAATGCTCTAACCAAGATTTATAATAACTAATATTCTATCAAAGAACACCAATACAAACCTCACAAATTGCCTTTTGAGCTTTTCATTCATTAATGCTTCTAAAGTATTTATGCACTTATGATTACATCCAAAACTCATCTCAAGTTTAGAAAAATATGTGCTTCATTAATAGACTCTTAGGTAAGAGGAATTAGAAATCTATCTTTGATATTTTTCTTGTATATAATGAGTAGTCAACACGAAAACACTCTAATTTATTGAATTTCTTCACTAGAAGCACCAACTATGAAAGCGACAACTAGTTAGTTGAATAAACCCCTTAACTAAGCTAGCATTGGCTCGCACCTTTTCTTTATTCCCTCATCATCATCATTATACGGGTGTTTATAAGTTCTCATAAAAATGGGGTTGGCTACTTAATTGAAAAACATATTTGATGATCACAATATTATCATGTGTGGTTGAAATATGATATTGAACTTAGCTAATATAGCCCATAAATCTCAGTGTTAATCTAGAATAGAAATAGCTACCACTAGGGTGAGCGAATAATCCTATCGTACAAGATACCTACCTGGACCCTGCTCGATCAGGTAGGGTCCAAGTGGGTATTGGGAGTCACATGATAGGGTCTAAATATAAATTTTTTAGAACTTGCTCTCATGGGTTAGAGTATGAGTATAAGGTTTTTATATCCTATATCCACCTTGGAACATGTACTATATTGTAGAAAGTACATGTTTCAGGGTGTCATGTATTTACCTTGTTAAATATTATATAATAAATAAAGAAATGAACAATGATATTCTATATTTTATTTTGCAACCACTTATATTCAAGATTATTATTTATAGTGTATATTTTAGAAAGTTTTATTATAGAAGGATTTGTACTATTCTATTTTAGAATGATTTGTTATTTTTATTTCAGAAGAACTATAGTTGCATGTATGTATTTAAATTCCCAAATTATATAGAGATGTTGTTTATATTATAACTCCAATTAATATATAGAAATGGCTCAAATGTTTTTAATTTTGGAATTTGGTGTGAGTTTTATAATTTTGTTTAATATCATATAAATAGGTTGTTGCAGGTTTCAGTTTTCATGCATGAATATATTTTATATATTATATAACTTGTGATATTAACAAATTAATTTTTAAATTTCTTTTCGCATGTGTTCATATTGAATGTATGAAAATAAAATAGTATTACATATCACATGAAAACATATCAAAGACTATAAACTTGACATTTTAAAAAGAAAAAAAACATAGAGATTTCATTAAAAAAATTATAGATTTAATAGGGTACCTTGTATCTTATAGATTTTACTGGAAACGAAGTACAACATGGGTACAAAAAGCCACAAGATAGGTTCCGTGTATGAGATTCAATACCTTATATTTTACAGGATAGGATACGGGTAATATTTTATACTTTACATATCTTGTATCAGCTCACCCTTAGCTGTGTAAAATGATCCAAACACCAATCACAATAAATCAAAATCAAATAAAGTTAATAGAATCCAATTGGATTTATGTGCAGATTTAAACTATTAAATTTTTTTAAATTACCAAAATTAGCTCCCAAACCGAAAGCTTAAATTTTGAAAATTCAAAAGCAATTCAAATATTGGAATAAATTAAATTATGATTTTTTAATAATCCCTTAAATAAAAAATTTTGTAAGAAAAATCAAAACAATGTAGTTAGAAGATCTTATTTTTGCAAAATTACGATTTTACCCCCAGTCGAAAACTTACGCATGTTAAAAATTCAAAATTTTAAATAAATTAGACTTGGATGATATATTTAAATTGTTATTAACCCAAGTGGTTAATTAAAAGCTCTTAACTGTTTAAAACAAGCTAAAGGTTTTACATATGTAAGATTTAGATGTACTGAATCGTGCCATGTGGCAAAACCCACAAAGTGAGACTCTTTTCTTATTGTCTGAAACTCTATTTTTGCCCTTTTTGTTTCCTATATAAATATCCTCCTTTCTTTTTTGCCCTTTCCTTTAAGAGACCTTCTCAAAATCTTAAGGGAAGGTTTTCTAAAACCTTAGCTCTTTCTTAATGTTGAATATATAGGATTGACAAAAACATGGCATTAATTAGCCGATAAGGTATCTTTACATGAAGAAAATAGAGAGGAAAAGTAGTGCTATGAGAGGAAAGAGAGAAACCATTGCACCAAAATCCATATCAAGGTAAGCATGAGATCATAAGATGTTGTAATGTGAGTATAATGGTATTTTAAGCATATAAACTGACTGGGGGTGAGTTAATACATGTTTGAGGTATTAAGAAATCAAGTTTTGGAGTGATTTTGAAATCTTAAATTCCCTTCCCACCTGATGCAAGTGAAAACTATTGTTTAGAATGAGGTAAGACATCGAAACTAACTTATTTTCATGAGATTATAATGGTTTTGAAGTTGGGTCTACTATAATAGTAATAAATGATGTTTTGGGGTTGAAATTGTGTTGTAAATTGATATTAGCGGGGTAAAATGATGAAATCTTGTAGAGGAGCTATGATAACTTGGAAATTGCTGTCCATTTAGAGATGAATATAGTTGAGTATAGGCATAAACACGATCATCTAATACTCTTAAGATCATTAAAATTTGTCCTAAAAGCATGTTTTGACAGAAATGATAAGTTTAATTATGAAATACACAAATCCTAGAAGAGCACGACGAGAACATGATGTCATGTTTCACCTCGTGCTTCTCTCTGTCAAAAAATGTGAAGGCAAACACGAGGACATGTTTCCCATTGTGCTTCTTACTGTACCTAAAACTCAAAGAAGTGCTGAGAAACCCAGGAGACACATGAGGTTGTGTTTCCCCATCGTGCTCTCTTTGCTCCCAAAAACCAGGAGGAGCACTGATTTGCACAGAGTGAACATGGTGTTGTGTTTCCCACCGCGCTTCCTTTTGGAGCACTCGAGTGAAGAAGAAACACAACCAATCTTTTTGGTCATGCTTTGAAGCATGAGGTGACGCACATCCATGTGCATCAGTCGTGCTTCCCTTATTTCTTTATTTTCTTCTTTAATTTAAGCAAAACTTAACCCAGTCTCCTTCTTAAACCTAATAAACCTTCTAAGCATGATCTTAGGACGAAATAACTAAGTTAATACAACTTAGATATACTAAACTAGATAAGGGATTAGATATAGTTAATCATAAATTGATTTTAATTGCAATTACGAACAGTTACTGGACTTATAGCTTGGAAACGAATCACAAGCTTGGGTTGACCAATAGGTATGTAGTAATTACGTGTTGCTTCTTATGATAGTTTTAAGAATCGGACTAATAATTTAAACTCAGCTTAATTGAGTGTTGGTTGTGCTTGGCCGCTTACTCCAGAAGTGGTATCCTCAGACTAGGTTATGAGTCTGGTCGCAACTTTGGAATGATATGGTAGTTTAGGCGCTTAAGCCCCTATGATGCGTGGTTGGGCTCAACAAGTAGTTGATAAGGAAATTTTTGAGCTCGGGCAGCTGACTAGGAGTAGGTACAAAGTTGTGGCTAGTTATACGGCGTTTATGGGACCTTATATAAAGCATCACAATGGACCATGCTCGTTGGTAACAACCTTTGAGGAGATGACCCAGACGATACTATTTCTTTCATTTTTTTCCGGTAAGTTCTGAGGACTTATTGAACCTCCCTCTTTGGTATGTGATCCGCTAAGGGAACCTTACCCCTTTTATTTGGTAGGAGTCATGAATACTCTTGTGAATGTTGGTATTTCTGGGATGCTGGGATACCTTGTTTGTAGACTTTAAATTAAATATTCTAAACTATGGTTGATGCATTAGATTAGGAGCACGTGACATACGGTGTATGCTTGTATTATTGTGTACTGGGCTTCACAACTCATTTTATTAAACCTTTCAAGTCTTGTTGATGAACCGATGGGAATAAGAGTTATGCAGGGTAAACTGATTAGATGACATTGTACAAGATGTGGACTTTATAAGTCATCATGAAAGGATTTGTTGTAATCATTTTATATCATAAACTTTGATGATTGTATCCAATTATTTGTCAAGCATTTTCATTTAGTTTAATGTGGGCCCTTGAGTCCCAAAAGTCTGTTAATCAAATTGAAAATCAATGTTTGTTGACCTTATTTTTCAAACAGTTTAAATTTACAGTTTTGATGAACCCGAACAATGAGAAAACAGACGAAACCGGGCCGAAATTTTTATAAAGATTAATAACGATTTCTTAAATTAAAACTTAATTAGAAACCCACTCAATAACAAAATGCCATGCACATATCACTTGAAGGCGATGTGTGGGACGAAACAACCACATCCTTGACCACCCTAATGGCTGGGTTGTTTCACTGCCACTATGTAAAGGATTACTCTTGGCCTTCAACACCTTATAAATAATATCTAACCCTTTATATTGAAGTTTCACCTTCCTAAATCTAGATTCTTATATTATTAATCCTAATAAAATCAAGGAATTTACCCTTAACATCACTCCTACAGCACAAAGAAAGAACAAATAAGTCCATGAAAAAAATCTTGATATATATAGCTTTAGTTTTACTACTCATGGGCATCTTTACTATGAATTCTTTTTCCATTCTCAACCACTACATGTAGCTACTTCTTAGGATCTACTATGATACCATCCTTTCATTACAAAATTACGAGTGATTTTGGAATCACAACACTAAATTTGGGATTTATTAAATGTATTCTTATAATTCATAGTTTTGTGGCCTACTTATTCTAACCATCATTTACAATGAAATCTCCCACTTTCCTTCAACCTCTCCCCTTTTCTCACATTTTGTTTGTCTTAATCTTCTTTGCAATATTCTTCACTCGTGATCCAAAACAATTTCTCACACTTACAACTTATAGTAAAGGTTCATTACAATTGAAACAAAGCTCTTTTACTTTTATCCTCTATTTCTAGCTGTCTAAGTTTTTGGATATAGGGTGAAACTGGCTACATTAATGCTTGTGTCAAACACTTTTCCACTTTTCTAGATTAATCTGGATAAATTCAGTGCTTATGTTAAATCCCTTGGTTGATCAAATCCACCTCTACTAGTGTTTTAATCCACTCATAAATATTGTTCTTGCTCCAAAGTTAAGACAAGAACCTGACAGCTTACTAATCAAAATTTCACTATTATATCTCTATTGACCCAAGTTGCATTAACTTCAAAGACCTTTCCAACCTTTGGTACACAATGATTAGTTAAATCAAATATTGTAAAAATATTATACATCGATGATAAGGTTGCAATTTAAAAGAATCAAATTGTATGTCCCTTTTATATCTGATACCTTACCATCTTATTCTCATAAATCCAATAGTATTTAAAATAATGTCTACACCTATAAGGTTTCCTCCACAAATCAAATATACCATCATACTTTGGAAAAATCTAATTTTAACAACTTTGAATAATTATTGCTTAATCACAAATTCCACTATTGGTTAACCTTTCATCAAATCCTCTACTAATTTCCTCTTATGTTTTATACTCCAGATGATGCTCTAAGGTTTCACACGATAAGCTTGCAATTTGCTCGGATTGCTATTGCTGCCTTGTTGGTGTGCCTCTTCATGTGACTTATCTTCCTTATACAATGCTAGGAATGTCTTGAAATGATGTTAGTTTTGTTTCACTTCCTTACCAAGCATAGCTTTGATACTACACTGTTACAAGATTGAATAAAAGAACGTGCTTTAAGTCAAATTATAATTTAATAAAATAATTGATACTATATATTTTTATGAGTTTTTCTTATACTTTCATATATTTTGAACCCAAAAGGTTAAAGCCCATTAACAGATACGTAATGATATCTTAATGAACAATTGTTTTGAGAAAAATAGGACTTGTCTTTTTTTTTTTTTTTTCATTCCATATATGAACCATTAGTACAACATGAGTAGTTTTTTTCCTTTTCCTCAATTACCTCCTCATTAGGGATGTAAACGGGTCGGGTTTGGGTCGGGTCATTCTGTCCCAAACCTGGCCCGATTATAAAATGGGTGTCCCACAGAACCCGTCCCAACTCGAACCCGACTCGATAATTTTATGGAAAATCTTAATCTTTTATCTTTTCCACTGTAGGTTTTTTTTTTTTAATCATCTATGTTTTGCCATATTATTAAGATGTCATCTCATATTGAAAAAATAATTAAATTATACCTTAGATGAATTGATTTAGTTCATTTCCCTCTCTTGCTTTTTATGACAATCTACAATAATAAATAAATAAAAAGAGCCATCTCTTGATCATATATACATACCTTAAGCAATAACAAGGCAGTAATTACCAATAAGTAGTGTTTGAGGCCATTCACATTTGCAAAGTTCATTTTTATTTAATCATATTTTGATTTCAATCGTTCCTCGTTGGATGTTCATACATAGATTTTGTGTGTAAATACATGACAATATTTTATTAGGAAAAATTTCATCTTTTGCTTTTTTAATGAATAAAAAAATAGATTATTCGATTTATCTGGTTTTTTAATGTGCATTGATTATTGAGATAAATACCAAATAGATATATAAAAGAAACATTTCTTAATAGGATTGACGAGCTGTGTTGTGTATATATAGACACCAATAATATCATTATCGTAGAAAACATTATTACAATGACGGAATTTGTATATGCTTTTAGAAAAGAGTCACTAGCTATTATTTATTTATTAGAAGACTTACATATATCTATATATATAATACGTCCAACTCAAAATAATAATAATAATAATAATAATAATAATAATAATAATAATAATAATAATAATAATAATAATAATAATAATAATAATATGATGACACTACACGACGATCTATATATTCTTGCTTTATTTGTCATTATATATATATATAATATCTATTTTTTCTAAGAAAATTAACTTTTATACTTTGTTGTGTTGCATAGGAAAGAAATGAATTTTGAAAAAGTGGAAAAGGTTGCACATGCAAATCGACTTTCTCTGGATAATTGGTCAGTGATTATTAATTGTAAATATAATTTATATCCTATCATGTGACTCAATACATGAATAACAAAATGATTATATGAAAAGCATCATTCAACTAATGAACAAGTAAGTTCCTTAAACTAAAATTTTTAATTTTTTTTAATTAAATCGGATCAGGTTTTTCCAACTGGTTATGAGTATAACCCAAAACCCAACCCTAAACCCTATAAGGTCTGACCCTATAGGGTTTTTAGCCAGGCGGGCGGACGGATACCTTATAACGACCCGCCCCGGTTGCATCCCTACTCCTCATTTGACTCACTTTTCTAGCATACATGAGTAACTCCATAGTCCTCGCAATGAATGCACATAATTAAATTATTTAGCAAACACACCATTGGCCACATAAGTAACTCCTTCACTACTACAAATTGGCATCTATTCTTATAAGAATAGATGATTGAAGGGAACCATTGTTGAGTCTTTGTTATTATAATGATCGTGACAATAATGATGGTGGTAGTGATAGTGATGAGTATTGTTGGTTTTAACTTTTAATTAGAAGATTTTATTTTGTTTTATTCTTATAATGTTGTACCATCAAATAGAATGCATAAAATTACTACAACTAGGCTAATATTATAAAGGGAGTTTTATTCACTACTAGATTTATTAAGTAAATCATATATAGTAAAACGATTTTATTCCAGATACAATAAAAATTATCAATCAAATCCTATCTATACATACCTTTTTATATATACTCTTCAGGATGGTTGATCTGCATAAATTTGTGTTTTGTCATGAACTTGAGAACTAGGCATAAGATCTTAAGAGTATAAAACAAACTTAAAATAAATATTAACATAGGAAGAATGAGATAAACCATTTTTTCACTAAACAACTCATATCATGTGTGTATGTTAAAACAATAGATAATACAAAAATCTTTATCCAATAAATACTTTGGGTTGTCCCATTTTTCCTATTGTGTTAAGTCATTGTAACCAAACAAAGTATTAGTCTCATTTAGTATTTTAAGGTAAATGACAAAACCTATTCAAAAGTTGATTCATGAATGGTTTTATTTCCAAGAGCGACGGGTTGGATGTAATTTTCACAGGCATAAATAAAGATAAAAATGTAGGTATCAATGTCAAACGCCCAAATCACCCCAAAAGCCACCAAATTAGAACAATCGTCCACTCCAAACGTACACAAACCCCCAAAAGAAAAACATCATAAAAAACATAAACAAAACTACATAAATATTGTCACATTTACCAAACCAAACCAACCCCCATTTTAATGAATTGGAAAAAAAAAAAAAAAACACTCAAATTACGCACCAACATTGCATTTCATAACACAACATCACTCCCAACAACATAGGCCCTTTTGTGAGTGTTTCCTCTCTCTCTCTCTCTCTCCTCCCAAGGCATCAATCAACCGATCATCATCGGATCTCTCTCTCTCTCTGTGGAATATAAATCCGAACTTTAGTCTTTAAACTTCTTAAAACTCCCCAAGAAAACGCATACCCAGAAATTAAAAGCAATAAATAAGAAGACCCATTTGATCCAAAAGGGGGGCATTTTCATTTCATACTATAACTGAAATGAAAATGCCCAGTGCAAACTCCAGTGCTAGCAACAATAAGCCATGACCACTAAAACCGACAACAATAGTGAAGAAGAAGAAGAAGAAGAGGAGGAGGAGGAGGAGAGGAAGAGGAGGAGGAGCAGGGAGAAGAAGAAGAAGAGCATTTTTACGAATCTTTGGATCGTATAGTATCTTCCTCTTCTTGTTCTTGCTCGAATTCCGATGACGAAAGCCCCGAAAACCCGAAACCGGGTGATTCTTCTATAACCACATTCCCAATTGATTACAATGTATGGATCTCCCAGCCTTGTTCGGTCTCCGAAAGGCGGTCCCGGCTTCTCCGCGAAATGGGGTTTGGGGATTTTGGACGCTCCGTGTCGGCCTCCTTGGATACGTTGAGAGCACCCCAAGAAAGTTGTAGCAGCAGTTTAGGGATCATTCGGTCGAAATCGGATAGCACCGCGGATAATCGGAATTCGGGTTCTTGTGATCATCATCATCAGGGTAATTTGAATTGTTGTTGTTATTCGCAATCGAAATCTATTTGCCATTGCTGTTGTAGCAGTGTTTTGAATTCCGTCGAGCGTAGTGGTGGTTGTGTAAATAATAAGGATGGTCATGGTGACTGTAATATTCATGGTGATGATTGTATTGCGGGTCAGAATAGTGTAAGGAATGGATCGAATAAGCCACCAATTGCGAAAAACTGTAGGAAATTGGATAGCATTGAGACTGATTCATTGGAGTCTAATGTGGGGGTGGATTGTAATTCGGCTTATGTTTCAGGCGACACGCGGGTTGGTAATGATGTAAGTTGTGATGGGAATGATGAAGTCAATGAAAGTCTTTGCACAATCAAGGATCTTGACAATGGGAAAGAGTTTGTGTTGAAGGAGATTACGGATAAAGGTATGCTGCTTAAAGAAGTTGGAACGAATAGGCAGTTGACTCTTGAGGAGTTTCATATGAAGGTTGGGTATTCACCGATCGTGCAAGAGGTTATGAGGAGACAGAATGTGGAAGATGGGAATGTTGATGTAGATTTTAGTTCTAATAACGGGGGTGATGTCAGGTCTAAGTTGAAAAAAAGGCACAGTTGGCTGAAAAGCATCGGGAATGTGGCAGGTGCAGTAAAACATGGTCATAAGGAGAGGCGAAGTAGTGATGAGAAAGATACCTCATCAGACAGGGGAGGGCGGAGGTCTAGCTCTGCAACTGATGATAGCCAAGATTCTTCCTTCCATGGGCCAGAAAAGGTGCGGGTTCGGCAATACGGGAAGTCATGCAAAGAGCTCACAGCGCTGTACAAGAGTCAGGAGATACAGGCTCACAAGGGCTACATTTTGAGTATTAGGTTTAGTTTGGATGGTAGATATCTTGCCAGCGCTGGTGAGGACTGTGTCATCCATATATGGCAGGTAGTGGAGGCAGAAAGGAAGGGGGAGTTGTTGATGGAGAAACCAGAAGATGGGAATTATAATTTATTATTTGTGGCTACTAGATCTCCAGATTTATCCACACCATCACCTACACGGCATTACCATTCTGAGAGAAAAAGAAGAGGGCGATTATCATCAAGCAGGAAGTCATTGAACATGGATAACATTGTGATAACGGATACTGTGTTTTCTCTTACAGACAAACCTGTTTTTTCGTTTTATGGGCATATGGATGTTGTCCTTGACCTTTCCTGGTCTAAATCTCAGGTAAATCAATAACCTTCTCTTTTGTTATTGTGCTTCATCTCACAAAAACATTCCATGTTAATGAATTTTACACATATTCGGTTTTCGCTAATTCTGAGAAGTGCTGTGATTATCTAATCTTTAATCATCAAGCACTTTTAAGGAATGGTGAAATTCTTGAAAGATCCTTTTGCATCACATGAATGTCTTGATGTATGATGATAAATAGTTGTGAAATGACAGCTGGAAAATGAAAATAGTTCATATGATTATGGATATGTCTGGGTTATTCATAACTGCATTATTTGTTGTCTTGGTTTCGCTTAATTATGGCTAGTGAGACGGGATGCTTTATGATTTGAACTGTGAGCTAGACAGAGATCTGACTGATGATAAGTGATGGGGCTCCACTTGGCCAGGGGCATATGCCTGGGCAGAGGCTAGAGTAGCAGGTAGTTTGTGTATTTGGTTGTATTTTATTGTAATCTTTATAGTAAATTTGTGGGTTCCTGGGGCTAAAAGCTGGCTCCAATATATTCAGCTTGTTATTTACATAGATAAAATGATTTTAAATAAAATATTCAGACATAGGGAGTTTTAGAGAGCTTAGATTATACTTTGGAGACTGTTAGCTTTCTCAATTTCAGCCTTTCCCCCATATCGATGTGGTCTCTCTTTTCTCAGGCCTTAACATCTGGGCCTCTTTCATGAAAGATGAGTGGTTAGCATTGAGTAGTATGCAGACAAGCAAAAATGATCTTTCTTTTTTGTCGTTAACTCGGGGAACCTGGGGAAATTTTAGGACCTATCTATCCTTGCCAAATCTGGAGAGGAGTTGACCTGCCCCATAGGCCTTTCAACAGTGATTTTGGCATCTTTGAGTGTCAAACCTGGGTCTTTAACTAACCCATGATTGCTCCTCTCTATTACACTACCTTTGCTGGGGCAAGCAAAATTCATTTAGGTCTTTCTTGGATTAATTTTCTAGTGATTATTTTGTGCGGCTAAACATAAGTCAGAAGTATTTGTTGTTGATAACTGACATAAATAACCACAATTGATCACCATTAAACCATAAGCCACTTTGGTTGCCATTGCACTGCAACTCCAACACATAAGTGTTCAAATTGGTTGTGGACAAGCAATATCTGGCATTGCCACATGTCTTTCACTATGTCAATCATTGCCAGCTCTTAATACCACTGCCAATAATCAATCAGAGCATCTTCCATGGTGATTAGGCGTAGGTCTACTCATCTCTATGCTTTGGCTACACCACATCTTCCAGTTTGGATAGTTTTCTTGAATATTGTTAATTTGATTGGGCCACTGGGATTTGGCTCAATCTGGTGGCTCCTCATATGCTATTATACTTTTTATACCAGTTGCAAGAATGAAGATTGCCTTCTCAAAGTTTTTGTTCTCTCTTTCCCATATCCACTCCAGATAGCTTATTTGTTCATATAAAGGGTTGTTGCTCTGCTGATCATGCTGCCTTCTTTCCATATGTTGGAATGCGTGGGAGAATAGAACATCAGTCATTTTAGATGATTGAACTGCCAATCTTGAGCTGACTATAATAAGATATGGGTAGTTATCTGTCCGAAATATGGAGTTACTGGAATTGTTATTTGGATGGATTGAGTGTAGCAATTTGAGCAGTTCTCTCATCATTGAAAATATTTCTGTGCTATCAGGTTCATGGAATGTTATTTTTTTTTTTCTTTATCATTGCTTTTCTTAGATGCATCTACTGGTTGAATTTCTTGTCTTCTTGTGGGATGGTGGAAGACCTGAACATGACTTTAAATATCAATATGCATATTCCTGACATGTTAAGTGTTACCAATTTTGTATGTAAAGGCCAAAGCTCTAAAAGATCCTCTTTTTTTTTTTTGCCCAGAAAATCTTAATCAGAATATATCTTTTTCCTTTTCAGCATTTGCTTTCTTCTTCAATGGATAAGACGGTGCGGCTATGGCACTTATCTAGCAAGTCCTGTTTGAAAGTTTTTTCTCATAGTGACTACGGTGAGTATGGTTTGTCTTGGTTGAATTTCCAGTAATGTAGTATATACTTGTCCTGCTCCTCTGGATGGCGTTGTTTAGCGCAAAACTGTTGGAACTTGACTTGAGAAAGAATGTCACTGATATCATGGAAAGGCAACACTCCTGCATTTAATGTCCGACTGTTTCCTGATTCTTCTTTTCAGGAATGTGTAAAGGCTAAGTTCTAACATGGAATGTGGTTTGTGCAGTGACTTGCATCCAGTTTAACCCTATTGATGATAGATACTTTATTAGTGGATCTTTAGATGCTAAAGTTCGCATATGGAGTATTCCTGATCGCCAAGTTGTTGATTGGAATGATCTTCATGAGATGGTCACGGCTGCTTGCTATACACCAGATGGACAGGTTAGCTTATCTATGCCCCTTTTTAGAAATTTGCCATGCTGATCTGCCTGCCTGGAACATCAAATGCTCTTTGTGCTGAAATTTATTGCCTGATGTGCTCTAGAGTAGGAAATGCATAATAGCCTGGTGACCAAGTGTCTTCCTGGATGGTGCTGAAGAAGCAACTATGCTGTTGCACCAAGCTTGCTGCCAAATGAATCAAATAAATAATTATTGAATTTAACATTATCAAAGTTGAAGTAATAAATCCATACTTTTTAACTTTAATGAATATGGATCGATGTTTCTATTCTTTGTTTAGGGAGCGCTAGTTGGTTCATACAAGGGTAGCTGTCACGTGTATGACACCTCAGGTAAACTTTTGTTAATTATTTTTCTGTATTTTTGTCTGTTTCTGCCTGCTCTGTTTCTTTTTCTTTCCTCCCTTGCTGTTGGTTCTTCCTGAAAGCATGCTGATTGAAATGTTGTTCTTCCAGAGAACAAGTTGCAAAGGAAGAGCCAAATTGATCTGCAGAATAAGAAGAAACCTTACAAGAAAATAACTGGTTTCCAGGTAATTTGCTGCCATTGTTACTATATTTTTCTTTGATATTCTAGTATGCATGTGATCTGAGGTTTTTCTTTTGTCATTTCTTTTTTTTTTTTTTTTTTTTTTCTTTGGCTGTTCTCAAAAATGGACATTATTGATTTACTAGTTGCTAATACCATTGGACAGTTTGTACCTGGAAGTTCGTCCGAAGTCCTTATCACGTCTGCAGATTCACGAGCTCAGCTTGTTGACGGTGTTGATTTGGTTCATAAATTTAAAGGTAGGGTACGGTACTTCCTCTCATCCTTGCTATCCTCTAATGTTGATCACACAGCTTTTTCAATCGGGTTTTTTGCCACACTGCTGACATGATGAAGTATAAAGTGGTAGTGTTAATTACAACCCTAACACAATATCTCATATATTATATATGCCCAAAATTACAAAAATAGCCATGAGTAACTAAACTAAATCATCTCAACATCTATTATATCCGATGAATGCTGTAAAAACTCTCTTTTGTTTGTAGCAAAATTTAATTAAGCACCTCATAATTATGGTGGATCGTTTGGATTTATGCTGAAATTCAATCATTCTTTTTATTTTAAGTGATTGATTTATATCTTGTATGTTTATGTTATTGCAACAAGGCCTCTATTTAGAGTCCCACATTATAGAAAATTTTAAGGAATTTACTCGGTGCAGTGACACACAAAATGGGACTTAAATTTCTTATATAGAGCTTAAAGGATTGAGATTGTATTTTGGTATGGATGTAATGGACTTTAATCATTCAATTTATGGGGGATTTGACTGGTTTTGGTAGAAAATGAGAGGACTATGAAGTGCTTGTTCAGTTTTTCATATTCATCATAACTATTTGAAACTTGAAATAGAGTTACTAGTAGATCTTCAGCAGATTTGATCACGTATATTTGTTCTGAGGTAGTGGAGTTTCAGGTGAAGTTGTATGAACCTGAACTCTGCAGGAATTCTTGATTACACAGTCATCTCTTCATGATATTTGCTCTTCATTTGTTATGTGGAACTTCAACAGCAGTACCAGGACAGGCTTGACAATATCAAATTTTGATTTTGTTTCTTCTGTGGTCTTTTAACAGGTTTTCGTAATACAACCAGCGAAATCTCAGCCTTTTTTACGGCTAATGGAAAATATGTTGTAGCCGCCAGTGAGGATTCTTATGTATATGTATGGAGAAATGAAGCAGATTCCCGACCAAGCAGAAGTAAAGGAGTTACTGTCACACGGTCATATGAGCACTTTCATTGTCAAGATGTGTCGGTGGCTATACCTTGGCCTGGTCTGGCTGATTCATGGGGTTATCATGATATATGCTCGGAGCAAAATGGGCCTCTGAGTCATATTGATGAGGCAACAACAGTCAATCATCCACCTACACCAGTCGAAGAGAATGGTAAGGAAGGCTCACAGTCACTCTCTGGGTACAGCAATAGTCCACTACATGGAACTATTGGGAGTGCGTCCAACAATTATTTCTTTGATAGAATCTCAGCAACTTGGCCTGAGGAGAGGCTCCCTTTATCTGGTAGGTGCCGAAGCCATCACCTCAGTGTGGATTTCTCCAATGGGATAAGTGAAAACATGTCTGCATGGGGTCTGGTAATTGTAACTGCTGGCCTTAGAGGTGAAATTAGGACTTTCCAAAATTTTGGATTGCCTGTTCGAATCTAAGGTATGATCATAGGGTTGAATCTGGGGTATATTCAAAGTTTGTACAGGGTGATACCGGTTGAGATTTGTAATATTAGCAAGTTCAATTTTTTTACCATGTGCCTATGCTCTATCAGATGTGGATTGCAGATAGAAAACCAAATTCTGGTTGAGCATGGGCTACATTAGAAAGTAGATTTGTCCCCTTAAACAAGATATATACAAAGAACTGAGAACTTATGCGTTCTCCATCGAGAATTGTAAAGTTTATGAGCACTGGGAAGGCATATAAAATCTAAGAAGGAAAATTCTTTTTTGGTACATTCTTCTCTTAAAATTGCAGAATGTTTTCAGTATTGCTGCTTGGTTTCTGTGTTGGATTCTCCTGCATGGATGTATAGTCTTATAGGGACAGAGAGTATCTGTTAGGGGTTAACAGTTCACACGAACCATTGAGATTTAGCCAAAAAGACAGCATGGAGCCTGAAAAAATTCTTTTTGCTTTGCTGTTAACGTAGGCAGTATGGCTGTACATGGGTTAAATACTACTCATTAACTACTCGAATTCAATTTCAATTTAATATTTTGATGAGGTCAACTCTAGTATTGTCAAGTTGAGTTTAAATTTGAGTTACTTAGATAGCTTACCTGATTAGTTTGTCGAATTGAGTCAAGTTCTTTGAGCTTATTAGTTGCCACAGTGAGTCAAACTTGAATTTAAAATATTAAGTCGGATCAAGCATGTAGGTTTAAATTGGAATATAAAGCTTACTTTTGACTCCTTTATATCCTAAATTGAAATAATGTATTATATATATATAATACATATAGATAAATATTATATTTATTTCTCTATTTTATTTATTATTTATGTATTTTAACTGTTACAAGATTGATTTTTAAATTAGTTTTTTATTTTTGCTCAAAACATTTTATTTAATTGTGCCCAAATGAAAATAAATCTTTGAATTAATATTATTTATTTAAATTGATATTTTTTAAATAATTT
The DNA here is from genome assembly GCA_024138025.1 of Combretum micranthum. NCBI lineage: Eukaryota > Viridiplantae > Streptophyta > Magnoliopsida > Myrtales > Combretaceae > Combretum > Combretum micranthum. The sequence goes on from JAMXBD010002409.1 coordinate 121,278, forward strand.
TTCAATCTACTCGAGTTTTTACTCAATATTTAGGCGAGCTCAATTTACCTGGACTTCAGCTATTTATTTGTCATGTTAATTTTGGAGTTGGTATAGCTTGAGAATCTTCTCTAAAAGAAAATCTGTGTCTCTATTTCAATTGGACTAGCTGGATATCCTATGTCATCCATTATCATTTTCCACAGTCTGGATAATAATTTTTGTCCTCAGATAAGAAATTTAAATATTCTTAATCTAATGGTGATCGAAGCAATAGTAAAAACAATAATAAAAGGACCCCTCACGTTAATATTGTTGAACTTTCCAACCCTATATTTTAAAAAAAAAAACCAAAATAACGCATATTAAACTTATTCTATCCTAATAAATATACAATAATTGAACCTACTCTATCTTGTTGACGAAAATTTATAGTACATTTGGAAAAGGGTAAATTATGTTGGAAGTTCTAACGTCTGGGGATGAGTTTATTCAAAGTCTGAACGTTTAAGAAAATAGGTCAATTTGAGTCCTCATGGACATGTGTCAATAGAACATAATATTTAATCAAAATTTAAAGGACCCTTATCCTATTGACATGTATCTATGAAGATCCAAATTAACCCACTTCTTCAAATGTTGCAATATTTTTTTAACCACTCAAAATATTAAAACGTTAAATGAATTTCCTCTCAAATGTTAAGACTTTCTGTTGTAATTTATCCATATAGAAAATCATATCAAATGCATCAAATCTATCTTATATAAGCTTTAACAACAAATTTTTCTTCTTTTTTCATAGTATGCATATTAAAATCTATATTTAGTTGCAAACCCATGATTTATTGGAATTTCCATGAAGCTACCAAGGAAACATTAATACCGCAAACCGCACACACTAATCTAAAATCATGCACCCGACCCATTCCCCATCTTTTTCAATGTCAGCTCATCCAAATGAAGAATGGGACATTTTGTTAGTAAGTTGACCAAAATATCCCTGCACAGCTTTAGCCCATGATTTTTCCATAAAGGGTATGTAAAAATATCACAAGAAATCTACACCTCAAACTGTGATTGGTTACTATGAATTGATGTGGCACAAAGTACAAACTTATTTATCCTATCCAGTTCTGCTCCTTGCTTCTTCCAATAAGAATGGAGTTATGGGGACCCTATTGTTTTTACACACTATACGTGTATATATATAACTTGGATTAATATCTTATTCATTGCTACACTCTAATAGTACTTCGCTTTCATTCACTTTGATCAAAGTATCCTTGAAAAAATTTTTTAGTTAATCACTGAGGAACAATGGCTCTTCAAGCTGCTGCATTGCTTCCCTCAGCTTTCGCTGTTCCCAAAGAGGTTTGGTTTTAGCCGGTTAACTTCGCTGAATAGAATTTAAAGCACATTTCAACATGATGTCGAAATTGCGTAATCTTATATTTATTAATTTATGTTTTTATGGGCAGGGAAAATCAGGTGCATCTTTTAAGGACTCGAGTCTATTTGGAGTATCAGTTTCAGAGCATCTTAAAGCTGATTTCAGTTCATCTTCTTTGAGATCCAAGGTTTGGCATAGGTTTTCTTTCTGCAGTCCTTTCATTCCGATCGATGATATCTGAATTGAACATAAATTGGAATTAAATTGTTGCTTTCTGGGTTCATTTGAAGAAAATTGTAAAACGTTAAGTACTATGATGTTCATAAATTCGCATGCTTGTTTCGCATAAAATGCTTTCTAGATTTTTTTTGTTCTGTGATATTGGATAAATGTTGTGAATGGTACCATATTTCGGCAAAGTATACAATTAGGTACATAAATTTTGAAATTGACGAATGTAGTGTCTAAAAAAACTTTATATGTATAACAAAATCATATTGGCTAAGATGGTATTTGCCAATTTAATGGAGGTACTATTAGGATGCATGAAAAGTTTTTTTAGATACTAAATGGATTAATTTTAAAGTTTAAATGGATAATTACATATTTTATCAAAGTTTAGGCTTATGTTAATCCTTTGATTGTTGTTGAAATGACAAATTAAATAGTAGTTTAAGCGTTAAGTAGTAGACAATGGTAGCCGTCGGCTGAATGAAAACCAAACATAGTGATTTTTTCTTTTAGAAAATGACGGATTGCTTTTATCATTTTCCATAATAATTAACGACCAAAACTATTTTTAGCTTCGTGCTTTTAAGATTATTATGATAGTGGTGATAATTGTAAATTTAAATTATTGTAAATGTTAAAGAAAGATCAGAAAATATTTTCTGCATATCGAAGTATGACAAGGGGCCATAGTAATGTAAATAAAATTAGAACTGCATTAAAATGATAATGAAGAAAAATTGGACTTTTCTTCCTCATTGACACTGCAATAATTTTTGATACTGCAATGCAGAGGGAATATGCTGTGAAAAATGGGGCAGTAAGAGCCCAAGTGGCAACTGCAAATCCAGCAGTCACTGGGGCGGTTTCTGGGGGAAAGAAAACTTTAAGAAAGGGCACAGTGGTCGTCACTGGTGCCTCCTCTGGATTGGGATTAGCCACAGCCAAAGCTCTGGCTGAATCTGGTAAATGGCATGTTATAATGGCCTGTAGAGACTTCCTCAAGGCTGAAAGAGCTGCCAAGTCGGCCGGTATTGCCAAGGAGAGCTACACAATCATGCACTTGGATCTTGCCTCTTTGGAGAGTGTCAGGCAATTTGTAGACAACTTCAGGAGGTCTGGCCGGCCGCTTGATGTTCTTGTATGCAATGCCGCGGTTTATCAGCCAACAGCCAAGGAACCTTCCTTCACTGCTGAAGGATTTGAGCTTAGTGTTGGAACCAACCACCTCGGACATTTCCTTCTTTCGAGGCTCCTGCTTGATGACATGAACAAATCAGATTACCCCTGCAAGAGGCTTATCATTGTTGGATCAATCACAGGTAATGATTCTTAGAATTTTTCAGAATTGGTTCTAATTGCACAATACATCGGGTAACATTTACCTTAAGTAAACAGAAGAATCCTGAAACAAGGGTACTTAACCAACTGCTAAGAATGACGATTTATACTTGATGCAACAAATGATATATCAATGTCATCAAAGCCCACATTAAGTCTACGGGTTTAAAATTTTAGATCAGTTACTTGTGTAGCTAAATTTGACCTTATAGCAATTGGGAACTAAGAGTTCAAATTCGGTTTAGTTTTACACTTGATGGACTCCAGCTAAAGTTTCAGCTCGGGGAGATGAATTGTCCATACATCGATCAAGATATCATATTTTCTTATGCACTTTCTTAATCGAATGGATGAAATCCTAACGTTTACTACCCTGTGTTGATTCCATCAATCAGGAAACACCAACACATTGGCAGGGAATGTTCCTCCTAAAGCCAACCTTGGTGACTTGAGAGGACTTTCAGGCGGGTTGAATGGCCTAAACACCTCATCGATGATTGATGGTGGAGATTTTGATGGTGCCAAGGCCTACAAGGACAGCAAGGTCTGCAACATGCTCACTATGCAAGAATTCCACAGGCGCTATCATGAGGATACTGGAATCACATTCGCATCCCTTTACCCGGGTTGCATTGCTACTACTGGCTTGTTTAGGGAGCACATTCCTCTTTTCAGGTTGCTTTTCCCTCCATTCCAGAAATACATCACAAAAGGATTTGTTTCTGAGGAAGAAGCCGGAAAAAGACTTGCTCAGGTATGAATAATGAATTTAATCTAGTAACTTGTCTGTTTCTATAGGTTTAAGTTTGTAGATAAAAAATGAGTATTGTGTATGCTTCATTAGCTAAAAATGCGTCCTCGAGACTGAATCGATCTGTTGCTACAATGTAGGTTGTGAGTGATCCTAGCCTGACAAAATCGGGTGTGTACTGGAGCTGGAACAAGGATTCTGCATCATTTGAGAACCAACTTTCACAAGAGGCTAGTGATGCAGACAAAGCTCGCAAGGTGTGGGAAATCAGTGAGAAGCTTGTTGGTTTGGCCTAAAAATGCTTACATATTTTCAGGACCTTTTGCCACTTGCCGGTTAATCATGGGTGCAAACAGGAATGCCAGTGTGACTACTGAAGCTTGAGTTTGTGGGAGACTGAGGCATTTGTAAACAGTTTTCAACTTCTAAGAGTAGAGAGTGAATAATAAAACTGCGGGCGTTTCATCGGAGTAGCATGAACTTTGACCGAGAGAAGCATGTGTTAATGTTTTCTTGTGCAGTGTGTAATGGTGAAATCAATGAGGAATGGCAATTTTATTTGACAATTCTATAATTTGGATTGCATTCGCATATGCTTTAGGTTTGTATGCCGGGTGAAACACATCTTTATTAACTTTTAAAAAAAAATTATATAAAAATAATTATCAAAATACTAATACAAAATTGCATGTAAAAATAGATTCATATTTTTCTTAATAAGTTGCTTGTATAAGATGCTACAGTGTTAAATTGCATCTTATGAATGCGATTCATGTATGTTTTATGTAAATTGCATCTTATAAGTGCAATTTATATATAGGTATATATGAATCGGATAAGTTGTGTGTAAATTGATAAATCACGATTCAATGCTGATAACTTAGTAATTACTTTTATGCAGCTTATATTTAAGTAATTTTTATTTGTACGGATAGGAAATCATATAATTAATTACTTTTATGCAGTTTGTATTTAAGTAATTTTTATTTGTACAGATAGGAAATCATATAATTTCAATCATATGATTTATAAAAAGAAAAAGTAGGCAAGAAGTTTCTTGAGTTGACTTTAAACTATTGAGAACTTCTACGGATTCAATAATTATACCATGCCGGTTGTCCTAACGTATTGTATAGTTTGTCAGTCATTAGATGATACTTTCCTTATGACGCAACGGAAGTATGATAGGGTTTATTGCAAGACGTTGATTCGCGCACGAATACCCGACTTGTGATTTTCAAATATCTATTGATTCTAAGAATACCTAGATATCTGGCATCATAAGTTGAAATCTACACAAAGATAACGAGTTTTGGAATAGAGAAAACACTTTCAAAGAAATTTTATTCAAAAAAACAATAAGTCATGCACCTTCTGTAGCCCTAGAGTATATATAATATGTTTTTTTTTCCAAAAAAGAAAACCTATCTAATAAATATCTAGGGCGAGAATAAATAAACGGATGAGATTAATGCCACAGACGACATAAAAAAAAGAGTATCCTATCAAAAGATATGATATAAAGAAAAGTTACTAAAAATAGTAAAGACGCAGTTTTAATATCCTAAATAAAGAAATTTGGCTGAAAACCGGCATGCGTCACTAGTAAAGCTGGTGAGTTTTACTCGTTGGCTTGATTCCCATCAGAATATGATCCCGCTTAATAAAAAATTCATAACCTTCTAAAATTACGAAACTACCATTATCAAATTCTATGCCATTTTTTCAAATAATTATTTGCTATCTTTTCCACTGCATCACCTTATCTACCGAATTCTTGTAAAATTTTTAATTACAAAACTAGTCCAGGATGTGAATATCCTCAAGGAATCTAACGAGGAAAAAAAGAAACAAAAAAATCCCTAAGGATGTTTCAAGGGTTGTTCCTTTTCTTTTAGAATCCTTGAATTATTTTGTTTGATGACCTTGAGTCATGTATTGATGAAAACCTTAATTCGTTGTTGATAACCTTCCGATTGCTTAGACCAAACATTCCTAAAAATTTTCAAAAGCTTACATTTCTATTTAATTTCTATATATAATTATCTTATCTCATTAAGTAATAACAACAATGACTAAAACGAATTAAATAATACATCAATTTAAGAATTGCACACCCTCGTAAAATTGGATGTCAACATCCGACATTCATATAAAACTCACACAATTTTACAACGATGTCCGTGTAAATATTTTTATATAATTGATATTTGTATAAATAAGTTTGTGTTGGATTAATATACACACAAATATGTCTAATGATCTAATTATTTTCATGCATTAGTTTAATACTGTGTTTGGATGCTAATGAAAGCTAAAGAAACCTATAGAAAGGAACGAAAAATTATGGAAATGAATGGAAAATATGTGTTTGAGTGCAATAGAAAATAACGGAAATGAAATGAAATTTCTCCACTTTTGCTTCCTTTGTTTTCTCTTCAAAATCAGGTAGAATCCGATGGAAAACATCAACAATGGATTAAATTTTCTTTTTTCTACTTGGTAAATGAATAATTAAAATAAAAAATGAAGGCAATATTAACAATCGCTAACTCTATTTTTCTTCTTTTCATTTTATATTTTTTATAATTTAGCAAACATAAAACAAACCTTTTACTTATTTCCATTTCTACCCATTTCTACTTCCACTCTTTTTTTTTTCCTTCTATTTTCACACATTTCGACAATTAATAAAGTTGACAAGCAGAGCATAACATTTATTTTGAGGACACTTATTAATAATATAAAAAAAAAAAATCGGAAAGTTGTTACTCTTTAAGAAAAAAGAAAAGAAAATCTTAATAATTTCATTTTGTGGGCCAAACTTAAGAAAGGCCTCTTCCTCTTGGCCCAAATTGAAGGCACCGAAAAAACCCAAAAAGAAAAACACAGACCTTCCTCTTCCTTCTCCTCCCGCTTCCTTCTTCCAGGGTTTTATTAGGTTTTGTTCGAATCAAGTCTCTGCACATCCAAACCCCCACGCATCCCCAATTCCAATCAAAACCCTGATTCCTCAATGGCAAGAAACGAAAGAACCGTGAAATCGGCTCCTCACTGCAAGAGCCTAAAACGAAGACAGCGTGCACCGGAGAGACCAAAACGCACGCTTTTAGGATGGAAAGACAAACCCCAGGTGGACAACACCGATATCGATAAAGAAAACACTACAAAGTCTCAAACTTTTAGGAACAAAGAGAAAGTTTTGGTCACATGTTCTCGTAGGATCAATTTCAGGTCTTGGTTCTTGCTTTCTACTTGAAGAAATCATTCAGTATTTTGAATTATGTTGTTGATGTTAGTTTGTTGTTGTGGGTTGTTTAGGTACCGGCATTTGATGTTGAATATGGTGTCACTTTTGCCACATTGTAAGAAGGATAACAAGGTTGAATCCAAGGAAACTAAAGGTGCTACTTTGAATGAGCTTGTTGAGCTCAAGAATTGCTCTTCGTGCCTCTTTTTTGAGGTGAGGGATCATCATTTTTTTCTGTTGTGATTTGTTTAGTATTGATTATTCAACTGCTTTGAGTGGCAAGTTCGGTCGATCGAGTGCTAATGATTGTTTTAGCAAATTCGTTTGCTACTGTAATTTATGCTTTAGAGCTGTCAAATTTCAACTTAATGATCTTAAGAGTTACATCTTTTTGATCTGTCTACTCTACTTTCTCATCAAATTCTTTTGAAAAAGAACCTAAAAATTTGGATTCTTCGGATTCCTACTTTATGGAAAAATCAAACAAGGCAAGATCACTTGTATTATTTATTTATTTTTTCATTATTCCTCTTTTTTTTTTTTTTTTTTTTTAATTTGAGGTGGGGAAGGCTATAGCCTATTTTGGACCAACCATCTTTGTGCATGGAGACGATCTTTTCTTCATACCAGCTAGAGTAATTTACCACCTCATTTGAGTTGTTTTCCATTAGCTGTGTGATCTAAGGGTAGAGTATTTGTATTCAATCTGCATTCTGAGCTTAATTATCCAAGGAAAAAAGGAAAAAAGGAGGTTTAGGATGATTCAAAGTTAAGTTGCCTTTCCATATATTTTTGTTACTAGACGATCATGCATATTAGTTCTACAATGTTTTCTGGAAGGTTTGTTTGCACTTGGTGTTGTGGAAGTAGTATTAGGTTGTGCTATTCTTCTGATTGCAGTTCTTTTCTTCTTCTCTTTCAGTGCAGGAAGCACAAGGATCTATACCTTTGGATGGCAAAGTGCCCAAATGGCCCATCGTAAAGTTCTTAGTTAATGCAGGTAAGTTCCTCAAGACCTTCATATTGGGTATTTGAAATGATATGCATTTTTTAATTAAATTATCTGATAACATTCTTTTGATTTGAAGAATGTGATATCAATAATTTTACTTAAAGGGGCTCCTTCTTTGCAGTTCACACAATGGAGGAATTGAAGCTCACTGGCAATCACTTAAAAGGATCACGCCCTATTCTGACATTTTCAGCAAATTTTGATAAAGATGCCCATTGGAAACTTTTGAAGGAAATGATTATGCAGGTGCACTTGCATGAATCCTTATACTAACATTTGTACTGCTGACACAAGGTCTTTTTTTTTTTTTTTTTTTTTTGATATTAGTGGGGACTGATCATATATCTTGTTAGCTATGAACATGGCTTGAGTGCCTTTAGCTTCTTAGTGCATGCTGCTGAAATAAATAACTTTTTAGTTACTTTCTATGAAATCACCAGTTGAGTTATTTGCTTCCTCCTTATTTTTGGACAAGTAAACATCTTTTCTCACACTATGCAGACCATATTTTCTTTTTGGACTGATTAGTCATGAGAAATTGTATATGTGGATTTCTTCTAATTAAATGATTTCTGAGGTTTGATAAACTCTTCCATAAGTTGCTATTTCCAGATTTCATATTAAGTCTTCTACAATTGCTTTAGAAGAGTGTTTTGTCTCTCTCTTTGTATCCATGCATGCATGATTGAGGAACCTTCTTTAGGGAGTAGTTACTACTAGTTACAAGGAAACAATGGTTAATGAGAATGCAAATTGAAGCAAAATAGAAAAAATATGATCAACCTAGAGAAATAAGAATGAAGATACACTGAATGCTGACATTGCAAACAACCATTAATAAGACTTCACTGGTTTGTTTTTCTGGTTTTGCATTGCATGGAAGAAGAGAGCTACTTCTGACTATACTGCATGCATGCTTCTATGTGACTGCATTTAATAGAGTTTCTTCTTTTCTTGAGTTGTTAATTGGAGTGCGTTGCTTATGGTGACACTTCCTGCAAACAGTTGTGGGTTAACTTTTTCTAACTACTCTGGCCTTGCTTTATTAGAGCTTCCAATTCAATGTAGAAAAAAGTTTTGTGCAGATATTTTTCTTTTACATCCACTGACAATGTTGTCATTGCTTTTTCTTTAAGATTCTCTATCTATGTTATTTGACTGGATGCAGACCTTAATTCCTTTTTTTTTTATTAGATATTTGGAACTCCAAAGGGACATCAGAAATCTAAACCATATTATGATCATGTCTTTGTCTTCTCTATTGTTGATGACCATATATGGTTCCGGAATTACCAGGTTAGTAATAGGTGAAGTTTGTGTTTTATTATGTGCCATATTCTAGATCTTGGTTTATACTTTCGGGATCAGTTTTTTATGCTCAATTTTTTTTTTTTTTTTGTTGTTGGTTTTTTCCCCCTGAATCAGATAGCTGTTCCCCACAATGAATCAGATAAGATGCCTCGTGGGAGTTTAGAAAAAATGACTCTTGTTGAGGTATGGCATGATTGACTCTGATGCTATCACCCTTTATAATTGCAAATGCAAAATGACATGTATGCTAGTATAAGCATGTTTTATTGAGAATCTTATCTTATGTCGATGGCTCAATGCTGTCTGCATCATGGTTTTTGGCTATCATTGAAATTTTTAAGAATTAAATTGTCTGATTTAGAAATATACAAGTTAAGGATTGGTTAAACTACATGCTGATAATGTGCAGGCTTGTCACCTTGTTTAAGATGCATAAATGAGTGAACAGTGTCATAGCCCTCCAAGGCATAAGCCTCAAGTGAGAAATCTATTGTCTTGCAGTAACTCTAGTTTTCTTTTCCCTCCCTGTCATAGCCATTAGTTTCAACCATAAAAGATTTGAGGACCTGTAGGTAGGAGGAATTTCTGCTGTTTATTGATATTAAGTTTTAAACACGGTCCAATAATTTGTGAGGCCCACACATGGGCCCCCTAGTGGCAATAAGGTTGAGTTGGGCTCATTGAATTGGAGGTCCCAGGTTTGCCTTTTCCTTAAGATACACCAAGGAGACCTGGAAGTGGGGTCCTGTGGTTAGAGCCTCCTCTCCCAGGTTTGAAAGGGGATGGGTCCTAAGGGACCTGCCATTCATGGGTTCATGGATTATTTTATGTGTGAGCAAATCATCTTGTATCAACCAATTAGGCTTTAAATTTTAATTCTAGAACTGTGGTATTGTAGGTTGGTCCAAGATTTTGTTTGAACCCTATCAAGATATTTGGTGGTAGCTTTGGAGGTCCAACACTTTACGAAAATCCATTTTACATATCCCCCAACCAGGTAAGGGTTTTTAAATTTCTTGTTTGATGCATTCGCTCCTGCACATGGGCAAATGTAGTTGCATTACATTTTTCTTGCAAGCTCGCTCTTGGAGACAGAAAGCATGCATTATTTTGCTGCTCTTGTAGTCCTTTTCCCAACCCGCCAGAAATTTCCATTGACTTATACAAATGCAATATAACTGGCTTCTGTATAAACAAACATGCAAAGCAGTCCCTTACAAGAATCCAATGCTACTAGTACTAGCCTGACCATTATTATGCTTTTTCTTTTTGGCTTTATCAGATTGAACTCTCTGAAGAGCTTGTTACTATAGCATTGCTCCTTTTTTTCCCCCTCAAAATCTGATATCTTTCTTCTGACTTACAATATAAGCCTCTGAGGAAAGGGAGAATCCAATGCCTAGTAGTACTAATCTGACCATTCTGATGCGTTTTCGTTTTGGCTTTATCAGAATGGACCATCTTAAGAGCTTTCTACTATAATACTGTTTTTTTGTCTCCAAATCTGACTTCTTTCTTCTGGCTTAAGATACGAGCTTTGGAGAAGAGGAAGAAGGCAGGGAAATACGCGAAGAAGGTCAAAGCCAAAACAAGAAGGAAGATGCACGAGCTCTCAAATCCCTTGGAACCTGATGAATTTGCAGATATGTGGAAAGATTGATAAGTCCTCTTGTCCTTGGGCACTTGGAGATGAGGATCTGCCTATGCCTCTGGGTCATCCTCAACAGTTGGACGGACTGTTTTCATTTTTCGATGGGTATCTTTTGGGGGTTAATGTAATAGCTAAATTTTTCATAATTATCACAATTAATTGTATTCTCTTAGCAAAGTTGCCATGTAATCGTTTTGTTTAACTTGCGAGCAATGAAATTTGAAAATTCTGAGGGAAAAGCATTATATTAGAAAAGGGGCATGTTATCTTTTCCAGATTTTGTGCTCTTAAGATTTCATAGTTGAAGCTATCTTTCGTGAGGACAGTTGAAGCTTTGGTGGTGTGGAGCTCGAACTTTAGCTTAGCTTGAGAATCAAAGTTGAACTTAATTGAGTTTAAATGATGAGTTTGAATTGTTAATTAAGTACGTACATGGCTCTGGTAATCTGGCTATATATGATTATTCGGGAAAAAAAGGTCATGAACTCATGATGCTAGATGTTTAAGCATTTACTCAAATTTAGTTCAAGTCTAACCATGAGTAAATGTCAAACCGAGCTTGAATAGTTTATGGGCTTTGATTAGTTTTACTTGTACCCATATTAAGAGGCAATGTTTAATTGTGTTGCACTTATACCAAATCTAGAAGCTTGATTTCATTATTCTTTGACTAATTTAAGAAGTTTGGCTGAAGTTCCGCTGTTATTTTTGAATCAAACACAATGCAACTTTCTCGTAAGACTCGAGTCTTATTACAAACATCGTAAGGGTATATACAAGCTACAAAGGGGAAGTTGCCTTTGAGACACTTGCATCGGATGCTTTCAAGAACAAGGGACTACTGAATTTTCATATGGGGAAAGCTAATGTTCGTCCCATTCCATCCAATTGGATTGACTTCCCCTACGAGGAATGCTGTTGATTCTTGTGAATTTATCAACTTTGAAACTAGCTCCACACATCGCACCTTCACTGTCAACTCTTGGCATCGCCTTCATCTTGTTCAATGGATGCTCGAAGCTCATCAAACCCCTTCGCTGTGGAACAAACACCCTGCACATCGAAATCCCATATTCATCATGCTTTTACTTAGAACATAAGCATTGAAAATGAAGGATCATGAGTTCTTATTGAATACATTGAAAAGGAATGTGCTAATTGTTGCTTAAGCACTTATCAAAATACTGAATAAGAAAACTTTTCACTTTTATATACACTTGTTATTTCCTAGAATATGGAATAACCATTGAATTGAACAATTTCCTTTTAGGCCTTTAACAAGTGCCCGGAGACATATAATAGTTTCCTCAAAGTGCGTACTCAATCCTTTACATAATTGTTTCCTTGAAGTGTGTACTTAAATACTAAAAGGTGAGATGTTTCCTTTCATGACTCTTAGGGGCCCTTATTAACAATATGAATCTATAGGTATTACCTGTTGGAAAAGGCATACGACTTTGCACAACCTGCTTTGATAACCTCCAAATCATCACATATAACCACAGATCCATCAGCTGCAATACCCCAGTACAATTTCTCTCCTCCATCAGAACCCTACATCCATTAAACCAATATCATAGTAAGCAAAGTCCTTAGCTTATCCTCAAAGGGGAAATTTTCACATGAATGAAGTTAACTTACAAGAGCAGCAAAAACATTTCCAGCTTTGCTATCATAAACAACAAAAGCAAAGCTACCATCAAGATCCTTCACCACCTGATCAGCTGGATACGGACCCCTGTCCCTAAGAGTCCTATATGCTTCTATAACAAACGTAGCCTCATTGCTTCCCTTGGACAGACCATATTGTCTGTTTAGTGCATTAAGGTTGTTCAAAGTCCCCATAAACAGACAGTATATCTCATCACATCCACAAAACAACCTGCAAAATTTGCACCACCACAAATCATTTCCTTTTGATCAAAATTTCCCAGTTGTCAAATGTTATTGGATTTGCCACTAGAGATCACAATAAATATCTGACAATTGCAAATCTCTCGTTATGCAAACATCAAAACACTTGGAAAATATTTTCTATAAAACAAACACATCCTAAAAGATTATAAGAAACATGGTAAGGCTATGTCTGTTTCCTGAAAAAGAATTTATAGACCTTTTTTTTTTTTTTTGACCATTCCATATTTGTTCGATCAAAATTTTCCAATTCTCAAATGTCATCAATCTGCCAGATCTTCAGATCAAAACACTAATATCTAACAATCACAAAGCTTTTTCATTAATAAATATTGAATCAATGATTAAGCATACACAAAGCAAAGACACCCTTTTAGTTATGTTTTAACTCGAGGTACCTTTGCTCATGAGGAAAAGGGGTCTCTGGCCTAACATAGGCAAGCACAGCAGCATCACCAAAAGTCATAGAGAAAGTGTTATGTGGATGGTGTGATAGAAACTCCTTAAGAGTTTCTTCAGGTGTTTTAGGCTTCTTTGATCCACTGTGAGAGGCAGGACTATTCAGCTCCTCAGGTGGGTGTGCAAATGCCTTATGAAATATTGCCAACATTTTCAAACCACCACCTTTTGACTTTAACCCAATAAAACTAAATATGAAATATGTAAGTGTATAAAGCACTAATAGTAATAGTGTCTTGAAGATAATGAGAAACCAAGTAGAGATGGAATAAGAGGATGATGATGTGCAGTTGTTTATATAGTAATTTTTTTCGGAGAGGACCAAGGAAAGTTGGCTGCTTGTCCTGGTGACTAGTCATTAGATTACAGAGTTTCCTTGCCTTTTTCAGTGGGCTTTTGGATGTATACGGGATGGATAAGGATGCTTTTCTCTTTCTTCCTTGTGGGCTTATCTTTCTTCCTGTTTTTAATATTTCTTTTTAGACTTTTTTTTTTTCCTTTTCCTTTATTTTTTCCCCTGAAGTTTCTAATGTTGAGGAGTAGTAAACGTGAAGCGTTTGTACAAAAATTCTAAAAGAAATTCTACCATTTCATTATTAATTTTGACGAGATCGATTCCATTCTCATTCACTGCTCACACGATACCTAACTATAATTGAACCATTAACATAGTTAATATTTTAATTATTATGTTTATTCTAATAGTTAGATAATTAATTGAATGGTTCTGTTGACGAAACCATAAAAGCTTTCAAATTCCAATAAAATGTTTTATTATTTAATTATGCCAAGTTTATTGAGAGACAAGTATCAAGGGTTTTTTTTTTTTTTATTTAAAATGGAGTCACTTGAGTCATTTATGGTTTGTATGTTGACAAATGTGAAATTAGTAGAAGAGGGAGCCAATGTAAGAAAGGATAAAGCTGTAGAAATAACAAAATATTTCCCATATTGAAATATTCTATGAAAATACAACAACATAAGTAAATGGGGGAAATTACTAAATTTAGTATTTGAAGTTTTCATAAAAATTCAATCTGTATATAAATTTTAAAGCGATCAATTAATAACCAATTAACTTTTCGTGATTATTTGTACTATTTTACTAATACCGATTGCTTTTGCTTTATTTCTTAATTTGAGCAATGACAATGTATCAGTGCTAAACAATGTTAAAAAAAATATATAAAATTTTCCTTTAATTTTGTTTGCCTAAAACTCTTAGTCTTGAGGAACACTAAATATGAATTGTTTGTCCAAAATTTAATAGTCTTCTATTATTTTATGGTATTGAGATACAGGTATCTATACTCTAATTAAATGGATATTTTTTATTTAAATTAAGTCATATAAGTTATTAATGACTCTGTTTAATGGAAAATCTACAATTAATTAAAGAGGGAGTAAAACCATAAAAATAACAAAATATTACTCATATTGAAATTTTCTATAGAAAATACAGCATCATAAGTTAATGGAAACTTCCATAAATATTTTACAAGTTGTTAGTAGTAAAACAATTAATTTATACTTGAGACTTAATTTAGTGTATTTGAGCATCTGATTAGTAAGGCAATCCAGAATACAATCATTGATAAATTTAAGATTCATATTCTATGTTTCCTAAACGTATGTGTTTATCTTTTTTATTTAGTTAAGAAATCGAGCATTTTAAATATCTAGTTCAGCATAGAAAGAGTGTAATTAAATTTGATACAAACATATAGTACTTAATTAAATAACCTAAAATAAAAAAATAACTAAATTCAGCACAAATATAATGGACTTCCCAGTTCCCATGTATTTATGTACATATAAAATTTACGCTGCAATAATTCCTTGTGTGGAAGTCATGGTTTAGTCATGGATAATCAATATTACATCAAATCAACTTTTTTTTTTTTAGATACATGAAAGAGTATGAAAAGGTATTTCACTTTGTGATGCATATAACTTGAGCAAGATTATTAGTTTCATGCCAATGCATCCCAAGTCATGAAAGCGATTGGAGATATAAGAACTGTATTTAGTAATAACATAAAAACGTTAATTGGGGCTTAAAATAATAAATAAAGACCTTAATTAATCTAGCAATTAAGTTAAGATCAAATGAATAAATGGTATTTTCTTTTTTAACAATTTTTTTTTTATTATTACAGTGGGAAAATAATTAAACTAGGATCTTTCATACGAGAGACCAATAAAGATATCACTAGACCACAAAGTTATTGGCCTCTTTTTTAACACTTTATTTGCTAATATTGTGTTGTTATTCGATTTTTTTTATTAAATATAATTTTTTCTAGGAACATTATTTTATCATTATTTATCTGACCGCGGGATCACATTTTGCCAAATTAATAATTGAAACCAAACGGCAATTTACCAAAAGTCAAAAACAGTTAAACCGAAGGACATCAACTGGACATAATTTTTTCATAACATGTCTCACAGAATATTATACTGTAATAACATGAAAGATTTTTTCCTTTCATTTTTTGGGCCAATTTAATAGAAGAAAATTACGAAAGCAGGAATCGAATAAAAGCTGTAAAAAAGTTGGGACATATACTTTTTATTAAAGAAAACAAAAGGTGCTTTACATTTTAATATTTTTCGTAAATAAATAATTTGTATTTTAAATTTATTACGTTTGCATGAGCCGTATTTTTTAATGCGTGTTAATAATATGGAGAAAATACGTGACGGATTCTAATGAATAAAAAAATTATTATAAAATTATATCATTAAAAGTTACACATAAAACTCAAGAAAATAAATATTAAAAAAGAAAAGAGAAACTGGCAGTGGGTGCAACCCAATGTTTTCAGGCCACCTCAAGGTGGTTGATAATCCACAACCACCTTTTCCTCAGGGGTCTTCTTGTCTTGCTATAAGTAGTAGAATAAAGATAGGGAATAAAGAAAGTGATACCTAAACTGAAGAGAATATAGGCAATAATCGTTCTTTTTTCTTCTTTCTTTTTTCTTTTTTTGGCCATTCAATAATCATTCATTAATAGCTAGAAAAATAACTAATGATTCATTCAAAACCAGGATGTTAATCATGTTGTGATAAATCGGGAATAATTTAGTTCTCAAAATAAGTATAGAGTCAAATAAAGAATTTTAACTTTGTCCATATTGATAATGATTAGCATAACGAACGAAACAGATTTATAAATTGGTTAGCTTCTCTTTTAACAAGACCGGTACTATGATTGACTGTATGGTTCCGTTCACAAAACCGTAAAAGTATATGATAATTATTGTATTAACTCCCATATACTCACATTCTTCTTATCTTTCAGCAAATGCATCAAATAAAAATATATTTAAGAGTAATGTCATAAATGATACCTCTAATTTAATAAAATATATAATTATGTATTTTTATTAAGATGGAATATTCATTCTACATTTTATTACCGCTAGCATATTTTCATTTGATTTGTAAAATATTACCATGATGAGATCTTATTTTATAGAATTAAAATAGATAAGAAATTTTCAATCTTCATTTTTACTAGAGGAAATACTATTCTTCACATAATATAATTTTTTTTTTTAAAAAAATCTATCGTCATGTGATGATTACAACGAGGCTGGTCCTATTACATTATTCAATAATTTTAATCCATTCCAACCTTGATGGAGGCTCTTAAAATTTATTTATACCAATTTTTTATAATTAATTTAAGTATAATATTAAGGGAAGAATCAACGAAGGCCTTCCTAAAAGTACCTCTAATTATAAATTAGGAAAGTTATTATTTCTTTTCATCTTATAATATTCTAGAAGACTCCGTATGTAATTGGAAAAGAGATATGGTTCTGACGATGGAGCATGTGACTCGTAGCATTATTAAGACTTCAAGTTGGGTAGGAAGATGGTGGCTTTATCCTCATGAAAGTGAGAATGACACTGACAGGAACGGAGCTGCTCAATATTCAGCCGGCGACGGCCATATGTTAACCTTGGTTTCGGTTTCTGTGGGTATTTATTTTCAAAGATGGTATTAAGGACGAATTTTATAAACGATTGTGTCGTTTTCTAGTCATCATAAGTCATAACATTGTGGGTCCGACCGGGGCCTACCCTATCCTTGGTGCTCTTTTTTTTATTTCTTTATATTCTTTTCAACCTTTGTTTATTGGTTTGCTTCAATTTAATATTTGTTTCGATCATATTAGTTATTAAAAATATATATAAATAAAATATAGATATTTTTAGTTATAAATAAATTATACAAATAAGATATAGATATATATTGGATATTAAGATATAAATGAAATTATCAGTTACAAATAAATATTAATAATTTTTTTTATATTTATAGTTTTATAAAGTCTAGGCACCATTTTTATTACATGTTTAAAACATATTAGTACTTGTCCATTACTTATTCAAACACATGCTGAATCTTATTAATTGAGTTTTCTTTTCTTTATTTCACTCCAACACAAATTTAAGTAAATAGAAAGTTGAAAACATTGGAATTATTTTGTATCAATATATAATTATATACATATAATTTTTAGGGTTAACAATAAAAACTTTATTTATTTTTTGACCCATTTATAAATATGACATGTATTAATTATTTCGGTAAATAAGTGACCTAAGTTTAATTCAAAAGTATCAATATTATTTAATAGTTTTAAAAAGACACGTATCAATATCTTTCCAGTCTTAAAAAAATCAATTTTACATTTTTTATTCAATTCTTTGGTTTTTTAAATTAATTTTTTATTTTTTATATATTTAATTTTATTTAGTAGTACTTTTTTATTAAATTAAATTTTTTAATAAAACTCATTCACTTACATGTCAAAAAAATTAATATATATCATGTTTTACAAATTTGTCAAAATAAATGTTTTTATAATTAACCTAATTTTTATGTGTGTAAGAGTCGGGAACGAATTTCATAAGATTAGAGTCCAATGGACTCAATGAAAGCGGCCCAATTTTGTTGCAAAAATCCGAAATAAGATCTTTATTTGGATTGTTGACCATTTGGATAGAATACCCCTGCGACATACCCTTCGAGTTCATTCTAGTTTAAAGTTATATCATCTAAAAGTATTTTTCTCTTCTTCTCTAGATTTTAGACAATCCTTGAAAAAGAGAAAACGAAGAAAAAAAAGCTCTCATGACATAAGCATAACTACACAAAAATGATAGTGAAGAAAAATATATATTATTAAGTTTGATTGTTTTATTATATTTTGATCATTTTGATATCATATTTTTATCATTTTTAAACAGATTTTGTTAAAAAAATAGATTACGATGAAAAAAATGATAATTTTACTTATAAACATACCAAACGTATATAATACAGTAAATTATAGGTACAAATCTGATATAGATACATGATGATACAAATCAGACAATCCAAACGGACAGCTAGGTAGATGACCAGTTTCAAAATGATTTTATCATGGTTGTCAAAACCGGCCAGGACCGGCCAGTTTGACCGGAACCGATACTAATACCGGGCCGGGTCTCGCCTAAAACTCGTTTTTAGAACGACCCGGCGAAACTCGGATTGACCCGGGTCGAACCGGGTTGAACCGTCGACCCGAACCGGTTGACCCGGATTCAAAAAAATAAAATAAAAAATTAGAAATTTAAATATTTATTCCTACTTTATTATAAATTTATAAAATATAATCATTAAATTATATTTATTTAATAATTAATTGATGAATTTGATCTAAATATAGATTTAATTGAGTGATTACACATATATTGATTTTTTATAATTAAATTATTCCTTATATTTTTATTTTTTCGTGACCCCGGTTCAACCCCCGATTGAACCCGGTCCGACCCTTCGACCCCTGACCCCCTAGCTTGTTCGGGTCAAACCCCGATCTGGTTCTAACAACATTGGATTTTATAACCTAATAGTTTAATATCATTAATTTTAATCTCTAAAATAAGCTAGGGTCAAACCTCCACTCCCCAATTTAATTTTGATTTTTTTTGGTTATCAAGCAGAATTCCAATGTAGGAGTTTTAAACTAGTTTTTAAAGATTTAAAGTCTAAATAATTAATTTTAGTCATAAATGAAATACATAAAAGAGATGTATTTAGAATTTTAAGAGTTCAAATGCTTATTTTTAGTGATAAGAAAAATATTTGCAATTTTAATGAAAAAGGTTGGGAGTAAAGTAACATGATGATATAATAATAAGATGAGTGCTCAATTCATCAAACATGGGTGGTACCCCTCCATTTTGGACAGGCAACGGCTTGCCGATTGGCAATGCTTATATTTGTAAAATCTAATTAGGGGTGTCATCAATTTTTATGAAAATTAAGACAGGTTTCGCTCTAAACTTCTTTCTATTTGACACGATATGCTTGACATTTTTTAAAATAGAAAACAGTAATTTTTGGATAATATGAGATAATATGCTTGTCAAATTATTTGGGACGTAGAAGAGTCAATAAAAAACAATTTTTTTTATATTTGACATAATATGTTCCTCAATTGTTTTCACTTTTGGCCATGCAAATGAGTCAAAATTTAAATTACCTGCTAACTATTTGAGATTAGCCGAATACTTGCTTGAAGTGGACTCAAATAGCTCAATCTTAAGTTGCTTAAGTAGTTAGCTGAGCTGAGTTTGAGTTTCATGATAGGTAGCTTGATTCGCTTGTAAACTTAATTAAACTAGAGTTGAAAATAAATATTAGTTGAACTCGAGTCAAGACTAAATATTGTTATTATTACAATTAGAAATATAAAAAATAGATTATTGAGGTTGAAAAAGCTTAGTTAAGTCAAGTTCAAATTTATGGAATGTTACTACGAGTTGAGATTGAACTTTGAAATTTTGAATGAAAACTTAAATTTTGCTTTTACATCATATCAGCTTAACTTAAACCATCATAATAAATTAATTCATTTTTTTGGAGCTGCGTGGAGCTGTATATTTATTGAGATTTATTTTCCATTACATACCCAAGCCCACTTAATAATCGGAATTGCCTGGGCCTGGGCAATGTGACATATCCGGGACGAAAAATGCTGAGGAGCCACATTCCATTTCATAACGGACATCAAATAAATACTCAACCCTATGTATCCACATGCAAATTCATTATATATTTGTCATATTTGATTCATATGCATTTTACTGTTTTATTTTTTAAATCGTGCACTTATACATACAAATTAAAAATAAATAAATAAATAAATTGCATTTAGACTCCTAAAGTAAATGAAAATGCACATTCTGTTTGAATATATAAGATTTTTAAGAGAACCATTTCAAGATAAATAGGGATAAAGTAAAGATGAGTAATATAATAATATAATTTAAGGGTATCTTTATTCTTTATTATATATATTTTTTAATTACACCACAGGTTATATCAATAGTCAAATTTACTAGAAAATAAAAAACCAGTTTTTAAACCACTTAATATAATGATGATTTGTTCTTTTTTCACCGCTTGAAAAATTAGACGAAATAGGCAAATAGACATCAAAGGTTATTTCAATGAGGATTCAAATATAAAACCGTCCACATGCCAAAAAGCTAATTGCTAAGCACTTGCAGCTCAATTAAGTCCATCTCTGCCCAAATTCACGATCACAGTTTTATTTCTACCTTTCCGCAGACAGATAAGAGAGAGAACTAAGGCTGAAAAAACATCACGTGCATTTTGGATTAGAAGACTATTGAGAATTCATTCTGTGTGCCGCACTTTTAGTGGTCATGAACTAAATTGTTTACATGGTTTGTTGGATTAGTTTCATCATCAATCTTTTATATATTGCTATATAATTATTTGCATATTTTTATCATTCAATTTTTGTGGTAGATGAATTTGTTATGTGGCCAATGACTTATTTATAAATTAGAATCTAAAAACCCCAAAAGGGAGAGGAAAATTCGTTTAAAATTTGCAATGGATTTAATTAAATTATGATAGAACATGCATTTTAAATCTGGGATTCACACAATCATAATGCGAATAGAATAAGTTATCTTGACATAAAATATGCTAAGTAATTAATATTTGATCAAGGTTTTCACATGTAAAAGCATAAGGTGAGGAAGGGGGATAAATAGTGTAGGTACATTAACACCACATTCTAGTTAACCTTTGGATGATTTGATCTAATGATACAAACGTGATGTGAGTATGTTTAAAAATGATGAATTTTGTCTGACTCATTGTGTTTGCCGATGGAATCATTGTTAACAATAATTGTGGGTAGGTTATATTAAGGCCCCGATTAAGAAGGTACAAATGGGGATTGATGCTAACTTTTTCCATTTCATAAGCAAGATATACATGGATGCACACTCCCATTATATGCCAAACAGGCCAGCCTTTATGCTCATTCCTATTATGGATGATGAGGACATTAAGGAACTAAATGCACAAGTTAAGGAATTGGGTGCTAACTTATTGCAAAAGTTGTATGTCTAAATATTTGCAGAATCAAATGCTCATCTAGAGTTCTATTCAACACAATTTAATCCCTTTGCAGTTCCTTATACCAATGTCCAAGCAAACACATCAAGTTATCTCGCTTTGGGAATCAATGCTACTATCCAAATGTACCAAACACCACAATTCAAAGCAAGGACATCTGCCTACGGGCCTATGCCTATACAGGATCTAATGTTGGATCTTGAAAATAGAATCCAATGAGAAGTGCTTTGTTTTCATACCTAGAGTTGCACACAATAACTGAGATGATCAACTACTAATGAAGATAGGGATTTGAATCATAGAGTTTGAACAAAGTGGTAGTGAGGATGATAATAGTTCTAAAGAGGGTCGGGGGAGGCAAGACAATATTGCAAGTGAATTGCCTGCACAACATCATTCAAGTTCAACAAAAACTCTTGTAAGAAATGATCCAAGTTAGACGGGTGTTACGGATAGTCCCATATTTCAATAATGGCGCTAGTGATGGATACATCACCTTTCAGCAAAGTTTGAACATAATGTGTTGTAACATAACTACAAGCAAAGATTTGAACTAGGTTATGATGTTCAACACGAAAGTTGATCTATGTGAAACACCATTGCAACTTTTGTGTTAATAAATCAAGTAAGAGCCTATGGTCGGCTATTATGTAAAGAGAGATGAAGGCTGTAAGTAGAAATTGAACCGGAGGGTTCATTTCAAATTTTGATAAGAAAATACATTGTGCAATTTCTCAAAAGATATAGTTAAATTATACTTAATTAGTAAACTATGCTTGCCATATGTGATGCTTTTATTTCCAATGTGTTATGCATATGTGTTTGTATTTGCTGTGTTTTTGTAGGACCTTATTGCATTGTATTTAGGGTTTGAATGTGAAGGCATGATGCTTGGGTCCTAACATGATTAGAAGGACTAGCCATAAAATTTCACCTAGCATCTAGTTGCTAGGGGAGTAATGTCTAGATTTTATGACAAATTCACATGACCTAAAAGCTTCTAACCATGTGGTTTTTAACCCTAATGTATGGACAATAAAACTATTTGGTGTAAGGCAAGGTAAAGACAATGAGGAAAGAAGTGAAGATGCATGAGTTTTCCAAATGGCATTTGAATAGTAGTGGATGATGTTTGGATGGTGGTTGATGAAAAACTAATTATTGGAACTATTAATGCAAGAGCATAAAGGGGAGAAAATGGGTAACGGTTACATTTTTTGAAGGCTCTATAAACAAAGATTGATGGCAATACATCTGGATCTATCATGTTGATGAGGCACACGATCGATCAGGGTTCAACGTGGTGTAGGAGCACCTCATTTATACTAGATCAAGTAGCTTCGCCACCTACCACTGCATACGATGCCATCTAAGAGCAACTATCCAAGTGATATTATAAGCAGTTCAGGGTTCAGATCCAGCTCCTTTGTCACTCCATACCTCGAATGCCAATTTATGCCTAATTCTACTCCTTTAGCATCATATAAAGAGCAGTCATTACTAGGTAATACAGATTCGGATAAGTGAGAAGGGTTTATGTGCTCCCATAATTTCCGTGCACCTCTTAACATAATCTTGTTGTCCCTCATCACTTTTAGCAAAGGATTGCCTAACGGCATGGTAGGGAGGAGGAGCAAAGAGAGAAGGGGATGAGTTCAATACTTTCTAGATTTGAGAAATCTTTTTATTGAGGGAGAAGGAGTAAAAAAGATTAGCATAGTAGGACTTTATCTATATGATTATATTACTTGTAGGTAGATAAAGTAGGTAAAATTGATGATTTTTCACTCTTAAATTTGATATTTACAAGATCAAACAAAGGCACATTTAGTGTAAAAAAAGATTTATACCACAAGTGCATATGATAAATGTGCCTTCTTTTACATTGGTAACATGCGCATTTGCTACTTATATTTATATAAAATACCATATTTTAGATTTTTTTTTTCCTCAAAAGACAACATATCCCTATAAAACCCTAAATAACTTACCACACTTGGTGGATTAATTGCACATTTAAAGGTTATGCATATCATATTAGTAATGAAATTTAAAAGTGGATTCTCCCCTTCTCTTCTTCTCATTAGCGAAAATTAATAACTAAATTTGTTTAGATTATTCAGTTATATTATAATATTATTATATCGACTACATGCGGTAATAAAGATACAATTTTATGCTTATTAGTGCTTTATTTTGAGGAACTTATGGCTACAAACAACTCTTAATTATGAGATATATCTTTAACAAGACACCACTGGCGGTAGTTTTCGAGCAGCGTCTCATGCATCAGAGGACTAATTTACCCCAAATTTCCATCA
Source organism: Combretum micranthum (assembly GCA_024138025.1). NCBI lineage: Eukaryota > Viridiplantae > Streptophyta > Magnoliopsida > Myrtales > Combretaceae > Combretum > Combretum micranthum. The sequence goes on from JAMXBD010002409.1 coordinate 145,352, forward strand.
ATTACTTTCTTTATCATGAAGTGAAAGGGACTTTAACATAACCAACCGCTAAGAACCACTGCTTTTTAATTCGCAAATGCTGTCCATATCTCCTCTTTAGCTAATATTCACTAGGAAATAAGTCTACCAATTGTTTCTCGAAACATATTGTTGACATATTCTAAAAGGTTCCCATATCATATCACTCTCACATCGAGGGCATATCAACTTACATCCTTATCCATTAGGACGATAATAAGGCAGAATGGGAGTTAGCTAGCTACCACTGTCCCAGTTTATTATTATTATTATCGCTGGTAGTGGTGATGGTAAATATTAAATATGATACTTAACTTTAATATAAAAATTTAATTTAATATATGAATTTTGAAATAGTTAAATTAACACCACGTAAAATCTTGCGGCTATTTTTATTGAATTAAAAAAATGTAATATATCTTTGAATTTTTATTTTTTTTTCTAACATATTCTAGTACTAATAGGTTATTTTTTTCACGTTATGAAACATATCAAAACTTATAAGTAGGATAGTAAAAATAGTCGTGAAAAGTTTAATTAGATAGACATTGACTATTTCAAAGTTCAAACACCAAGTTTAATTTTTGTGTAAAGTCTAAGAACTAAATTTAACATTTTCCATTATTATTATTATTATTATTATTATCTGATTTCGTAACTTGTGTCGGTTAAACAATTATAAGTTGTGCATAGACTCATGCGGATCACATGTTAGCCTTGGAACCCCGTGATTGGTCATGTAAACTATAATTTCTAGTAAAAACACTCTAAATTTTAATTGCACCTCATAAATTTGGATAGAAAATAAAAGTATATTTATATTTAATATCATTAATGAAAAGTGTAGAATCAATCTATTACAAGACAATAACAACAAAAATATTAAGCAATAATAAAGATAAAAAATCTTCTTACTAACTACAATTTCATTTATAATAGTAGCTATAGTTGTACCTATTGATTCTAGGTAACACAGAACTTTATTATATTAATTTGGGTAATATTATGAATGGTATATAAACTTTAACAAAATATGTAATTAGATATCTAAATTTTAAAATTGATTAAAGAGGTACTATTGGCATGCACAAAAAATTCTTTTAGGTACTAATTTGATCTATTTCAAAGTTCAAATATCTAATTACATATCTTGTCAAGATTTAGGTACCATTTGCGCTATTTACCCTATTAATTATCTATATTTGAAAATTACTATAAAATTGATAATCTAGAGATAAAAATCTTTATCTATACCCGATTTATTTGAAAATCCTATTGTGCATCACTCCATATAGTGTAGGCTAGGGCAAGTCCCAATGGGTTGCCATCCCTAATTTCTATAAGTCAAGGCTTAACATTGTAGGAGGGATGTGATAGATTTCTCATTAGTAAGAGAGAATAATAAAGTTGCTTTGAATTTGTAAGGAAAAAATATGGAGCGGTGGACAAAGTGAATAGGAAATGATATACTATAGGATTTAGGGATGCAAACGGTTGAATTAAGTTATCATGTTTTTATATTATATTTTTTGTTGGAAGATTATAAACTAGTATAATATAATAGGATTTAGGGATGCAAGCGAGCTGAATCAAAATATTATAATACCGAACTCAAGCTCAACTCGAAATTTCTAAGCTTGAGCTAGATCGAGTTTAAGATTTTAAGCTCTAGTTTGACTCAAAGTAATGTTATAGAAGTTCAAGTTTGACTTGGTTAAACTCATTTCGGTTTGATTTATTAAAAAAGAATTTTAATTCAAATTTAAATAACATTAATACTCGTATTTTGATTGAAATTTGATTAATATTTATACTCGACTTGAGCTTAAGCACAACTTGACTATTTTTGAATTGAATTCGAGTAAACATCGAACCAAGTTCGAGTAGTTTATGAACCACTTTGATTCATTTGCACTCCTACTATGACTTATAATATATAGTTGACTATGACACCTTAAAAGTCATCCCTCACCTTCAATGTATAGTTGACTATTACACTGCTTCAACTATATATTTATTTATTGGATTTTATCTAATATTTAATTCCATATTTCATCTATTATTCTAATTCCATATTTTATCTATTATTCTAATTCCAAGTCTTTTATAAATTGAAGACACATCTGTACATATTATACTTAAAGATTTGATTTGTTATAGGTTTTGTTAAAATATGGTGAGATGTCATATCGTGTATTCAATTATCTACATATGGTTTTGAAAATTTAAATTCACAATATATGCACATAAAATGTAATACCGTGCTAAAGACACATTTATATATAATACTTTAAAATATGATATGTTATAGGTTTTGCTAAAATATAGTAAGATGTCATTGACACAGCACGGAAGTTTAATAACAGAAACCAATTCGACGATTGATTTCAAAATGTGAACTTAATCACACAATTGCTAAGCAATTGCAAATTCAGAGAAAATCTTCTCGATTCAATATCAAAGGTGTTAAAATATCAGCTCTCTCCTACCGATAAAGAACTCTACCTTGAGTTCTCTTCTGGATATAAAGGCGTATCATCGGGATGGAAAGGATACAAGTTGGCAACATTAAAGGTCCTTGAAATAGCCATAGTCACTGGGAGATCAACAACATAAGCGTTGTCATTGATCTTTTGAACAATCTTGCAAGGCCCATACTTTTGTGGTTGCAACTTATTATAAGTACCCATGGGAATCCTCTCCTTCTTGAGAAAAACCATTACCTGATCCCCTACCTCAAAGAGTTGTTGCTTCCGTCGTTTATCTGCCGTCTCCTTATACTTAGCGTTAGCCTTTTCAATCTTTGCCTTGACCTCTTCTGTAGTACTTTGCCAATGCTCCGCCATGTGCTTAGCTGGTATACTGTACTCAGCCATCTTTGGGAGCTTCACTAAATCCAATGCATGTTGTGGCACTATGGTATAGACAATGGAGAATGGAGATCTTCCTGTTGTTTGATGGATGGAATTGTTGTAGGCAAATTCAGCCTGAGCTAAGCACAAATCCCATTGCTTTGGCTTCTCTCCATAAATACTCCTGATGAGATTCCCTAAAATTCGATTGGTAACTTCTATTTATCCATCTGTTTGTGGATGAGAAGTGTTGCTGTAATTCATGGTGGAATCAAACATGTACCACAATGTTTTCCAGAAGTAACTAAGGAATTTGTTGTCCCTATTAGATGTGATGGATTTGGGCACTCCATGCAATTTCACTACCTCCCTGAAAAATAGTCTGGCAATGGCATGGTCATTTGAGGTCTTCCTACAGGATGAAATGAGCCATCTTGGAAAACATGTCAACTACTACAAAAACAGAGTCAGCACCTCGTTGGGTACGAGGCAAACCAAGGACAAAATCCATGGAGAGATCCTCCCAAATGTTCTCAGGTACTAGTAGGGGTATATATAACCCAGTACTCTGAGAATGCCCCTTAGATGTCTAGCAAGTGTAGCATCTTTGGACAATCTTCCCCACATCCTTCCTCAAATGGGGCCAATAATATCGGTCAGCTATAGCTGCAATTGTCTTATCTCTTCCCAAATGTCCTACTAGACCCCCTCCATGTAGATCTCTAATCAACTTTTCCCTAAAAAATGACCATGGGATACATAATTGATTACCTTTCATGAGATACACCTCATGTACATGATAATCATCACAGGGCCCCTGACTATTACACATGCCCCAAACCTCACTGAAGTTCTCATCCTTAGCATAAAGTTCTTTCATCTATTAAAACCCCATAACCTCAACGCTCATCACAGCGAGACATCTGCTCTCCTGCTTAAAGCATCTGCCACTTTGTTTTAGACTCCAGATTTATGCATGAGTTTAAAAGGAAACCTCTGTGAAAATTGGATCCATCTAGCATGCATGTCTTTACTGATGTTGCTTTGGCTACTCAAGTGTTTCAATGCTCCACAATTAGAATATAACACAAACTCTTTCCCTACAAGGTAATGCTCCCACACCCTTAATGCTCTCACCATGGAGTAAAATTCTTTATCATAAGTAGACCAATTTCTCCTAGCATCACAAAGCTTCTCACTGTAAAAAGCTATTGGTCTCTTTTCCTGTGACAGTACAGCTCCAATACCCACACCACTGGCATCACAATCTACCTCAAACAACTTGTCAAAATCAGGCAATGCCAAGATAAGAACACTACATAATTTCTTCCTCAATAAGGAAAATCTAGCCTCAGCCCCCTCACTCCAACTAAACTTCCCCTTCTTCAGGCACTTAGTTAATGGAGCAGCAATAGTACTGAAGTGCCTGATAAAGTGCCTATAGAAACTAGCTAATCCTAAGAAACTCGTCAACTCTGTCACAGTCTTAGGATTAGGCCATTCTCTAATAGCCTTCACCTTCCCCTCATCTACTGTAATCCCCTCACCACTTACTACAAACCCCCAAAACAACAACTTCTTTGATATAAATATGCATTTCTTTAGATTAGCATATAATTTATTCTCTTTTAGCACAGCCAACACACTCCTCAAGCGACCTATATACTCATCTTCAGACTTACTATAAATTAAAATGTCATCTAAGTACACTACCACAAACTTACCAATGAAGGTTTTTAGTACCTGATTCATGACTCGCATAAATGTGTTAGGGCATTGCTGAGGCCGAGTGGCATCACCAACCCTCATACAGTCCCTCTTTTGTCTTGAAAGCGGTTTTCCATTCATCCCCTCGCCGGACTATGATTTAATGATAGCCACTCCGCAAATTAATCTTGGAGAAGATGGTAGCTCCACTCAATCTATCAAGCATGTCTTCTATGCGGGGTATAAGGAACTTATACCTAATTGTGATCCTATTGATAGCCTTGCTATCAACACACATCCTCGAACTCTCATCTTTCTAAGGAGTGAGTAGTGTTGGTACAACACATGGACTCAAGCTGTCTCTGATGAAGCCTTTGTCTAGCAAGTCATGAACCTTCTCCTAGAGGATTTCTGTTTCCCTAGGGCTCATCCTATAGTGAGGTAAATTAGGAAGGCTTTCCCCAGGTACTAAATCAATCCAGTACTGAATATCTCTTAAGGGTATAAGCCCCTTAGGTAAATTATCTGGAACCACCTCCTTGAATTCCTTTAACACCTCTTTCACTACTTTAGGCACATCACCAACACCCTCCTCTTCTACCTTCAACACATTCTTCACCACCAAGGCATGTATCTCTTTAGTCTCCTTCATAACTTCTTCTACCTCTCTCTCTGAATTCACAATAGCCAGAAAAGATCGCCCCTCTAACTTAGAGCCATTGGGACATGGCATTACCTTAAGATGTAGTAATGTATATCTTTTACCATCCTTTTCTAACCTGTAGAAATTCTCTTTTCTAGAGTGTTGGGCATCCATATCAAATTGCCATGGTCGCCCAAATAGGAGGTGACAAGCATCCATGTCTACTATGTCACAATAGACCTCATCTCTATACTTTCCAATGGAGAAGGGCACCCTACATCTCTCCTGGACATCCATCCTCTCAGCAGCTTAATCCATCCTGTGGTGTATGGATTAGGATGTTTCTCAACTGGCAACTATAACTTCTTGACCACCTATATACTAATGATGTTTTCACTACTCCCATTATCCACAATTATGTCAAATACTCTCCCACCAATTGTGTACCTGGTACGAAAGCTGTGGCGTTGAGTGTTACCCTCCTGTTTAGGTGCTAACATGAGCCTCCTAATAACATATGAGGGCTCATGATCTTCATCATCCTCCTCATAGTATTCTTCTTCCCCATCAGGGTCACAGCGTATATCGTCATCCTCTTCCCGCTCTACAATATTCACAGCTCTTTGATTTGGACACTCATTGGATCGGTGTCTTAGTTGGTTGCAATGGTAACACTTTCCCAGGAGGGGTTTGGCATATGGGTTGGATTGCTTCTGGCCTTCTTTGGATTCCATTGACCGTTTTTGCATAGCCTTTTTCACTCTTCTTCTCACCACTACTACTAGGCTTCTCTACAACACTTTTTTCTTTATCATCAACAGCATTATTCGCTCCACCACATTCAGCCCTATCAACTTCATACCTACGCGTACCACCATCAAACCTGGTGTTTTTATAATTTAGCATGAGTTCAACCCTCAATGCCATATTCTTAGCCTCACACATACTCCTTAACATCGTTACCCCAATTTTATCCCTGATCTGCAACTTTAGGCCATCAACATACTTAGCCACTTGTTTCCCTTCACTCTCTCTTAAATCATGGCGCTCTGCTAATCTCATAAACTCAGCAGCATATTCATGGATGGTTCGCAACCCTTGGTGACACATTTATACTGTTGGAATAGTATTTATTCATAATCAGGGGGAAGAAACTCACTTTTCATCAGTTGTTTCATGCCGATCCACGATCACACAAGATGTCTTCCTTCTCTCAACCGCCTGCTCTGCACTCTCTCCCACCAGGCGGAAGCACCACCCTTCAATCTACAAGCCACCGTTTTTACCCTACGCTCCTCTGGAACATCTTTATAATAAAAAAAACCTCTCCACCTCCGCCAGCCAATCAAGGAATTCTTCAATATTGAACGTACTGTTGAAATAAGGAAGATCTATCTTTAGGTGGAAATCCCCTCCATCGGATTGATCATCATCAAAATCCCGGTAGCCTCTTCAATTTCTTCCTCCACCATACCCATGCCTTAGGCCGTCTCCCTTCATCAAACCTACCCCTATTAGCATTAACCCCCATGGCATCAAACCGATCGATCAAAGTTTCGACAAGTTGCTCAACCCGCCTCAACCTCTGATCTATGGCATCTACCATTGCCCTTGGAACTGGTTGATCAGCCCCTTGAACTCCTGCATCATGAACACCATCATGAGTGCGACCGCTATCGACGTCGTTGCCAGAAGACATCTTCGTAGGAACTCATCTTGTGCTCTGATACCACTCTGACGCAGTACGAAAGCGTTTAATAACATAAACCAATTCAACGATTGATTTCAAAACGTGAACTTAATCACGCAATTGCTAAGCAATTACAAATTTAGAGAAAATCTTAGCATCAGTCATGTTGAGTATTAAATTATCTATGAATCGGTTTCGGAAATTTGAATTCATAATATACGCATGTATCATGCAATACCTAATTCCATAAGTTTAATAGATTTTGACAAACATTAACATGCAAATATGTCACATGTAACTGGCCAAACTTTGGGCCAAAAAAAAAAAAAAAAACTGGCCAAACAAAGCATCCTATAAAGAAAATATGGAGGAAAAACAAAAGGTAATTCATGCTTGTTATACAATGATTGGATTAATTATACTAGAAGATATTAATTTTTTAATCACTCGAAACATTAATACCTTATATTAAATCAATTTTAGTGTAATTTAAACCAATTTTCCTGAAATTGAACTCCAGTCTTATTATTCATGCATTAAATAAAAGCGCTTGCACAGCTGCCTGAAACAATGGGGGCAAGTATGGGGAACCAGCCGCTTCATATGTATATATTGTGGATGGTAGAGCATCAATTTATTGTGTGGACAAGAAAACCTGTCTGAAGTTGAAGGTACTATGATCCTCATATGCCATTCTCGTCAAATGTACAATGATAAATCGACCATCATTGGCCAAACCCTACGTTATTACTTTTGTCCTTTCATCGTGTTCAATCAACCAAAAAGACGAAATAATTCTGAGGTTCGAGGACTTGTTCTTAAGAATCTTGCTCGTATCGGATTGGAAGACGAAAGAAGCCATGTTTTCTTACGTCGGTTTTGTTGAAACTTTAGTCAACATCTTTTTAGTGTTCTTTTAAGGCTTTTAAACATAAATGGACACAAAATAATATTTTAAGCAGGCAAATTATACCGGATATTAGTGGGTAATCTTATTTAAAAATTAATATTGATAGTGATTAAAAAAAATCAATCAAATCAGGTATTAATATTTCGTAAAGTTTATTTAAGATATTAACTTATGGATTAGTTTTCAATCAATTTTTCTTAATCATTTAAAATATCAATATCTCAAATAAATTTACCTTAAATATTTCTCTTTTTAATTTCTTCATATATTAATACATGAAATTAATAAAATCTTAAATATCAGCATCTTTTGATGTAATGTATCTAATTTTTCGTTTGGCTATCGTTTTGGAGCAAATGATAGATATTTTTTTCAAACTTTTCTAAAGAATTATCTATCAAAAAATATATACAGATAAAAAACAGTTGCTAGTGCTCATAAAAAAATCAAACAAATAAAATATAAATATAAATAAGACACATTTATAAATATTATTTTGAAACATAAACCAACCAAACAGAATCAAACATAACCCACCAGCAAAAATTGCCACCTGTCTTTTGTTATTATTTCTGATAAGACATCTCTTTTATTTTATAATTTTCATTGAGTGCTTTTATAATGGTTTACCATCGTTACCTGTAGTCAATTGTCGCCTTATTACTTATTGTTAAAAGTTATAAATAATTATAATCTCTTAACATTATCGTCACCATATTTATTTTTAATATCTTTGGGATTTTAAAAGTATGCACAATGATAATAGCCACCCATTTTACAGCATATTCGCCTACCCCAGCGCTCTAATGGGACAGCTCTATCAAATTAGAAAAAGCAAGATGTTGAAACCCCAATGAGATTAAGAGAACTTTGCTAACCTACTAATGCCCCATCAATTCAGAAATGGACCTATTTTGGGGAATATTGAGTTTTATTCATGACACATCAGTTTATTTATTGTAAATTAAATTTTTTTACGCTCAGTTTCGGATACGAAAGGGAAGTAGAAAAAAAGAAAATGAAAGAAATAATTAGCGAAGAAAGGGAGAGTAAACTTAGAATGTGTATACGGCTTAATATTATGTATGAAAATAATAATATATATATATATATATAAATATATAGATAAGATAAATGAGAGAAAATGCCGAGAGAAAATAAATGAGGTGTAGAATAAATATTTTAAAAGCATATACGAAGAAAAGTAGAATCTAACAAAGCCTACTAGCTTAATATACAAAAATATTCTTTTTATTGGTCACACACAACATGAGGCCATGTTAGTAATAGAAATAAAAAATAATAATAACAATACTAAAATCAAGATGATATTAAAAAATTATAAAGAATAATCTATTTATAAATTATGTGTAAAGAACAACTAGATGATAAGTACATAAATGGCAATAATAATAGTAATAGAAATAACAATAAAGCCAAAGCAAATTGCATGTCACATCTCGAAATTATAATAATGAATAACAGCCCATCATGATTGTCATGTGCTTATAGTAATTTGCATGTCATGTACCATGATCAATTGATAATCACAAGGCTAAAAAATGTTGATCAAAACTAAAAGATAAATATCACTTTGATTCCATCTTAGATAACGTCCACTTAGGGGTATGATTCTAGGCATTTTGAGTAAGATGGATCCAATGTATCGTAGGACCTAGCAAACTTGCAAGGAAACTATAAGAAGGTAAGCAATTTTCACGTGCTCCATAAGTGGCAAATAAACTGTAAGGGGGCAAGCTATTTTCACATGCTCTATAAGCGACAGAGTTGTGCAAAAGAAAAAACCAAGCGAACCACAAATCAAACAATATCAAACCGAAATGCACCATATTTTCAGTTATTTTTCAAAACAATTTGGTTTTAGTTTGAAATCCCTAATCGAAGCACATGTTTTGAATTATAGCAAATAATTTTACATATTAAAAAAATAAAAAAATTTCTCTTTTAATAATTTTTAAAAAAATATTCATTTAGATATGTATCATTTATGAGAATAAAATTAGATTACTCATTTCATATTTCAATTATTGCAGTGTGTTCGTAAATAAGGTAATTCTAAGTTTTAGTTTTTATTGTTTTGAAAATCATTTTTTTCTTTGTCTTACTAATTAGTCTACTTCTATTTCCTAGTTAGTTATAGGTTTATGTAATTGATAATACGTTGATTAGAAGCACAATGAATTGAAATATGCACCTCATATTGAGATAGCATATTATAATTTTAGCAAGTTTAATATATCATTGTAATTTAAAATAATTAAAAAAAATGAGAATTGTATATGATTATAGTTTCATAATAGATAAAACCTCTCTGCGCTATAAGCTTTATATATTTATTTAGATAAACATTCAATTTCAAATATTGTTTATATTTGTATTAGTAATAAGAAATACGTAATTGAAACCCCTCAATAGAATATATTTATATTTCAAGAATGAAAAAACAATTTAAACTGCAAACCGAACTGTACTAAACCTTTTTCTTTCGATTTAAAAAAATTACGAACCAAATCGTATAATTAGGTTCGAATTTAAAAGAAAAGGCAAACTATAATTTACGATTCAATTCTGTTCAAGGGGCCAATCGAATTGAACCGTACCACAAGGATCCTGTGGTATATGAAATAACGAGCAAATAAGTAATTAGTTTAAATGTTTATGAATTCAAGCAAGTGTCATTTGCATGATATTAGCAGAACTATCATCAGATTAGAGGAGCTTTGGTATATAACATCTTTCACTAAATCCAGGAATGTGCAATGGACATTGTCCTTCTAAATACCATCTTGGATTGTCCCCTAATAGCTTTTAACTTTTATTATGATATTCTTTCCTATCACTTAGTTCAACAAAGGTTAAAAATAGAAACTTACGTAGTTCCTTATGTTGATGATTAACATTTAGTGGAAGCAAGGATGCAAATTGCATATGCTATGTGTGTCTAGGTACTACTTTTGATATATTCTTAATGATTTGCCTAGTTTAGGTGATCAATCAATAAAACCCACTGAATAAAGTTTAACTACGTCATCCAAGTCAAGCAAGATATGAACACACATTATAATTGTCTAAATATAAACACAAGCAGCATCTTGACTTAAAAATCCTTGGATAAAAGAGAAAGGTAGTAAAGTTAGGCCAACTTACCAATGGAGTAACTGGTATTAGATTGTTATGAAAGTGGATGAGTGGTTTTAAAGAGAAGATTTTGTAGGTCATATTTATAAAGATATTTCGCAATTGTAAATGACTTGAATTTCAATTCAGTATGTTCTTATATAATTACTTGACAAATCTTAAAAGTATGATTGAGAAGAAATATATAATCAATACTTAAGTTTAAGAACAAGAACATTCTTGCTTGAACATTGGGACATATCATATAAAAAAAAAAGACAAAGAAGAACAAATTTAAACCCAACCATTCACTATTGAAGAAACTATTTCCACATACTCATTATCCAATTTAGAAATTTAAAAATGCTCAAATTTTAAACAAGTAAAATTAAACATAAGATATTAGAAAAATCGAAAATTAGGAGGAACATGAGTTATTTCAATGATTCGATTTGATTCAATTATGGTCATTGTGGAAATGTTTGGCGCTGTTAATTTTTTTTCAATTATTGAAACAGTCATATTCCTCTTAATGATATGGACCTTTTTTTTTTTAAGTTTCTAATAAGCTTATGTATATTTTATCTTGTTTAAATTTTATGAAATTTTAAAATTTTAATATGTTGAATAATCAATAAGTGGAATTAATTTCTTTGATTAAGGAATTTATATAATTGATTTTTTTTTTTATTTTTTTTGTGTATATGTTATGTGCATGTTACTCTTAGTCTACATGTGTAAATGAATTATTAGCATGTTTTATAACAATGCAAAATGAATCATGTGATTTCTATTGGTGTAAATGAATTATTATTCTAGTTTCAAGGGTCAACTCTAGATAAATTCAAACAGAAAAGGATATAAATTGGCTTTTCTTTCCTTTTTTTTTTTATTTTACTTTCAAGTCATTTATCAAGTAAGATAAATACTGGAGTCCATATTTATGTCGTGCAGTATTAAATTTTTTTAAATAAGCGATGTATACGTGGAAGATGTAATGCTTAGAGGGATCTTCCTGTATTTTACCGAATTTTTATTAAATTGTTAGATATCAATATATCTTAATTACACAAAGGTCCACGAACTCTATGTGTAACGCAACAAAAGAATTTGGGCCCACGTAAAAGACAAAATGCATAGTACAGCATTATTATATTAAAATCAGTTCAGCATAATCTATAATTACAACTTGCTTCATCTTTCTATGAAAGTATACACATATTTCTTGTAAGAGTACTTATTTATTCTGGTGTAATAAATATTTACTAATTTTATAAAAAATTTATCAAAATACAAATTATAGAAAATTAACTACTATATTACCAATATAAATTCACATGTGATAAATGTGATTTTTGAAAAGTATAAAATGGAAATTATGACATGCAGTTTAAAATAAAAATGGCCAAATAGAAATCACATTCATTAGCTGTGATTTTCAGAAAGGTATGTGATTTTTGAAAAGTAGAAAAATGATAATTATGAAATGCAGTTTAAACGAAAAAAAAAAATCGCATTTATGAGCCGCCATCTTCAACAAGATGTGATTTCTAGATTATATACCTATCTAAATGGATGTAATTTTTTTATGGTAAAATGTAAAATCACACAATCCGATTTCACAACAATTATTATGTAATTATTTTTATATAATTGATATTTATGTAAATAAATTCTTAATGAATTGGTAAATAGAAAAATATCTCTGTTTACTCTTTCTTTTTTTTTTCAGTTTATGTTGTATAATCATCTTATAATTCTACTTTTAGAAAGTGTAAGATAATATCCGTTTAGATCTTAGCAATATTTCTCTGATGAGTGTGACCTTTTCTTCAATTATTGGACATTTTCCCTTTCTAATAATTAGTTTATGATTCAAATATTAAACCAAACTACATCGAACCAGTTTTTATTATTGAAGAATATTCTCAATTGGTAATAATAAGAAATCTAAACAATAAAATTAATCAAATTTGCATCTACTATTGCTCCCCATATTCTATACAGGGTAAATTACAAAAGAAGGTTCCAACATTTAACACTAAGTTTATTTAAAGTTCTTATGTTTCAAATGTCTTAATATTTGAAAATATGTGTCAATTTGAATTCTCATGATACGTGTCAATAGAAGAAGAATTTTTTTAAGTTTTTTCAACTAAATATTATATTCTGCTGACACTTATCCATGAAATACAAATTAGCATTATTCTTCAAACGTTGTGATTTTTTTTAATCACTAGAAAAGTTAAAATCTTAAATAAATTTATTATCAAATATTAGAACCTTTTGAAATAATTTACTCATCCTGTATACGGTAAAAGATAAATAAGTCATTGGCTTAACTACTTCTAACAACAATTTTTTGTTAAACATGTGTCACGTAAGAACGTGCAGCCGCATAAGTAGTTAAGTACTACATGTTCGACCGTAGTAATCCTGTAACGCTATATGGGATATAGTCATTTTTTTTTTTTTGGGAATATGATCTTCTTACAAAATTCAAATAAACCCTAATAACTCCAAGTGTCATCCTAGAAATGAAACATATCTTGCTATAAATAACAACATAACACCTCCCCTGAGTGGCATACTTTGGTCTCCCACTCCGAAAAACACACATAATAAAATTCTCTCTCCACTCTTGATCTCTGTCTTCACCTACAAAATTTTTGGTTAATTTGAGATATTGTGTCCAACATCTCATTTAGGAAAAATTACACAATAAAATTATATATATTTATGTAATAAGGTCTTTACATGGCAGTTAATTATTTATTATCACATACCATATCGGACCTATGTCTTGGGAAGCCGGCGGTGAGATCAATTCCAGCCACGGCCGCAATCGGTGAGGCGTTATCAGCCCTGAAAGACTCTGATGAGAAAATGTCTGAGCGTTTGGGATTGCCAGCAGCACCACCACTCCACGGCGGAGGAGGTGGTGGAGGAGAAACAGTAAGTGTAGGTGTGTGGGGAAGTGTGCATGGTGGATGTGATTATGTATCTTTGTAAGAACAAAAATATCTTTTGCCTAGTGATGCATTGCAAGCACCTGTCTCGGAGATTCTGACCAAGTTCCCTGGTCTCGTTGTGCACGTGGATCTTGATACCAGGTTAAAATTTAATTTTTTAGAGTTTATTTTCTCCTATGAAGTTGTGAAATTTAGGAAATTAAAATAAAATTTTATAGCCGAGGGTAGAATTCCCAATTATTATTATTATTACATAATCTTTTTATGAATTCATAAAATTATTTTGTTTTTTTTAAATAACTTGTTATTCAAAGATCAAACGACTAAAGAACTATTCCCATATTTTTGATAAATAATATTTTTTAAACTAAAATAGAATAAGAAAAGAATAATAGTGCCAAGCTTTCTAATTAATCCAAGCAAATATGCAATTTCAAGCTATTTATTCATGAATTTTAAATATTGTAGATTTATATATATTTCCTCACTTCACATATCAATATCAATATAAGAGCAAATAAATAGCCAAAGACTCGGTCCGGACACCACAAAGGTTCAGGGGTCTATGTTAAAACTGGCTTGAATGGAGATTAAACATAATTGAACCGGTCCGGTTCGGTCCGTTTTGAGGAGGGGCAGGTCCAATCAACCGGAGTCAACTTGGGTTTGACAAAATTGTACAGATATATTGTAAAGACTAGTAGTCTAGTAGTCTACATGGGTCGGATCTATGCCAATTCTTTTTTTTTTTTCCCAAGTGATCTTGGGAGAATTACGTTTTTGGCCATATAGCAACATATAGTACCAAAAATTAACCAAAACAAATATTTAGTTGTAAATTTAAGGATTATTGTGACATTATCCCCTCTTTTGGGGATTATAAAGCCCAATTTATGCACACAATGTTTGATTTTGTTTGTCAATAAGTATATGTTATATGTAATTTCAGCTTATTACAAGCAATCGATTTAATCCTGGAAGGAGCACAGAACCTAGTTGTGCCAATGCAAAACAAGTTCCTAACACGAACCAAACGAAAGTACTTTCCGAAACAATCAAGTTATACCAATACCACACACAATGGCCATGAATTCTGCTGGCTAACTCAAGAAGACATAATGAGGTTCCTACTCAACTCAATCGGGATCCTTTCCCCACCCCTGCCCTATCGATCGATGTGCTCGGCATCATCAGCACCGACATCTTAGCTGTAGGATACCATTCCCCTGCATCTTCGGCACTTGAAGCCATATCTCGCTCGCTTATTGAGCAAACATCGGTTGCGGTTGTAGCCGATGATGGCATTCTAATTGGTGAGCTTTCCCCTGCCACTCTCACCTGCCAAGATGAGAGTGCTGCAGCTGCCATTATGACCCTTTCGTCCGGAGAGCTCATGGCTTACATTGATTGTGGAGGGCCCTCCGAGGACCTTGTCAAGTTGGTGAATCAAAGGATGAAAGATGTGAAGTTGGGTGGTGGTGGGGCAGTATATGAGTTCGCAATGTCTTCATCGCCAAATACGGTTTTAGCGAAATCGGGAAGACTTGGTAGGTCTTGGTCTTCTTGCTACTCATCAAGGTTGGTGAGGAGATCGGAAGCCATAGTTTGTCATCCTAAGAGCTCCATGGTGGCCGTGATGATTCAAGCCATTGCGCATCGGGGAAATTATGTGTGGGTTATAGATGATGATTGTAGCTTGATTGGCATTGTGACATTTTATTCCATGTTAGATGTATTAAGGGATCATTTGGAGAGCTTGAGCTAGTGTTTGTTCTTCTGTTTTTCCTTTTTGTTTTTGTTTTTTTTTTTTTTGTTTTTAATAATAATTAGAAAAATGTCAACGGATGCTTCATAATATTTGTTAACGAGTGAAAAAATAAAATTTTACATTTTATCTTGAAGTCGTTTTTCATAAAGTGTATAATCAATCTTGAAATGATGGAAAGTTACTTTTTAGTCTTATTAACTAATGTTTAGAAGCACTCGTTAATGGAACCCTTTTAATATAAAAAATATTTTTCTATGATGGATTTATTATCTCTCGAGATGCTTTAGGCTATATAAAAATGATGAAGTAGGTATATTAAAGAGAGAAAATATGTAGAAATTAGCGTCTTGATTGTTAAGTTTTAAATTTTCAATCTTAGTACATCTCTTGTAGTTGTATTTGTTGCTTTGCTTTTCCTTATCATTTGAAGTGGAAGCAAATTCTTTTCATTTGTATGTAATATTCCTTGTTTGATTACCTTCTTAGTATACTCAATCAATCCTGGAGGCATTTGAACTTTTGTTATCTAAAAATTTTATTTCCATGTTGCCTGTAATACAAGGTTAAATCAAAGATTTTGTGTTGTGTCTAGACATTTTGGTTACAACTTGTATTCATGAGACTCATGTGGAAATTATGCATCTTTCCATCTGGTCTGGATTGCTATATCTTCCTTATGTTCATTTTCAATCTTTGTCTCTTGTTCAAGCACAGAATTATGTTGCTAGAAAATCTGTGTCAACACTCCTATTGATCCAAAGTTAAAAAAATCTAACATCAACCGTGGTCGATATGTGTTACTTTAAATGGCACAGGTATAAAACCTAGTCTATACAAAAACATTTTCCTTAAAATGATTCATAAGGATGTAAATTTTTACCCGATGTCTTCGTTCTTGAAAACCTTTCTTTCTTTTTTTTTTTTTTCCCCTTTTTTTGGATGATGTGGCTTACTGCTAGCTTTAGACGATAGGATTCATCTCTCTCTATAATTTGCAAATATGCGAACACAACAGGGTTACTAATTCTTCAAGAGGTACGAAAAAAATAAGCAATTGTTCCTTGGCCATATGTGCTCTAGCGTTCTAGCTTCGTACTGAATTCCTTCTCTTACTACCTGTGAGATCGTATGATCATTAAACTGCAATAACCAATCTATACAAGCAGTAAGGACATAAACAAATTTGCTTGAAAAATTCTAGAGTCGGTGTACGGAAAATTCTTCAGTTTCATGTTTGGATCTGTACATTCATTCAATGAGACCATGAAGTCAGCATTAGCGAAAAAACTTCTATTTTTAGAGTCCCATGATTATTCAAGGTCTGCCCCGATTTCTTTAGAAGCCCATATCTTCATGAAATGCTTCCGAGAAGATAATTCCTCTGATATTTCATTGGTACGTATGTAGACAAAAGTTCATATAAAGGTTTATGACATAATAGAATGCTTTCCATGGTTTGTCGACATTTCCTATAATTTTCTTGTTCTATTTAACTATAAAAAGATGATTCTAAAATTATTGGTTGAAATTTAGATACTTTCAATCTACACTAAAAAATTTATTACATACCACCTCGTATAACATTTGTATGACTAACATTAGATAAGATAAAATGGCCTGAGAAATCTAAAAAGCGAATGATTTTTAAAAGGTGTATATATATATATATATATTCTTTATAGGTCATTTTAAACATAAATACCTTTTTCTATATCCTAACTATAAGCTCTTAGATTTTTCAGTAAATATAAGTAAACCTTAGGAACCAAAAGTTAAACTAAAATACTAAAGTCAACCTAATTTAATGTTAAGTCTAGTGAATCTAGATCCTGCGATCTCGCGTGCGAAACCTAAAGTCAATAAATATGAGATAATTTTGAATTATAGTTCAAAATTATATAAGAAAGTTTAAAAAGATCAGATTCGCCAAAATGTAATTCGTTTCGGATCCGAACAGGATCAGTTTCTAAAATTAGGATTTCGACAAGTAAAATAGTGAAAATATTTCGATGACACAATTAGACTCGTAATAATATAAGGATTTTAAAAATATTAGTTTTAGAATTTTTGAATATCTAAAAATATTATATATAGCATGTTTACGCGTATTTTGTTTACTACCGGTATTTTATTTGTCTAATCTATTATTCATAATACTGTTTCTATTATTTATTACTATTTCACTATCTTTACTTTTTCTTACTACTAGTCTTACACTTTACCATACATATTCATTGTATTTACTTTCCCATAAAATCTTACACATTTCATATCTTACTTTTTAGTTACTTTTCATTACAAAATAACAAAATTAATCAATTTCTCCCTCCTTTTCAAGCATGGTCGGTGCCCCTGTTCCTCTCTCCATCTAATTTATTTTCATTTTCATTTATTACATTTATATTCACTCAAAAACTCTATAAAACCCCTTCCCTCCTTCAGACGTTACACATACTTCTCAAACCATAACAAACTCTTGCAAATTTTCCTTTCAAATCCTCTCTTTCTTTTTGCAAAACATGAGCCTCTCCCATTCATTTCCAAACAATTTTCCTAAATTTTCTTTCATTCATCCATCACAAAACCACCTTCCATCACCATAAACCTTAGGTAGAAGTTTTAAACTATTTCATGTCATGTAACTTTATATAACTATGGTGTATGTTTCCTAAACCTATGATGTTATGGAAATAACACTATGTTCATGATTTGTTCTTGTTCATGCAAAAAAATTCCTTACATTGTTATGTTATATATTGAATTATTGTAGTTGTAATTATTACTCTAATCAAACTCCATATATGTATTATTGTATATGTATTATATATATAAATATATTTCCTACAGCATAAAAGCTCACTAACATAACTTTTTATTTATGCTCTTGCAATTTATTTATTTCATGAAATTTTATTAAGACTAGTATTTCTAACCTTAGACTTATTCTTATCAAGTCAAAACAAATTCTTTTTCCTTTCTTTCTCTTTTCTTTTCTTTTATGGACTTGTCCATAATCTAAGTTCGGAGAGCCTTAATACTAATTTAAGACTCCCATGATTTTCTGTTTTATTTTCTTGCTTTTCTTTTTGGGACTCTAGTTCGGAAGCCTTGATATAAAAGCTAAGACTTCCAATACTTGACTTTATTTACATGTTCTTTGCTTATTTAATTTTCTACAGCTCTTATTTCCATATGAGTTATTATTCTTTTATGTAATAGATATGCTCATTATCATGCACAATCACTATGTTGTTGTCTAAATATCTTAGTTTTCATTTCAAAGGGAACTTGTAGATTCCAACCTTTAAAAACAAGCTTGTTTTATGAAAAATTATAGTTTGGACAACAACACTTGAACCATGTATGTAATGTGAGTTATATGTGTACAAAAAGGATTTTTTTTTTCAACTATATAAATATCTACGCATTTATTATGGGATTTTTGGTTAACGAAAAGCTTGGAAAAATATATTTTTAAGGCTAGGAATTTTTGTAACAATTCTATACCGTACATTTTCAAACCAAAATAGTTTTTTTGAAAAAATAACCTTAGAAATGGATAGATCTTTTCAAGTAGGTTAAAACATCATATAATATGGCGAAATTCCGAGTAAAATGACCAAGTGTATGACCATTTTAAATGATATTTTTTGCATCCAATTTAAAAAAATGATAAAATAGATTTATATGGTTTTAAGTAATCTTGATGAAAATCATTTCGGGTATTTCCTTTGTTAGTGATGAGGAACAGGACTTTCTCTTTCCCAAAGATACTTCAACTAATAGAGATTGCCATGGTTGTGTGAGTTTTCCTTTACGTTTTATGTATTCGCGCATGTGCTTGTAGAATAGAGCACTAGATACTAGGAAAAAATAAATTGATAGCATGGGTTATCACGTGAACTATATATGTGATTCATTATGTATGATTAATAAACAATAAGTATATCAAGTCTCAATTGGATTTAATATAAATTGCCTTATGTATATTGCTGTGTGTGCAAATATTGATTGATCGCTTAAATGAATTAATATTGGATCGAAAATCCCTTAAAACTAAATTGTCATGCATATCACTTAGAATTTCATCTTCACATTTTTGCTACTATTCTCAGCGTGGACGGAAAGGTAAGTTGTATAGCTACATTTTGAGAAATTAAGATGTTTGGGGAATACGACCTCATAGTGTAACCAAACAGGATCGATCGCTTTGGGTAAGGAAAGCCTGAAGACTAGTAATACAGATAATTGGAACCCAAAGATGCGCACAAATTTCAAGGAGGTCGATTATGACCTATTCAAAGCATTTCTAATAAAAAATGGAGGGACAAATCCATTCTACATACAAGATCGAATAGTTGTATGTATTGTTTGCTCATGTAGTTGATTGTATTTCATATGCTTGCTTAATGGACTTGTATGATTGCTTTGTTATGAGTACTTTTGCGTAAGGATTATCTCACTAAGCTCATTATGCTTACTTTCCAATAGATTTTTGATATTGCAGGACCCGAGACCATCCCGACCGTCCGAATAGAACCTACACTTTTGGAAAGCTTTTGGAGGAATTCTGTGCAAAGACATTAGTTTAGATTTCCTTTAAAATCTTCCAGTTTTAATTATCTGTCTTAGTAAAAATGTTATTTTAGAGATTTATCAGGGGGATGCCTCGTAGTAGTTGTAAGACTTTTTATTTTGATGAATTATATTAGCATTATCTTGAATGTTCTACTGTCATTATATCAAAATGAATAAGTCCACCGGTTTCCCTTTGTTGTGAATGTATGCCTTGTACCAGTATAAGAGCTTCCGAGTGACTAAGGTAGTCATTCTCAAGTTTATATTGTGTATGGTAGGCTGTCGCGTTTAAGATACCCGTTGAAGTGTGACACTAATTACTCATTTATTTCGGTGTAATTGCAATTTCATCTTGTTCCTTACGAATAGCTATGATAGCGTTTAGTTCACTTAATAGCGATTCCACAATGAATCTCTATTACACAAAATATTAAATAGTCATTCTTTATCCAAACCTATAAATACCAATTCAATGCTAGAACTGTCTTTTTAAAAAATAAAGTCATTTAAATAAAAAATTAATAAAGAAAAATCATATTACAGTTCTATTTCATTCCTCACAATAAGAATTCTATTATAGCCATATTCATTCAACAGAGTGAACGAGCCATAAATATTATCTTATTTCTTAGGAGCTCATTGACAATGTGGTTAGAGTACTTATTAAAGGGCTTAAAAGACAATTTTTTGCATTTTAAGTATTAATCATGTACTTTAAGAAAAAGCCTTGTATGACATGATAAAAAGGTTCTTGCTTAACATTTTAAGAAGTCCCTTGAAGACATTCACTAATCAATATAATTCATTTCCCATGCCAAAATCACATGCCTTTGAAATAAAGCCAACAAATATTCACATACTTTTTTAAGATAAACCCAACAAAAATGAGATACCATTTATAAATAGAAGGGCCATAATGCATAATTAAAGTTAATTAATCATATTAAATAGTGAGAAATTGATGATGTTCTAAACAGGAAGAAACCTATTACTATCAGATTTTATCCGAATTAATTACTTTTATTACATGTTACAAATTGTTAGAATAAAGAAAAACTTAAGGTTTCACTATCTAGACAAAATTATAACAAAGGAGCATTGTTGGAACGAAATTCATATCAAAAATGAAACACCAATTAAATTGATATAGTTAGACACACCACGGGGCGGTTCCGACACGAACCACCCCGAACCATCCCCGACGTTTCCGTACCAAATACCATCCCGTCGGGGACGGTTATAACCGTCGAATGACCCGCCGGAAGTGGGTCTTAGCGGTTCGTTCCACATGGAATCGGCGGTTCCACCGGTTCGACCGCAAAAAAATTTAATTAATTAATTTATAGTTCTTAGATTGATCATACTTCAGTTTTTCAACAATTAAATCGTTTATGGTTATTTGACATTTAATTTGCAGATAGGATTGCAAAAGTTACTAAATTCGTATTATAGATCAAATTAGTACTTGATTTACAAGCTATGACATTTTCGAATTTCCCAGGCCTTGTAGTCCCTGAACTAATATAGATCTTATTCTTAAATAAAGTTTTGCTAAATCGGACATCATATATAAAGGTTAAGTTATGGCTAATTATTGAATATAATTTTTTTATTAATTTTTGAACTAATAAAACAATGAAGAAAAATATAAATTAATTTGATAATTAATTAATAATTATATAATAAAATAGATAAAGGAAAAGTATAGACACTAGAGTCTTACTAAATTGAAATATATGCACCAAAATTTAATAGACACGGAACGTATGCCCAGAGGGGGGGAAGGGGCTGGTGTGTGGAGGGAGAGGGGGGGTAGGATAGGGGGCCGGTCTGTTTTATTATAAAAAAGAAAAAGGAAAAAAGAAAAACAAACTTGGTTCACGGTTCACGTGGAACCGAAACCGTCAGAATCAGCTGTTCTGTGGAACCGTGAACCGCCCCGATTCTGGCGGTTTCGGTTCCAATTCCATAAAAAGTGAAACCGTGAACCGGCGGTTTTCGGTTCGAATCCGGAACCAATCCGAACTGTGCCGATGTCTAAATATAATGGTTGCGGTGGCATAGATAATGACATTCTAATTGGTGGCTACTTTTAAGAGGACTAGATAAGCCTTGGAGTGGTCTTCTAGCTACTCTTCAAAGATGGTAAGTAAGATTGGGAGCCATAGTTTGTCATCCCAAGAGCACAATGGTGGCCGTGATGAATGATGATTCAAGGCATTATTGCACATCATCGGTTAATTATGTGTGGTTTACAGATGATGATTGTAGCTTGATTGGAATTGTAACATTTTATTCCACGCTAGATGTGTTAAATTGTCAATAGATCATTTGGATATCTTGAACTAACTTTCTTCCCTCATCTTTTTTCTCTCTTTTAAGAAAATGTCAATAGGTGGGCCATGGCCATTAGTTAATAGTTAGAAAATAAATTTCTATATTTTATTATGCATATGTTTTTTTTTTCCTAAAGTGCGTAATCAGTCTTCAAAAGATGAAAATTTTAATTCTTAAACTTGTTAACTAGTGTCATAAAGTACTTGTTGATACTTTTAATATAAAAAATCTTTTTTGCACAAAAATGATGAAGCAAGTAGACCAGAGAGATTAAATATTAGGAGTATGCATGCTATGATTCGGTTCGGTTTACTCCTCGAATCGAACCACATCATCTTTTACGGTTTAGTTTTTTTTTTTTTAAACTTGAATCTAACCATATGGCTCGGTTCGTAATTTTTCAAATCGAGAAAAAAAGACAGTTCGGTACAATTCCGTTTACAGTTCCTACCGTTTTTATTCATAAAATAAAAAATATATTCTATCGAAAAACTTTCATTACATATTTTTTATCACTAATGCAAATATAAATAACAATATTCTAAATCAATCATTTACCAAATAAATGTATAAAACTTATAGGAAGGAAGGGATTTCATCCATTATAAAATTATAATTGTGACTAATCTCTTTTTTTTTTTATTATCTTGAACTATAACGATATACTAGACTTTATCCCAATATAAAACACAAAATTTAATTCGTTGTATGCTTCTAACTAACATATTACCAATTATATAAATAGTAACTAAATAATAGAAGTAGATTAATTAATAAGATAAAGGGAAAAAGAATATGCAGGAGTTAGAATACTAGAAGCTAAAATCTAAAATCTATTTTATTTGTAGGCAACAGAAAAATTAAAACATATTATGAAAAATCTAATTTTATTCTTATGAATGATACATATCTAAGTCACAAATTTTAAAAACGATCAATTTTTTTTTATGAAACAATTAAGAGTAAAAATAATATGCATGGTTTTTTTTTTTTTTTCTAAAATATATAATGTGCAACCAAACCAAATTGTGAAACATTTGCTATTTACCGAATTGAACCGCGAACCGAACTATTTCAGAAAAGAACAAAAAATTTCAGTTCGGTTGCACAACTCTAGAAATTAGTGGTTTGATTGTGGAATTTTGAGCGTTTAATCCTATTGATGTGGAGTTAGGTCCCCTCTTGTAAAATTTGTAATTGCTACCTTTCCTAAGGGAAGCACTTTCTTATTAGTTGTTTGCAATGATCCTTATTTCAATTATGCTTGTTAGTATATTCAATCAATCCAGGTTACATTTGCACTTTTATTATCTAAATTTTTTTCTCTCTTATTGCCAGTAATACAAGATTAAGTCAAAGATTCTGTGTCGCGTCTGGCTATTTGATTACAAACCGGAGTCACGGAATCAAGTGGGCCTCACATATGCATCTTTCCATGTGCCTCTGGCTTGCTGATATCTTCTAATCTCTATCTGTCCAATATTCGTTTTCAATCTTTGTCTCTGGGTGCAGAATTATGTTGCTAGAAATCATGTAAGGAAAAGAACTTTTACATTTTACTATGCATTTGATTTTCATAAAGTATATAATCAATCTCAAAAAGATTAAAAGAATTTATTTTATAAACTTATTAACTAGTATTTAAGAGTACTCGTTAACGGGATTATTTTAACATAGAAGATATTTTTCTAAAATGAAACTATCATCTTTCAAATTTATATCAAAATGATGAAGTGAGTAAATCAAAAAGATAAAATATATAGAAATTCTGGCTATTTGATTGTTAAGGTTTTGAGATTTTAATCCTATTCATTGGAATTGAACCCTTCTTGTACGATATGCATTTGTTGCTTTTCCTTATCACTTGGGAGTGGAAGCACTTTTGTTATCAGTTGTTTGTAATCATCCTCATTTAATTAAGCTTCTTAGTGCACTCAATCAAATCCTGGAGACTTCCGAACTCCTGTAATCTAAATTTTTTTTATTTCATGTTGGCTGTAATACGAGATTAACTCAAAGATTAGGCCTTGTGTCTGGCTATTTGATTACAAAATTGGAGGGATGGACTCACGTGAACCTTTTGCATCTTGCCATGTGCCTACGGATTTGGTAATATCCTTTTTCAGTCCAATATTCGTTCTCGATCTTTGCTAATCACCACGGAATCCCCTTCAGTATTACCAAAACCACATCAAAATCGGATCTACATTATTCCCTTTTGGCTTTCGTAGATTCTGATATATAAACTTGATTTCAATTAGCCCCATTCATTATCATGTTTCCTAGCCTCCTCACGCCACACTTGTGATCTTTTGGATCTGAACATCCAACATTTCCATTAGAAAATCCTCAAGATTAAAGCGTCAAATTAACTTAACACATCTCCTTTTGTTTCATTTTCCGAGGGCCTTTCATCATATAAATAGCCAAACTTTATGACTACTGACTTCTATTTTCCTGTGTTCTATTCCACAGAGCCGTAGGTTAATGGAAAAATAATAAATTTAGTACATGAACTTTGAATAGAAATTTAATTCAGTATCCCAATTTTGAAATGATCAATTAATATACAATCAAAATTTATATAGCTATTTTCACCACCTTGTTACACGTTTGATCTATTAGTGCTAAACAGTATTAGAAAAAGTAATTAAAGCAAACAATATTGAAGAGGTAGGTAAAATAGTTACAAAAATTTTATTAGATATTAAATTGATCACTTTAAAGTTTAGATGTCGAATTAATTTTTTTTTTTGTTTGTTTAGTGTTCATGCACTAGATTTGACAATATATTACAAGATAATATTAATATCTGAAATGAAAACACTAAGTAAATACCACACTCAGCATTTAGTGAATGTAACGCGAGACAATTGCAAGTTGTGAAGGTCAAACAAAAAATAAAAAGAGGACTAGGCACCATTTGATAGACAATGTGTGTAACAGCGATTTGAGGATACCATCCGTTGTGCAGCATTTTAACTTTATGCGACAACAATGATGTAATTAAATTCTTTGTTACATAGATTTACTTTTGTCATTTCAAATCATCATCATGCACTTTAGAGCTTGATTGCCTAATGTGCTTTGCGATACTTTGACACAACGGATAAATTAAGGTTTATCATGATCCGTTGAATAGTATATAATTACCAGAATATAAGTTTCTATCACTTTTTTAGGTATATGTTCATCGCTATTTTCATCTCATCATACTTACTAATAAAGGATAACAGTTTATGCATTTAAGTATTGATTACATGCTTTATGAAAAATATAAGTATAAGGATAATATAAGTTGTTCTTTTTCAGTTATCATTATCATTTCAATCTATTAGCTCAAGATATCCATCAATATTGCCCTATGTCCTATACTATAGTCACATACTTTTTTTGAGGTAAAGCCAGCAAAATGAGATATTATTATCTGGCTAGTTGGGCTTGCTTTAGTCGATCATGGTAAATCCCCATGAGCTATCGATGATACTTTGATTTTGAAACTTAAATTAATTACTTGGATTATTTCTTACAATTTGTTAAATTGAGGAAAAACCAAGATTTCACTTTTCTAAATAAGATTATAACAAAGGAGCGTTGATTGTTGGGACAAAATACAGTATCGAAATTATTGTGATATCAATTTTTTATTTTCTACTTTTTTCTAAACGCATGTCGAAAATAGTCCATTTATATTAGTAGAGTATAAAAATTTTGAAAAGAAAATATGATGTTTCTGTAACCAAAGATAATGAGAATCGAATGTAATTTAGCAGAAATTCTCCATTTTAAATTGCATTTTCCAGTTCTTTGTTTTCATCGCTGAACATGGTTATAGCAAAATTAGGAGCATCTTCCAGTTCTATATCTACTCTTCAATAATGGTGAGAAGATCAGAAGCCATAGTTTGTCATCCCAAGAGCTTCATGCTAGCCATGATGATTCAAGCCATCGCACATTGAGTAAATTACGTGTGGGTTATAGATGATGATCGTAGCTTGATAGAAGTTCTAAGTTTTATTCCATGCTAGATGTGCTAAGGGATGATTTAGATGGTGTAAACTAGAGTTTCTTCCCTTTTTCACTATCCTTAAAGTGCCAAAGGTCCATGGGCACTAGTTAACCAGCGAAAAAAGAAATTCTTATGTCTTATTATGCATATGTTTATCCATAAAGTGTAATCATTTTTAAAATATATATATAGATAAGATTTATATGTTAAACTTGTTAACTAATGTTCAAAGCACACATTAACGGAATTCTTTTAATAAAGAAAATCTTTTATCAGAAAAAATTTATTATCTTTCAAGACTATATTGAAATAATGAAATGAATAGATCGAAAAAATGAGATATGTAGAGATTAGTTGTTTGATTGTTAAATTTTGAGTTTTTAATTCCATCTGACGTGGAGTTACCATCTTTGTTGTATAATTTGTATTTATTCTCTTCCAAGTCACTTGGAAGTGGAAGGACCTTATGCTTATTTAATTATTTTATTTCATGTTTGTTTGTATTAAAAGATTAAGTCAAAGATTGTGTTTTGTGTCGGGATATCTATCTGTACGAGTCATGGACTCATGTGGACATTATCCCCTCTTTCCATGTGCTCTGGATTGCTACTTGAAAATATTCGTTTTCAATCTTTGTCCTTAGTCCAAGTACAGGATTGTGCTACTTGAAAATCTGCCCTACACTTTCATTAATCCAAAGTAGGAAAATGCTAAAATAATCTGCAAGTTAACCATATGAGACAAATTATATTATAAGACCTAGTCCATAGGAAAATATTTTCCTAGAAAAAGATTCCAGATTATAGGGACAACATAAGGCTGTAAATTTTTTTTCCAATGTG
This sequence comes from Combretum micranthum, assembly GCA_024138025.1. Classification (NCBI taxonomy): domain Eukaryota; kingdom Viridiplantae; phylum Streptophyta; class Magnoliopsida; order Myrtales; family Combretaceae; genus Combretum; species Combretum micranthum. The sequence goes on from JAMXBD010002409.1 coordinate 172,816, forward strand.
TTCATTTTCGAAAAGTATCTGGCAGTGATTTCAGCTATCAAATCATCATAGATAGGTTTAGCCAAAGTAAAAAAGAAAAATCATTTATGGTAAGTTAGGCTAGCTCTTTATTAAGTAAAACAGCAATTTATTTGCTTAAGGAGATACCAATAATTATCAAACCGCCCCAATTTCCTTAAGAAACTTATAATTATCCATTTGATTCATGAATGCGTTTCTTATAATTACCATCTTAGATCTCCACAGAAGGAATCAGTTTTTGGTTCTCTAAAAATAGAAAGAACCTGTCACAATCAGATTTTAACCAAAATTAATTAATTGGATAACCTCGTACAGGTTGTTAAATCAATGAAAACCTAGAGTTTTACTCTTAGACCAAGAATTAAAGCAGCAATACCTATCATTTCTCAAGATTATATAGAAATGATAAAGTGTGTAGATTGAAGAGATAAAATATATTTTAAAAAATTAGGGGTCAAATTGTTGAGTATTGAGCTTTAAATCCTATTGATTTGGAGTTAGGTCCTCTTTTTTAATGATTTGTATTTAGTGTTTTTCCTTAACACTTGGGAAGTGGAAGCACTTGCACTTTCCTATCAGTTGTTTGCCATCATCCTTCTTAGTACACCCAATCAATCCTAAAGATATTTGAACTTTTGTTATTAAAAATTTCTATTTCAGGTTCCCTGTAATACAAGATTAAGTCAAAGATTATGTATAGATCGTCTTTGTTTAACGGGTTTACAATTTCTTCAGAAAATACAAAAAATAGCGGTTCTTCCTCTTCAACCATGCGTGCTTTACTAATCATTCAGTCTGCTACTGCATTTTCTTCTTTTGCTATGTGTGAGGTGCTGTAATAATCAAGTAGTCTTCCACGTCACTTCTTTCATATCTCGCAATACACCGAACTCGCATTCAGTGCATATGACTGCACCAACTGAATTTTGCTATCTGTATTTGGACTCCACCAGAAATAACAAAAGGGTTAATGTTGCAAATAATTCTTGAATTTTTGTAAAATATGTTATTAGATATCTGAATTATTAAATTAATCAATTTAGTTTTTAAAATAACTTTTGGTATACGTCAATAGCCTTTTTATGATATTAGTTAGTATATACGAAAAATAATTTCAGATGCTAAATTAATTAATTTCAAAGCTTAAGTATCTGACCAAAGTTCAAGTTTTACCTAATTAAAAAAAAAAAAGATAAATTGTGCAAACACCTCCTGAACACTTTTGAAATTGCACGGATTCCCTCTTTTTTTAAATGTAAGCACTTACACCTATTGAAATAGATGTGAAGTACGATTATTTAGTTGGTTAACTATTTATTTGTCTATGTTTCCTTTTTATAATAAAATAAAAAAAGTAATTATCATGTTATATATATATAAATATATTTTTTTTTTGTCAACATGAAAAAATGAATAAAATGAAATTGCCTAGATATCTAAAATATTATCTTCTAAAAAACATTAAGTGCTATGAAAAAAACAAAACCTATATAAATTTATCTTTCATAAATTATTAAAATAGTATAATCATATGTAAAACCAAATTAACATTCTTTTATGGTTAAAGAGTAAAGAATACTTAACGTTCTTATGGTTTATGTTTTAATTTGGTTTTACCGATCATTGTACTATTTTAATAATCGATGAAAAATAAATTTATATAGGTTTTGGTTCTTTTCTAGGACTAAATGTTTTTTTAGAAGATTATATTTTACATATTTGGGAAACTCAATATTTTCATTTTATTTATTTTTTCATGTCGGCAAAAAAAATTATGAATATGATAATTACTTTTTATATTTTATTATACAAATGAGGAAATATAGGCATATAAATAGCAAACTCATTAAATAAGTGGACCTCACATTTGTTTTAAGGGATGTAAATACTTACTTTTTAAAAAAAAAAAAAAAAAAAGAGAACCTATGTAATTTTAAAAGTTTTTAAAGGGTATTCATATAATTTACCAGAGAAGGCAATTGGCCACTTGACAGCAATACCCAATAACTAAGAATTCGACATCGAATCTACATTAATCCCTTGTGAATTTCGTAGATTGTATTAAATAAACATGATTTCATTTGCCTTTTCTTATCATTATGTTTCCTGACCTCCTCGCCCACACTCTCCATTTTTCTTATAGATTTAATCGCCATCTTTTACATTAGGAAAAATCATCAACATTATTAAAGCAGCAAAGTTATGTAATACACCCTGCTTTTGTTTTGTTTTCTTAGGGTCTTTCAGGTGTAGAATAGCCAAACTTTATGCGCTATCAACTTCTTTTTTTATGCGTTCAAGTTGATATTACAAGATGATATTAATTAATATATGAATTGAATACATAATGAATATCACATTCAACATATACCGAATGTAATGCAATAAAAGTGAGATTCAATAACGGATAATTAAACTTTAGTCAATCATGTTAGATTTCCAGAGAGGAATAGTCGATGATACATTAAACAGAAAGAATACGATCAGATTTGATTGATTAATTAATTACAAGTTGTTAAATTTACAAAAACCTGGGATTTCATTCTTCTGGACAAGATTAACAGAGGAGCATTGGCAGTTGACGGAAATAGTAACCCGGAAGCAGATAACACTGGCTCCTTGTGGTTTAACCGGATAATATTAAGGACATTATTTTCACGGTGATATTTGTCATTTATCAATCCATGGTAAACTTATTTATACAAATATCAATAATATGTGGTTTTACTTTTTTTTTCTTCGTGTATGGCTGCAAAATAGTTCAAACTCAGCTCGTTTCAGGCCCGACTCTGCTCAACTTGTTTAACTAAACGAGTTACGTCTGAGCTTGTCTTTAGGCTTACGAACTGGCTTGTTAAGGGCTCATGAGCCAAACTCATAAAAAGACTCATTAAGGACTCGCAAACCAAACTCTTGAACAAGCTTGTTAAGGGCTCGTTTAATATATATAATATTATATATAATTATTTATATTAATTTAATATTACAAATATAATTTAAAAATAACTATATGCTAAAAGCCGAGCTTAAGCTCATTTAACTAAACGAGCCCAATGAGCAAAGCTCGGGCTCGAAAAAGCTTAACGGGCTCGAGCTCAAGCCTGCATATTCTAGGCTCGTTAAAAACCCAGCTCCGCTCGAGCCCTTTAAAAATAACTAGCGGAGTTGAAGCCGACAAAAGCCTGGCTCGATCCGGCTTGTTTGCATCCCTAATCACATATAATTGTTGTGATTGACGATATGATGAAATTCTTATATCACATTTAATACATGTGACTTCTTTGATTTATATAAATCGCATCTTAGGTAATTAAAATTATATTATTTATTTTGATGTAATTATATTTTGTAGGATAAGTAAACATGCATTGCACCCATCCTTATATATAAAAATGCATAGAAATACTTGAATTTAAATTGCATTTTCCATTTCTTAGCCTTCATCGATGAACCTGGTTATAGCAAAATCAGGAAGACTAGGTAGGGCTTATTCTTCTAATTCTAGCTACTCTTCAAGGATGGTGAGATTATCGAAGGCCATAGTTTGTCATCCCAAGAGCTCCGTGGTGGCTGTGATAATCCAGGCCATCGTACAATGAGAATATTATGTGTGGGTTATAGATGATGATCGTAGCCTGATTGGAATTATGACATTTTATTTCATGCAAGATGGTGTAAGCTTGAGTTTCTTCCTTTTTTTTTCCCTCTTTATTAGAAAAATGACAAAGGTGGCCACTGGCCATTGGCCATGAACACCTTTTAACCGTCTAAAAACAGTCATGAATCTATTTTCCATAGAGTATGTAATTGATCTCCGAAAAGATAATAAAAAAAAATTTTTTTTTTAAGCTTGTTAACTAATGTTTAGAAGTATTCGTTAATGGGATTCTTTTAATATAGAAAAATCTTTTATTAGAATAATTTTATCATGCTTCCAGACAATGTAAAAATGATAAAGTAGATAGGTTGAAGAGATAAAATACGTAAAAATTAGTTATTTAGTTGTTAAGTTTTGAGGTTTCGATCTTATCAATGTGGAGTTAGGATTTCTTGTGTGATTTGTATCTATGCTTTTCCCTATGACTTGGAAGTAGATGCACTTTATCCTTCTTTAATTATGCTTGTTAGTACACTCAATCACTCCTATAGACTTTTGAACTGTTGTTATTTCAAATTTTTATTTCGTGTTCCTCGCAATACAATTACAAGATTAAGTCAAAGATTGTGCGCTGTTTCTGAATATTTGTTGGGGTCATGGACTCATTATGCATCTTTTCATGTGCTCTGGATTGCTATGTCTTTCCTTCAGCTCAGTCCAACATTCATTTTCAATCTCTTGTCTGGTTAAGTACAGGATTATGCTGCTGGAAAATCTGCCTCACACTCTTATTGATCCAATGTGGGAAAATTCTAACATACATTCTTATTGATCCAAAGTAGGAAAATTCTAACATAATCAGTGAACCATTTGAGACAATGTGTCTGTGTGTGTGTGTATCATAAGACCTAGTCTATACCAAAACTAAATTCTTTTAAAAAGATTCTAGATTACTGGGGCAACATAAAGCTCTAAAACTTTTATCCAATGTCTTCATTTTTTAATAGTACCTGGCGGCAATTTTAGCTATCAAACCATCATATACAGTAAGTTAGGATAGTTTTTCATTAATCAAAATAGCAGTTTATCTGCTTAAGTAGATGTCAGGTTTATCTGCTCAAATACATACAGCTCAAGAAAAAAGTGGTTACATTTTACCCGCCATGCCTATGCACAAGTAGTGAACATATACCAATCATATTTCGACACAAGTAGTAATGTGTAATTTCTGGGGAAAAAAAACTTACAATTTATGTTTTGTAAACACTTTCATATATTAAAATTTTATTAGTACTTATTCATGACCTATATATGTAAGTGGCATGTAATACCTAATTAATTTTTCTTATGGCCGTAGTTTTAGACAATTAGGATTCATTTCTCGAAATAATTTGCAAAACAAGAGGTACTAAAAAATTAGCAGTTCTTCCTCTTTAGCCATATGTTCTTTAGCCTTTAGCTTAGCACTGCATTTCCTGCTCTTACTATGTGTGAGATCCTATAGTCATTAAACTGCAATAACCTCTCCCTTACAAGCATTAATGACATCAACAAATTTTCTTAGGCAATTTTGGACATGATGTAGATGAGATAGCCGGTGCATTTATGAGAAAAGAAGCGGCCAAGAAGCAACCCCGGAGGCACAAGAATGAAGGCTATCGGCCTTAAAAGGCTGGCCTTGATGGAAACCAGCAAAGCTGCCTATAAGCCGCCGGCTTAGGGAGATAGGCTGCTGGCCTAGGTGCCGGCTTAGAGCTGACCTACATTTGGACTACTCGATGTTTCGCCTTTTAAGCTACCAGCTTTACTCTAGCTTTTAATTATCCGAGTTATTTTTTTTTTTTATTGTCGTTTTTAGGAATTTGTTATGCATATAAATAGTCCAGAAATCCTAGCTTATGTTTTTTAGAACATTTTATGTCAATTTGAAATCCAAGTTTGGAAAATTCTCTCTAAAATTGCAATTGTTTTACAATTATGTGAATTAAGTTCACGTTTGAGATTCACTCGTCGAGTGTTCTCTTTTATCCATACTTGTTTGCTGCGTCAGGATAGAGTTTAGTAGAGAAGCTTCTACATTTTTTAAACCCGTGATTATTCAAAGTTTATTACTCTAATACCCCAATTTCCTTGGAGAGGCCCATAATCCAACTATCCCTTTCATTTCTTCATGAAATGCTTCCAAGAAGAAATTACATAATGCAGAATCCTTCATCAACTCTATCATACTTGATTAGAAAAAAAGAAATAGTAATAATAACTGTATGAAAAGATATAGGATTCCTTTATTAATAATTTCAACCTATCTGTTCAAGACATCTATCAGTAGTATCTTAAATTTATATCAAAATCACATATTTTTTGAGGTAAAGCGAGCAATAATGGATGATTAAACTTTAGTAAACCGTTCTAGATCTCTAAAGGAGGAAATGGTCAATCATACTATAAATAGAAAGGAACATATTACTGGAGCTATGCAAACAGGTCATGGTCCATGAGCTAGCCCATTTACCCATTAAAAAAGGGGTTATGGCCAACTTTTTTTAGCCCGTTTAAAAGCGGGCCATAAAAGCCTAGCCCATTAAACTCGAGGGCCAAAGAGGGCTGGCCCGTGATGGGCCGAGATGGCCCACTAACTAAATAAAAAAAATAAGACATAAAACTTAAAAGTGTTGAAAAAATTCAAAACAAAAATAAAAATAACAAATTAAATCCAGGAAAAAAATATATCAAAACAAATTAGTAGGGGCGTTTTGTTGCGGAGTTAAGTTGTGAAAGTTGAGTTGAGTCCAACCAATGTTAATTTTCTGTGTAAGAATTGAGAAACGAACGACCAAAAAAAAAATGGAGGAGAACTGACCTTGGGTAAGTCACTAACATTTTCGAAAACTGTCGAAGCTCATTATTCTGCAATACACATATATTACATTTCACTTTGATGTGTATTTAAAAAATAAAAAATCAAATCACAAACCAACCTAATTGAAACCAATATGATTTCATTCAAAAATAATAAATTCAAACCAAACCAAAATTACAATTAATCTGAATGAAAAAACTAAATGGAATAAAAAAATTGAATCATATTATGTAAAATGTGCATATATATATTCTTCTATGAAGTAATATGTAAACTTATTTTTAGTATATTATATAAACATAATGACTAGTCATAGTAAGTGAGCTGGCCCGTTTAACCCCTAGTCAAAGAGGATCGGGTAAGGTCAAGAAATTCTCGTTTGTTTATTAAATAGGCTAAGATTTCTTCTCTCATTTAGTCCGTAGGCTAAAGCAAGCCGGCCCAGCTTGGTCCATTTACTCACCTCTACGATATTACAATTAGATTTTAAGCAAAAATTTATTAATTGTATTACCTTCAATAGCTTGTTAAATCAACAAGAACATGGGGCTTCACTTTTCTAGAGAGGATTACCAAAGGAGAAATGATATTTAACTCCCCAAAAAAAAAAAAATAGAGGAGAATCGATTGTTGGGCTGAAAAGTTAATACTAATGCCACATCATCAAATAATACTGTACATATGTTATTACGACTCTCAAATTTCATTTTTCTACTCTTTCTTTAACACATGTCAAAGATAATCTACGTGATGGCTGTAATGACTCAAGTCATCGCACCTCAGGTAATAAATGAGGTGTGAGTTATAGATGATGACTGTAGCTTGATTGAAATTATAACATTTTATTTCGTGCTGGATGTGGTAAGGGGTCATTTGGATAGCTTGAAGTTGAGTTTCTTCACCCACACACACCCCCTCCCCCTCTCTTCTTTTTTTTATTACAAAATGTTAGTGGGTACTTTATGATACTTGTTAACAACCAAAAAGAGAACTCTTATATTCTACCATGTACCCATATTTGCACCAAACATGTAATCAATCTTAAAAAGATGAAAAGTTTATTTTTTTAACTTATTAACTAGTATTCATGAAGTACCTGTTAATGAGACATTTTTAATATAAAAAAAGAAAAAATCGTTTTCTAGAGTGACCAATCATAACTTTAGGGACCGTAGAAATGATGAAGTGGGATGACCGAAGAGATTAAAGAATACGTAGAATTAGTGATTTAATTGTTTGAGTTTTTATATGAAGTTGGATCCTTTCTTGTATCATGTGTATTTTTGCTTTTCCCTATGACTTGGAGGTGGAAGCACCTTCTTATCGGGTCAGTTTGGATTGTTTGTTTTTTATTTATATCTGTATCTTTTTTAAAATGATATGTGCAAAATATATCCGATTTGCATCTAAATTTTATCTATATTTATTCTATTTGATCTTTTGATAAGAACTGTCAACTTTTTTTTATCTATATCTATTTCTTGATAAATAATTTGTTAGAAAAAAGTTTGAAAAAATGTCTGTATCTGCCGGAAAAAAGCTAAAACAAACAGGTTTGTAGCAATCCTCGTAACATTTCAACTTTTGTTATCTGAAATGTTTATTCCATGTCGCTAGTAAGACAAGATCAACTCGAAGATTATGTGCCGAGTCTGGATATTTGGTTACAAATTGTTGGCATTATGCATCTTTCCATGTGCCTGTGGCATGCAAATATCTTCTTCCAATCCAATATTCTTTTTCAATCTTTGTCTCTATACAGGATTATGTTGCTAGAAAATCTGTCCAACATTCTCATCGATCCAAAGCAGGAAATTTCCAACATTAACTGAGAACCATATGAGCACACATATAATTTAGGAAAACCTGAGGCTTATTTTTATATCCAGTGTCTTTTAAATTGAAACGTACTTCGCAGTAATTTTTTTTTTAATCCAAATATCATATTCTAAGCGACTGCCCCAAAAGTTAGGATAGTACTATATCATTAATCAAATGTTGGATCATATGAGATCAATTAATGATGATTTAGACCTACAAAATCGAACGTTTCTACAGATGATGCTAACATACCGAGTCTAGCCAAGTATCTGACCATTTGACAATGCTTTTCCACGGCTGTTACTTGTAATGATTAATTAATATGTAATTTTCTATTGGCCTTTTAATATATATGGCAGTATGTGATCTATAGGACACATGAACAAAAAACAGACAAGGTTAAAAGCTGAACTTTTCCCGTCAGTTGCATGTACCTAAATTTTCTTGCATAAAACAATCTCCCATTGCTGTGGAAAATCAAACCTGCACGATTAGCCTTATAACATTGTTTGACAATGAAGAAATATAGCAAAATGCATAATCCTTCATCAACTTTCGATGGTACATTGGACAGGACATTACTAACAAAGCACTAGTTATTTGCTACACCATGAATCTTCATTCTTAAATACATGAATTATCTACGTGTCTTAGATTACGCGTTCATCCTAATCTAAATCAAGTGAAATAATATGATCAAACCAACTTAAAATACAAAAATAAAATGTTAGATTGGAAAAGGGGGAAGTGGAAATTACAGAAATCATGCCACTTCAGCATTGATGCTTGAATCATCCACCGTTGGCTGTAGAAATATCTCAGTTGGCTCCAGACATCCTCTCAGCATATCATGCCCAAGCTGTGCCCTTTCATTATCCCCGAATCCAAACATTTGTCCTTCACGTGTTACCACAACAGTATGATACAAACCGGTGCTGATTTGGGAAATACGGTGTGCTCTCAGGCTATCGAGGATTCTTGGCTTCATGACTTTATCAGACACCCCCCTATCTGGAAACCCCAAGCTTCCAAAACCCATCCATCCAAAGCCAAAGACATAGCCATGCTCAATCAGCACAAAGGTCTTCCTCTTTCTCGCGCATACCTGCAAAATAACCAAGCTCAGAGTCTGGACATCTCCAACTAAGATAGGACGTAGTAGCTACAGCATCAAGACTAAACCTAGAGATGGTAACATCCATCCAAGGAAAACTTCAACATGCAAGTGTCAGAGCCAAAGTAGTAAAAACAATGCAAACACACCCCACAATGACTGCAATTCAGTCTTAACTGTCTACAAAACAAAAATGCATCTACCTGAACTTTGACGAAATGGACAATTAAGTAGCTAAACTTTTAAAAAGTCCAATTTCATATCAAACTAAACTTTTCGTGGCCCTAAACACTATCCCACTCATTGTTTTATGACATGTGACTAACTATTTCAAGAAATAATAAAAGAGTAGGATGGTGAAAAGAGACATGAAAAGTTTAACTAAGTATGAAATTAGTTTTTTAGAAGTTAAGGTACCAAAAAGGGGTAGGGAAAGTTTAATTAGGTATGAAATTAGACTTTTTAAAAGTTCAGGTATCTTATTGTCCATTTCATCAAAGTTCAAGTACTAAAGGAGGCTTTTTCCCATATGTATAAAAAAACTCCAATTGTCAGTGCACAATTACAGTACAACATGAAGAAGCATTATGCATGTTTGTCTGCAAAGGTGTCTTCCACGCACCTGAACAGCAAGATGATCCTTGAGGCTAGCTACCAGTCCAGGAGTTGTTTTATCAATCTCATCGCCATGCCCTAATGCACCACAGTAACCTTTTCCCCATGTGTATACCTGACATTAAATTAGCACAGATTTGGTCTCTGTTTTCCAAATGATTGCAAGAAGTGACAAAATAAGTTTGTGAAAGAGGAATTCAACTGACAAGTCCATTAGAATCCAGTGCAACTGCATGCTCATCACCAGCAGAAACACGCACAACATGAACTCCCCATCTCCTAAATGTTTGAATTGGACGTGGCTGAAACTCATTGTGCTGCTCTCCATGACCAAGGCAGAAATTAGAGCCTGATCCAAAAGAGTAAACTCCACCATTGGCTGTTACAGCTAAAACATAACTCGGACCAGCAGCAATCTGAGTTACAGGGCCAACAGCTGCAAAATGCTCTACCCTCTTTGGCGTTGGCCTCTCCAGAGTGTCGCCATGACCAAGTTGGCCAGAAGCATTTCCTCCACATGTATATATATGCCCTCCCCTAGTGAGGAAAACAGTGAAACTAAGACCTGCAGCAACCTGAAAGCAGTTTTCACCATTTGACTTTGTATATGACAAGGAAAAAATAATTAAAACAGGCGTACACATTCATCCTTACTGACAATGCCAGTTATACCTGCTGGCATGCATCTAGAGCATCTTATGCAGTGCTAGCATACTCCAAACAAAGAAATAAAACACAAGAACTAACAACAAACACTGATGAAATTCTCAGACATGGATGGAAGTGTGAGAATACACTCCAGCATTCATCTCATAAGACTATGCAGACAAGTTTTGAATGCATTTCATCTCCATTTATAATCATCACTAACTTTTCTAATGTCTTAAAGGAAACAAAAAAATTTCAGCACTCAATAATAACAAACCAGCTCCATTTATAATTATCACCAACATTGATATGTTTCCACATGTATACTAGTGAAGCTTAGTCTTGGAGGGTTGATCGCACACAATTTGAGCCTAAAAACAAACTGTTCAGATGCAATGGCCATTGGATGTTCAAATTTCATATATACATCTGACAAATACTAAAAGAAACATTTCTGTGCAACACTGCAGTTTAAATCAATCAAAAAAAGAACCAGTAACATGTACAACACCTGTTGACATGGGACGTCTCTCAATGCCTCCACAAGCCGAGGTTTAAATATCGGGCGTGTTGTCTCTCTATGTCCACAACAATATGATGAATTGTCACCACAAGTGAAGACCTACATCAAAAAAATTTCAATTGCAGTTACAAATATATAGAAGCCAATTTAAAACATACCCATCATTGAAAAGAATAAACGTAGTCATAAACCTGATGTGAGAGAGGAGGGGCGAACATTTCAATGAACAAGAACCTTTCGCTCAAATGCTAACATAAAATCAGAGGCTCCAAGCAAAACAAGAAAACATGTTTTCACAGACTATAGTTCATTACAGACAACAGTGGAATGTAGCACCACATTTATGAAAAGGACTTCAACCTCAAACTAATAACTTCAAGACATAAGTTTCATATCACAAAAGTAAAGAAACAAAGATGGAAATAACAAGGTTTACATAAGACCGTTCAATTTGCAGGCACTAGCAATTTCTTAGAATTAGAAATGATTCTTTTGAAAACGGGTGCTTGAAAAATGATGGTATGCAAGTATTCCTTCAAGACAACTGCAACTAATTTTCAACATTTGAACTTGTCTAGCAGAATTGAATCAAAGCAGAGAATACAAATAATAACAAACCTCTCCAGACTCCATCACAAATGCAGCATGGTTATGTGAAGCTGAGACTTGAGATACATGCACTTGAAATGGAAAGCTTATTTGCGTAAATGATACACATTGTGTTGTTTCAGCGCCATGACCAAGTACACCAGACAAACTTGATCCACAAGAATATGCTGATGAATCACGGATAAGTAATGTGTGATATTTCCCAGTTGTAACCTGCATCTGCACAGATAGATGGACATATAAAACTGCAATTCTACATCGAGAAAAAGAGGACCAAATGACAGTAGAGATCATAAATTTAATATTGTATGAGAAAAACATGAAGGAGTATATACAATTATAAGGGTCCTATGACAAGTGCCATGGAAGCACTTGTTAAGGCCAGAACAATAAATAAATAACTTCCCCATATTTTTTAGAATATCCAATGTTGTTTTGTTTATCCGTTCCCTTATACTTATCGACAATCCTAAAAATTATATAGAACCAATTAATTATACCAGAAGTATAAACTTCTAAACTGTGCTTCATTTCTATACTGAGGCCTTACTCTTTACACATGAGATGATACATGAACACAGCTCAGGCTTGAAACTTATTTAGAGGTAAATAGGGAGCTGGTCAAACACAATGTCATCTACTAGTTTTTCATATAGCTTCCATGTGCAAGCAGGACGAGCAGTATAAAGATCAGATGATGTATTTGATAACATTTTACAGCAGGCTAAAAGGTCTCCATAGTATTATGCAAACAAAATCCTATGTGGATTTCCTTCCTATGTCATCTTCTCCCCCTCCCAAAAAATAAAATAAAAGACATTATTAGTAGTGAAATCACCGAGTTGCCACCATCTCAAATGTAACAAACTACTAAACCTTGTTTGTATGCGAGGTATGTCTAAGTTATTTTTCCTAAAAGAAGCGACGGTAGTATAAAATAGTGTTTATGATACTATTTACAGGGGAAAATATTGTTGTTGAGATCAGATATTTATGTATAGTCCTCCTAAATTAAAGAAAGTAGTGTTATAAAGCTGCTGCTAACTAAATATATAACTTAGAAAATCACTAAAAGGAAATTGAGAAGCTTATGTAACAAAAGCAACATCATTAACCTAGGCCAACTTCAAAAATAGCAAGCTGAAATATTATGATCAAATATTAGCATCAAAAGACCAGTACATTGCCTGCTGATGTTTCAGCAAAGTTCGAAGACTGCTGCACCGATTGCAAGAACCTCAAAACCCGCTTCCAATTGCCTCCACACCGATCAAACAACTCCTTTTTCAACAAAATGCTCATGGAAGCATATATAGGATGAGATTCACAAAGCTGAGATGCCGCAAAGTCAACCAAGGACCGAAACTTATGAGGGTATATCCCTTGGCTTCCCCCGAAGAGCCTAGAAGTCAATTCTAAACATACAAGATCGAATCCGCCAAGCCGACCACAGCTGATGATCTCAAGTATCAAATGGGAGGGCAAATCCTCAAGCGAGACCGGCCTAAACCTTTCTGCCATTATAACTCAAAAAAATCTTCCGAAAGGAGAAATTTTGATGAGAACCCACAAAAATTCAGCCAAACGGGTATACCAGTAATCAAATTTGCGAACTTAATTCAAACACTGGGATGGACGAAAGGTCAAATTTTAAGACGAAACCTCAGACAATTAAAACAACATATGAAGAATACATCAGAAGGCAAGAAAACATAGGAAACAGAGTACAATAGTGGTGGTCTAGAATTACTAGATAATAAATCGACAGGTTTTCGTTGGAATAGTGACTGAAAATAAAACATCAGAAGGTCACAAAAATTGAAATTCACTCACAACCCCACTCGAAAGATTGAAATTTTTTTTTGAAATAATCTTCACCTGCAGCAATGGAACCAAACACAATTATCAAAAATCGAAATGTCAAGACGAGGGTCTTAAATAATTTTTTCCAAATACAAACTTATTCGATTCAATTCTGAGAAAGATTCTTACCAAGAAAGGCGAAATTGACCCGATCTCTGATTTTGTCCAGCCAAAATGCAAAACTTTGATGGGTAGGTGGTTACATTAATTGGAACTTAGAATGTTTTGGAACAAAAAGTTTGCCACTTGAGAGCTTTGGTGACAAGTTTTCCACTAAGGAGGAAGGGGGCAGAGAGAGGGAGAGAGAGAGAGAAAGCTAGAGCTAGGGCCGCATCTTGCTTTATTGGGTAATTGAAAGTCCTAGTTGTCACACAGTAGAGTGGAATCTTAATTTTATATGTTTCTTTTTTTTGTTTTTTTCTTAATTAAAGTTTGGATTTTTTCCTAGAGAGGGCAAATTTTAGGGCACAAGCAAGAGAAAAGAAGGAAATCGACTTGATTTTCGAATTAGGGTTTTATGATTTTGAATTTTTTTCAGGAGCCATTGTTTCGACAGTCATGCTTGCTTTGTCTGCCGTTAATGTCTATTGGTATGCATACGTGGAAACTTGTGACGTTGCCACGTAAGTAAGTACTGGTTTTTGCGTCAACGGGAGTTTTAGTACTTTGGTAATTTGATGTTTCTCTTTGCCTAATCGTTGCTTCCAACGACGAATCGGTACGTTGCACGCGCCGGGAATTCTAGTGATTTGTTTGGAAGGTTGTGGTGCGCTGTAAATGCAAAAGTAAAAATTTGGGAAAAACCTATGCCATGAGCCTACGACCACCACTACAGACTGCACGACCGGAGACCCGAGTAAATGAAAGATGTAGAAAATGGATAAAATTCTGACAACAAGAGATATAGCCAAATAGACCGTCATATGATTTCTGATCCGCTGATTTATTAAAAATCTTAGGGATTTTAAGATCAGATTTAGATATATAAAAATTATATAATATTATAATATTAAATTTGGATGATATAAAAAATTTAATGATATTGATGATCCAGTATTATAATTTAAAAAATAATTAAGTAAAAATAATAATAAAGGGCAAGAAAAAAAAGAAGATCCGAAGTAGTTAACATTTTTTTTTTCATCAAATAATGTTTTTTCTCTTATATCTATCAAACTGGTTACGAATTTTAGAACTTTTTATTAAATTTTATTCAAATCATATTTATTGTGAAACTTAATATTATTTGTTATCTTTTATATTTTAATCTAGCAAGAGATTTAATTTAAGCATACTTTTAAGATATTATATGGTGATAAAAGTAATATATTTATTTGTTTATGCGTTGTATAATAAATGTGGTCTACAACATTTTTCTATTAATTCAACATCTTTTCATTTTTTTATGTATAGAAAACTTGTGTAGAAGCATCGATTTTCTTAAATTTATTATTAAAATTTGAAATAGGTTTAAAAAAGAGTTATGGAGTTATAGAGTCTAGTTCCAGATTATAAATCAAACTCTATATGGTGGGTTTGGATATAGCATCAAAACCCTATAGTATTATAGGGTCGAGTTTAGTACACCTTATAGGGTAGCAAGTTGAGTTTCGAGTTCATATGATCCATCCAAAACCCAACTCGATTACATCCCTAATGACCATGCTAGGCAAATGCTAAACTTCTTATTATTATGATAACAACAGGATTCGAGTTTAGTAAGTATTTGGTATGGTGAAAATATGATGAACTTAGGAAGACAACGAAAATAAGAAGAAATAGAATTGTACAGTAGGTTATGTAAGTCAGTCTATCTATTCAATTGTTCTATATAAATTGTTAGTTAAGCAGGTTGGTATGCCAATGGTCTCATTATGTTTATAATGATAAAAACTACATCCTTAATTCATTGCTTCTTCCATCAGAGCACATTGAGCTTGTCGAGGTAAAGAGCGAGGAAGTGAGGTGATCTAAGATAAAAGCATAAAGAAAGAGAGTTTGGGAAGTCCTAGAGAAAGGTAATGTCAAACTAAAGACTTGGAACATAGAAAAGGGGCATTGATAAAGGTGGAATAGATGTTGTTGTGCGAGATCACAATGAATATTTTCTTATTGAGATGTGTCTTGAAATTACAATAGAGAATAAGGAAACTATCAAAGCAAAAGCGCATTGGAAGGTGTCTTGTTGAAGATGAGAATAGAATAGTGTTATCCTAAAGATGAATTCATTTATCAAATGTACTAAGTTTATCTTTGCTTAGACTCGTTATTATCCATTTCCATAATTTAAACACTAAGTTTGAGTTTGTTTAATTAATAGAAAGGGCAAATTCTTGTGCCGACTAACATTATGAGTAAATTCAATCACAAATAAGAATGTCACTAAGGCAAATTTAAAACGGGGTTTATGAAATTCAAACTTGAAATCAATACACTATAGGGTTCTCAAAACCTAAACCTAACCCCACGGATTTTTTTTCCTTGAATCCAAACATGATTAATATATATATATATATATATATATATAAATGCCTTCAAGAATTTTGAAAAAAAGAATTGGAAAAATTATATATATGCAATGTAGTTCTATCCTTTCTATATGTGACTTAATAAGTGTCATTCGAAAATCATTTTCTCTTGTACATAATCAGTCCTTCATCATCTCTTTGTTTATGTTTCATAAAGCTTTTTGGAAGTTTTGCTTCTAATTTTATTTTGATAAATAGTTACATTTTAATATAAAATTGCACAAGTAGGATGAAAAATAATGCTAATTGAGACAAACTTTAACTTGCATGTTGAAATAAATAATTGTAAAACATATGAAAATATATATAAAAGAAAAGAATTAGTTATCCTTTTCATGCACTCGTACTTCATATTTTTTTTTCTTTTTTTTTAATAGATTCATAGATATCCGCTGCTAATTTTGTCTCGTAACGACTCAAATCTTATAGGGTTTCAAAATAAAATCAATACCATCTCAAACTCTATAAGATAATTACTGAGTTACGATTAGGCGGGTTGAGTTCTGATAAGGACCGTTCTAGTTACATCCTTAATTATAAAAACCTTACTTGTGTTTTTGTCTATTTGTAAATACATGATATGAATTATTTTTTTGGCAAGTAAGTGACTTAAGTTTTTTTATATAAAAACATTATATTATTAAAAAATTATTTGATATTTTAGTGTCTTATCGGTCTAAAAAAATTAATTTATTAGAAAATATTACTAGATAAAATTAACTAAATAAAATATTAAAATTATTTTTAAAACCCAAAAAATTGAAAGAATGTAAAATTGATTTTTTAAGACCAGTAAGATGAAATACCCCAAACTTTCACCTAGTTAATTAGAAATGGTTTGATTGAATTATAGAAAAGAAATAGACAAATTAAGATAATTAACTTAGTAAATAGGTTAAATGGAGATTGGTGATTTTAAATATTTTTTTTTTTATTTATTCCTTCTTTAAATCGATTTAAAGAAATCAATCTATTTAATTTATTTTATAAAATTTTTTCTGAATAAACTCCTCTCGTATTAATTCAAATTCTTGAATTCCCAAACAAATATTTTTAAATGTTTAGTAAAGTCCTAAGCCTTCAAATTTTAGTTAACTTTCATATTTCTAAATCTTCATAATTTTTAAAATCAAATACTTGTTTAAAAATATCAGTTTTAAACTCAAACCCAAATTAAATATCAAAATTTCATTTTTAAGCTTTTGAAATGTGTTTTTATAACGAGTCATAAATTTATAATATATATATTATGTATGTTCTCAAATTATTTTCTAATTATTTATGGTACTAAAGATAATTATCAAAAAGATTTAACCCTATTTTATAAATATCGTTAATCTTATCCTTTTATTATTATTATATATATATATATATCTATCTTCCCTTACCATTATGGCTGCCCCTTTTTTCTCCTTCATACCATTGGTTTCTTCTTATTTCTTTTTCTTTCACTTTAGCTTCAAAATCAAGCCCACAAATCTCCATTAAAATAAGAATTGACAAGAAATCAAGTTAGGAAAGAAGAGTAGAGAAGGAAAACAAGTTAGAAGTGTAAAGAAAGCTCAAGTGTGCATGTGTTCTTAGATAAATAAGTTTTCTATTTTGATCTATCTTTTACTTTAATTATTGTTTACATGTTTATATATATTGTATAGATGTTATAAATGGGATCAAAGTGTTGTTTACATATGTATTTGTTGATTAATTGTATGTTGGAATTGAGTTGTGATGAAGAAGATGATGAATAGTGAAGTTGAGTTTTGTTGAAGTAGTTGGAGTTGTTTAATGTTATTAAATGAGTGTAGAACTGTTGTTTAGACTTGATATGAGTAGTATATAGCTTTTATGAAGTTTTGATGGAAGTAGAATGTGTAAAAGTTTGATAAAATGAAGTTTGAAAAACAAGGAAATTCGTAACTCAGGGGAAATTATCAATCACGAGCGTGACTAAGGCCTTGCTAGGCTCGATTTTGTAAAATTTGATGAATCACGGGCGTGATTGAGACCTTGGTAGGCTGGGATTAGACAATTTTAGGCAATCGCGGGCGTGATTTTTGACTTAGAAGTGATTTTTCATGAACTTTCCATCAATCACGGCCAAGATCCATGCCTTGCTAGCCTCAAGTTGGTCACAAAACTTTGAAACTCAACAATCATGAGCGTGATTCATAGCTCATAAGTCATTTTATAACAGCTTTCCAAGAATCACGGTCGTGACCTAGGTCTGGTTAGCCTCCGGTACGAATTCCCTACTGCGATGATATTATGTAATTTAACCATAACTTTTTCATAGGACCTCCAATTTAGGTAATTCAAGTTGCGTTGGAAAGCTTAAGAAGAGATCTACAAATTTCACGTTTTGAGTTTTTACAAATTCGAAATTTATCAATACTTAAATTTTAGTTCTTTTCAGCTGTTGTGTTTTCCTAAACAAAGTCAAAACTTATATTTGCTTTCTAAATATTTGTTGTTAAGTGTAAATGAATCTTTTTAAGTTAAAATGAGATAGATAAGTGATATTTGATGTGTTATGTTAATTGATTGATTTAATTAAGCATGAATTAAGTGGATTTATAGATTTAATAAATAGTTGAATTAAATATAGAAGTTATTATAAAATGAACTTAGCTAACAAACTTAGGTTCAACTTGATTAAATAAACATGAATGAACTAAATGAATTAGATTATTTAACTTTGATGAATTTGGCTAAATTTAAGTTAATGTAAGCTCGAGTTGACATAGATCTTAGATATATAATGAATTAGTAATTAATCTGAGTCCAACTTGACTTAATGAACTTCACTAAGCTCAAATGAGTTAGATTGTTTAAGTTTAATCAAAACGACTTAGTAAATGACTTAAATGACTAACTCTAATAAATTTGGCTAGGATTTAGTTAAAAGGAGTTAATGGTTAATAATTAGTTTAAGTTGATGAGATAGGATAATCTTAGATTAACATGGTGAATATGTTGTTTGAAAGGTGTGTTTGCTTAAGAAATAGATGTTTTTTTGAATGAATACCTTGATTAAGTTTTTGTTGATAAAAGACCATAAACAAAGTGAAAAGAAACACTTTAACAGACAAAGGAGAATTGTGCATATTTTGGCGGGGTGATCTTCGCAGCCATAGTGGGGTCCCAAATTAGTATATGATCAAAATGGGTTAATAAAAGTTTGAGAAAAGTGGATTGTTAGTTTAGTTTAGTTTAGTTTCTTATATAAGTTCTTTCCTTAACAGAAGTGGATATCTGATTTATCTTCTAGATTATCTTCTGAAATTCCTTCCGATGGTATGTTTGGATTTCATATTTAAGGTACACAATAACTTACGTGTTGGATGTTAGGATAGGCATCTAAAATGGATTAAGAATTTAAACTCGGCTTAATAATTAATGAGTGTTGGTTGTCTATTATGTCGTTGAATCTGATTCGAGGAGCGATAACCTTGTCATGACGCAATGACACGGTAGTTAGGCGTTTTAACCTTAGTCATGATGCAATGGCACGTTATGATGCAATAGCAATTCTTTAATGATTAAGTGAGTAACCAATGGAGAGTGTAGTGCTGTATAACGTTTGCTTATATTAAGATGAAGTAATATGATTTAGTTCAATGTTTATGAGGACGTGTGAACTGAATGATGTTATGGATTAAGTTAAGTAAAGTTAAATAACGGCTATAAACTCTAGATGAGATTACTTTTATTGAATAGACATAGGGATATAGGTATTGACTGCTTATATCAACCCCCTGAGCAGTTGCTGTTACTTAAGACCCCCAGATTCCCCAAGCTTGTTTCGAAGTGTGAGCGCTCCTGTGTTGATTTGTTTACCTTAAATGAAAGATAATAACCTGTTGTTGATGCATTGCATTTAGTTAAGATCGTGTGTCACTTCGTGTGTGAATGTGTTACTGTGTACTGAGCTTCAGCTCATTCTTGTTGTTGTTTTTCTTTTTACAGGAGTTGATGAAGATAAGTGATGATATGTGGGTGTTGTTATTGTTGTTGTTATTGTTGTTGTTGGTGGTGATGATGATGTTAATGATGATTTGATGAAAATGATGGTGGTGTTCCTTGTTGATGACGATGTTGATGATGCTTGACCTGGATTTTGGGTGCTTGTGATGATTTGGTAAGGATTTGTGGATGAGTGAAATGAGTAGGAGCGTGGATATAGTTTAGCTATTTTATTTCTTTTTGTTTTGTATTAGTGAGAGCTGGATTTATTTCCTGAACTTGTAATATTCTTTAATGGGGTTTGTTATGCCCATATTTTTTGTAAAGGAATATCTACCCCTAAGAGTAGATTAATAAATGTTTTTATAAAGTTTTGTTTCTTAGAAAGTTAGTTTACTCTTAAGCAAGTAGAATTTTATAAAATGTTTTAAATTCAATTGATTTTCCGTTGCCAAATCAGATGATTTAGAAATTTAGCTAAACGATTTCACAATTCTAAAAATCGAGTAGCAATGTTCAACATAAACAAGTCTTTTAAAAAAAGCCTGAGCGTGTAATACTTTAGAGTATTATAGCGGTGGCGGCACCTTAAATGATTTAATTAATCGAATTAAATTTTTTTTTTTGGCGTTACATAAGATATAAGATATTGACACATGTCCTTCTAACAAGTTACCTATTTATTGGAAAAATTAAGACGGTCATAAATTTGTAAATAGATAAAAAAAAAAAAACACTTAGGGTTTTTATAATTAACCCAATATGAATATGAGACATTTTAAGACTCATAAACTTACGAGTATGATTACTATTTGAGAGTAAAAGGAAGATGTAAACATGAAAATGCAAAATTATATAAATATATGGTACGTGAGATACTGTCCCAAATGCTATATGATAATTATTGGGTTAGGGCGGTACAGTATCCAATAAGGACCCTCCAAGTACATCTTTAATTAAAAAAAAAAAGAAAACCTTATCTTTGTTTTTGTCTATTTATAAATATATAATATGTTTTAATTGTTTTACAAATAGGTGACATGTATTTCATGCAAAAATATTAATAATATTAAATATTATTTAAGAAACACGTTAGTGTGTTATTGGTTTAAAAATTAATTGAATAAAAAATATTACTAATAAAATTAACCAAATAAAATAATAAAAATTATTTAAAAAAAAAAGATTGAAAAAAAAATGTAAAATTGATTTTTGAATACCAGTAAGATATTAACATGTGTCCTTTTAAAATCATTAAATAGTATTGATATTTTTTAATAAAACTAAGTTACCTATTTATCAAAAACATTAGTCATAGATTTATACATAAACCAAAAACACATGTAGGGTTTTTATAATTAACATAACAATATAAGACATTTTAAGACTCATAAACTTACAAGTATAATTACTAATTGAGAGTAAGAAGAAGGATATAAACATGAAAATGTACAAAATATATAAAATAATAGCACATGAGATTTGACTCTATTTATTAAAAGCAAATGTGTAACTTATTTGGCTTGTTTTGTTAGAGTAAATTGGGACCATAAATATCGATGGAGTTTTATTAACATTATAAATAATAAAAGATAGAGAGCTTCTACAGTTCTGTCGGTAACCATCTAATATTAAAATAATTATGGTAATTATGATGTTAAACTATTTTAGTATTTTAATTACGGTTGGGTATGGTGTGAATCGTTGGATGATAACAAGATCGATCCCATCAAAATCAATGATAAAACCATAAAATTTTTCTAAAAGATAATGTATATACAATATTCATCATGACATATATTTGGTTTTAAACACATAATAATGTTTGAACATTTTCTACAACTTTATAATCTATAAGAATGGAAGAGGGAAGCTAATCTGCTAATGAATAAGGGAGCACAATTTTTTTGCATTATTAGTTGGAGATTGAGATTTTCCGGCATCAAACTTCTATTATTCAGATATGGGCGATAGGCGAAGGACCAGACATTAATAGAAACCAAAAAAAAAAAAAAAGAAGAATGGTGACTTTGTTTTCCAATTTAGGTCCTACCTGTAGACATCTCATTTTGACATTTTTGTCAAAAAAATAAAGCTTAGTATATAATTAAATATAAAATTTTGCAAATTATAATGTTAAAGCTAGGAATGAAAATTAAAAAATAATAATAATAAATCAATTTAATAGAAATAAATATAATAGATGTAATATGGATAATTAATAGTATAATGTAATTTCGAAAATTCGTAAAAAAAAAAAAAATTTACTGTTCATCGTTCTTCCAGCTTTGGCCGCCCGATGGGCCATGTTTGAGAGCTTTTTTGGCTCGGTTTTCGACCCGTTTTTTACAAACCAAGCACTTTTCTTAAAAGTAGGCGCGAGTAGTTTATATTGGTATAAAATTTAGTTGTTTTCATCAAGAGAAAGGTTTCAAATTTGAATTCGAAAATTAAAAAAAATTCGTTTTTAGCTTCCGAAAAAAATGGAAAATCCAAGATTTTTTTTAATGACAGTTGTTTAACGTTCAAAATCTAACGGTAATGACAACTATTTTTATGTTAATGACAACTAATTAATAGTTGTAATTCGTTTTTTCGGATTAAAAATAAAAAGCCCCAAATTTAGATCTATAAATAGAAGAAGAGAAAAAACGAAAAAAAGGAAGACAAGAGGCAAAGAAAAGAAAATCAAACAAACATTTTATATTCGGGAAATCGAGAGCTTTTTTTTAATTTGATTGTTGTCGAGAACCACCGAACGGCCGTCATCGGAGTAAGCGATCCGATGACCCGCGCCAGCTATCCAAACGAACCAGGAGTTCTTGTTCCTCTGATCGTGGCAACTCCCCCCAACGTGTACTGTTTCAGTTTGTTAGGCTGATTCACCGGGGCTGAGTCGACTGGAGGTCATTGCCAGTCAAGAAACGCAGTGCTACTCCCTTATCAATTGGATCAAAAATCATCAAATCGAATTAAAAATTTCTTTTGCCGAGCCAATGAATTGCTGGTCCGACGATCGCCCCCAGCGGTCTATGTTTCAGGACCCGCATGTCTAAACTAAATTAACAATCTGGATTGGAGCGCATCCATTCAAGCAACGTTGAGCTGCGTTCATCCTCATCCCATTACGTGGTCATCCTGGTACAGGTAAGTTCACTACCACACTTTTGTTTTTACTTTAGTTCATTATATTAAATATTAAATATAATAATAAAAAAACAATAAAGTAATATACATAATAAATAATGGAAAAGGGAAATAATATAAATTTTAAAAAATAGGAAATTATATATGTTAATTTATGGCTGTGGAATAATAGTAAAAAAAATATATAAAAAGGAAAAATAAAAAAATAGGCATGCATTTATGAGAATAAATGTAAAGATAATAGGTAAAAGGGAATTGTTGTTAAATAAGCTTTTCATCACTTAGAAAAGAATTTTTACTTCTTCTTAATAATGAATTAATATTATATAGGATCTAATTTATCATGATATAGTTTTGAATGTATTTTTTTTTGCATTAATATGGTAATGATCTTGTTTTTGTGGTAAAATTGATTTGTTATATGTATCATGTTAGGTATGTGTTCATAGAATTACATTAAGATCTTGTTATTGAAAAAATATAATAATGCTAATCATAAGGAATATTGAAATTTTTTTTTTTAGGTTTAGGTTTACAATATTTGATTGTGTGATCATGTATGATGATTTAGTCATTAATATTCCTTTTATGCCCATGATGTAGTGATGACCTTGATTGTAATGTATTGAATTTTATGATTTCACCATATATGAAACACATTGAAATCTTGCTTTCATAATATAATTTCAATGATATATAAATCTTGATTATGCCATGATATTGCTTTATTGAAATTAGCTTGTTAAATATTGATATTTATAATATTTTTATTCTTGATGATATGTATGATCAATTGATATGCATGATATGTGGTTATGATTTCTTGTTCAAAATTTTTGTCACTAGAAAAAATCGATTTTTCATAAAATTGGCTAAACCTAACTTGATAGATTTAGGGTTCATGTTAAAAGATATGTATTTTTTTTATAAAATTAAAAATTAATGACTTTAAGCGAAAAGATTTCAAAAAATTTTAAAATTAACCAACAAACAAATTTTTCTAAAAGAACTAGTTGTGGTCTGATCCCGATTAGCGGGTACGTAGGCACCAAAATGGGCGACTTAAAATATGTAAAAAATTATTTTTGTGAATTTATTTGATTTGGTTAGTTTAGAATATATGAATATTGATAGAATTTGACAAGATTTGATTAATTTGAATATTTGGAGTTTTTTTATATTATATATGATTATTGATGGAATTTGATTAGTATTTTTGTTGCATATTAGACATTGTTTAGTTAATTAGATTTGATATAGTTTAGATTTTGAAATTAGGGTTTTAAAAGAAAGCAATTTAAATATGGAAAGTTAAAGTGGTAACCGTTTAGGTTTTAATAGGATAGCCCCGAAATCAAGTTAGTTTGGTTCTCGTTTCAAAAAACGATTTTTTGCAGATCAGTAGTAAAACCAAAATTAACTACCCATTGGTTTTGGTTTATTTCTTTCTCGACTTTAGTCGAGTGGCGACTCCAAAAATATTTTTTAAAAATTAAAAATTTCCTTTAATTTTAGTCGATGATTCGTATTGAATGGGTTAGAGTTTAGTACGAATCGGATTAAGGAAATCGAAAAAAAAGGCTCGATAGCTTGGCGACTCCATTGGGGACCGTTTTTTAGAGGGTAGCACTTTATGCTTTTCATATATAAATTGCTTTTTTTAATATCTTGTATATTTGTAGAATTTGTGCTAACCGTGTGCTTATGTGCAGATGTTATTATATAGAGTCAGTAGAGGGGATATTTACTTTCGAAAAGAAAAAAATGTGTGCTAGATGTGGTCAAACCCGGGCCACCTTAGGTAAACTTAGGACGGGAGGCACCAGTAGGTTCTCGGGTGTTGTGGTTACCCACCATTCGAGGACGAATTAGTCCACTGGTTAATGTGGCCCATGGCCATTAATTGGGGGATCTTTAGAACCCACCCTTCTTGCATCCACTACATGAAGGAGATGATGATCAAGCTTTGTGGCCAATCAAAATGTTTTTAAAAATTACTTTACAAAACAAAAGCTGAATTTATAGGAGTTAACTTTCCCGTGTAATCGTTACGTAAATGTATCTTGTAAAATCCTTATACCTCGTTTTTGTCTTTGTATTCAGTTTAGTGTATCATGTAAATGTATATACGTGTTGTAATACATCTCTTTGTAATAGGTAGAATAAAGAAATGGCAGAATAGTATGTGGGCCGTTACTCCCGAGATTTCATGTTCATGAGCCTACTAGTCCGATGCCCATTTTAAGCAAGTGGTTACAAACTTTCAAGCCAGAACAAAAAAGATTTATTGAAGACCGTTTGGGACCTATTCTTTCTCTACCAAAATTCAGGTCCCCATTCATCTTTTTGGGCCTTGGTTTACTTATGGAATGTTGATGAAGCCGCCTTTTGCCTTGGTGAGCACACTTGGAGTCCACTATTGAGGAATACACGAGGCTTCTTCAAGCTCCACCAACTAATGCAGGAACATTATGCTCCTAATTAGTAAAGGGCGATCAACTTGTTCAACTCTTTTTAGGAATAAGAAGACCGATGTGTCTAAAGCCCTCAAGAATTGCAATTTGTTCTCCATTCGGCTTTACGATTTATTCAAGTGGTTTGGATCTCCAAATAGTTACAAGGACAATAAGCTATCTTCTGTGGAGGTTGTAGTAGCATGGGAGCAAAATCGATCAACGCCTTTATAGCTGCGTATTCGGTACTATCCTCTTCCCGAATGGGGATCTTTTCATCCACTATGGGTTTAGAATTAGTAGACCAGTTCTTG
>JAMXBD010002410.1:0-198789 GCA_024138025.1 Combretum micranthum
GGTTGAGTACCAAAGAACCTTAATATGATAATCGCGACCTTGTTGGATATACCGACCTAGAACTTGGTATAATAATGAACTCACAAGAATTCAAATTCTTGAAGAAATTCAAGTTCTTAAAGAACTCAAAGAGAAAGGATTTCTCTCAAATTGTATTTCACAACGAAAAATGTATTTTGTAATTGCTTTTTTTTGACTCCATACTAGCCTTAATATATTGGCTATACAACGCAGTTGCGTAACTCAAAATCATAATTGTAGCAATTACATAACTGATAACATAACTGAAAGAAAAAACATAATTGTGGCAGTTACGTAACTAATAATGTAACTGAAAAAAAAAAACTATAATTATGGCAGTTACGTAACTAATAATGTAACTGAAAACATAATTATAATTAATCCCTACATTATTAAAAAAAATAGAAATTCGAAAAGATAAAAATTAAATGAAGGTCGATGACATTGGTCTTTGCACTTGCTGTGTTGAACCCAAAACAGGCAGCTCTGGACTAATTTCCATTGGTGATGTTGTATTATCCTTCTGGGTTACGAAAATGATAGTAAAAGCCTTCATTTTTTTATTCTAAATTGATGTTGGTGAACTTGGAGTGATCTTCAACAAATTTTTGCACAAATCCTTGAAATCTTTCCCGAAGTTTCTTGGCTCTATTTCGTATAATCATTCCTTCAGGAACTTGAATTTGTTGAGACGAACTTGGTGCAATTGTACCTTCATCATTCCCCTCTCTTCACAAGGATTCGTCCTCGAATCATCTTCACCTACATCAAAAGGACTTAAATCAGAAACATTTAAAGTAGCACTTACATTATACTCACCTGGTAAATCTAATTTGTAGGCATTATCATTGATCTTTTCAATGACTTGAATGGTCCATCACCTTTAGGCTCCAGCTTTGATTTCCTTTGAGATGGAAATCTCTCTTTCCTTAAGTGCACCCACCCTAATCACCTGGTTCAAAGGTGATCTTTTTCCTGCCCTTGTTAACTTGTTGAGCGTATTGCTCATTTCTCTTTCAATTCTCTGTCGCACTTATTCATGCAATTTCTTGACAGTTTATGCCTTCTTCTTACCATCTAAGCTAGTCTTTCATTAACTGGTAAAGGTAATAAATCTAAAGGAGTTAATGGATTAAAACCATAAACAAATTCAAATGGAGAAAAACCAGCAGTAGAATGAACAGTGCGATATATGCAAATTCAATAAATGGTAAACAATCTTCCAAGACTTCAAATTCTTTTGAATTACAGCTCTTAGCAAAGTCTTCATTGTCCTATTCACTACTTCAGTTTGTCCATCAGTTTGTGGATGACCAGCAGTAGAAAATAATAGATATTCCCATTTTGCTCCACAAAACTCTCTAAAAATGGCTCAAAAACTTGATATCCCGGTCACTTACAATGTTTAGGCACTCAGTGTAACCTAACAATTTCCTCAAAGAACAAGTCAGCAATATGAGATACATTGTCAGTTTTATAACAAGCGAAAGTGTGCCTATTTGAAAATCTATCAACAACAACGAAAATTGAGTCACAACCCCTCTTAAACCTAGGTAAACCCAAAACAAAATCCATAGAAATATCAGTCCATGGCTCACTAGGAAAGATGAAGGGGTATACAATCCTTGAGGCATCACCTTAGATTTGGCCTTTTTGCAAGTAACACATCTACTACAAATCCTTTCTATGTCCCTTCTCATATAAGGCCAATAAAATGTTCATTTAAAATATCTAAGGTTTTAGTTACCTAAAATGCCCCATTAATCCTCCACTATGAGATTCTCTAATAAGTAATTCTCTTATTGAACATTGAGGAATACACAATTTTTCCTCTCTAAACAAAAATCCCTCATGTCTATAAAACTTGTTAAAAGCTCCTTCTTCACAAACAGCAAAACATTAGCAAAATCAGGATCAGTAGCATACAGCTCTTTAACATGCTCAAAACCTAGCAACTTTGCATTAAGAGTTGATAGAAGGACATACCTACGTGATAATGCATCAGCAACCACATTTTCTTTACCTTGCTTGTAGCTGATCACATAGGGAAAAGTCTTAATAAACTCCATCCATCTGCATGTCTCCCGTTCAATTTCCCTTGTCCTTTCAAGTGCTTTAGTGATTCATGATTTGTATGTATGACAAATTCCTTTGGCCACAAATAGTGTTGCCAAGTTTTCAATGCTCTCACCAATGCATATAGCTCCTTGCCATAAGTAGGATAACTCAATGGTGCTTCATTTAGCTTTTCACTGAAAATTGCTATTGCTTGCCCTCTGCATTAGTATAGCTCCAATACCAACGCCAGATGCATCCATTCAATCTCAAAAGCCTTGGAAAATCAGGTCAAGTAAAGACAACAAAGGAACAACATAATTTTTCTTCAAGCAAATTAAAAGCTTTCCTGTGCTTCACCCAAATTATATCCAATAGATTTTTTTACAACTTCAGTCAATGGCGCTGCTAAAGTGCTAGTCTTTACAAAGCGTCTATAAAAACTAGCAAGGCCATGAAAACTCCTTACCTCAGCGATGATAGGAGTAGGCCAATCCTTGATTGCCTTAATTTTCTCCTCATCTACTTCTATGCTTCTAGCACTGACCATAAATCCTAAGAATACAACTTTGTCCATATAAAAAGTACATTTTTTAAGATTAGCATATAAATGCTCTTTTTTCAAAACAGACAGTACAATCCTCAAATGATTCACATGCTCTTCTAAATTTTTATTGTAGATTAACATGTCATCAAAGTACTACAACAATTTTCCTATGAAAGGACATAACATGATTCATTAATCTCATGAATGTACTTAGTGCATTAGTTAGTCCAAAAGCATGAGTAACCATTCATAAAGGCCCAACTTGGTTTTAAAAGTAGTTTTCCATTCATCCCCTTCTTTCATTCTAATTTGATGGTAACCACTTTTAAGATCAATTTTAGAAAATAGATAAGAATCATGCAATTCATCAAGCATATCATCTAACCTGGGAATAGGATGATGATACTTTACCGTGATCTTATTAATAGCTCTACAATCTACACACATTCTCCAGGTTCTGTCTTTGGGCACAAGCAATACTGGCACAACACAGGGACTCATGCTTTCACAAACAAACCCTTTTGCCAGTAACTCCTCTACTTGCCTTTGGATCTCTTTAGTCTCTTCAGGACTACTCCTATAGGCTGGTCTATTTGGAATAGAAGCTCCTGGTATGAAGTCTATTTGGTGTTCTATTCCTCTGATTGGTGGCAACCTTCCAAGAATAGAACAAATACTAGGAGAGATAGGAGAGAAAACAATATTTTTATTCCATTAAAAATCTCTCTCTATCTCAACATTTACAAGTCTATCCCAACATGAGGAGAATGATGCAGAGCGCATAACAAAGTGCAAGCAAAAGAAGAAAATATTATTATTTTAGGAAGATTGCAATTTCTTTTCTACATTTAATAAAATTAATGTTAGTTTAATACAAAAGTATCTTTTTTTAATAGGATTAATGTTATAGATATATGGATTCGATTATAAGGCTTTAAGGCTATTTTTTTTATTTAGATTTAACTCTTTGGCTAATGTGACAGGTTTTAAAGAGTTAGGCTCAATTGTTTTGAGATGATCATGGGAGAACTGGCATGGAAGGCTTGGAATAGGACCCGTTAGAATTGGCCTGTCTAATTCAATCTTTCTTAAATTGACTGTCACACATTACAAATAAAGGCTTTAAAGGGCCTGGGTCCACGAGGAGTCTACTTCTATATCATTATGAGAATGATCATCTTTGCCATCGGTTGTTGTTTATCTGATGAACGACATTGATAGCTCGATTCTATATAAATACCCCTATCCCCCAGCTCATTTGGATAAGTGAAATTTGGTACAAACACCATCGAGCTACCAGATTTTGCCTTGGTGAATCAAACACTTGATTTAATCAAGAACGCACATGATCCCATAGAACTTAGTGAGGTTGATTCTTTCTAACTCCCTTACCTATCACAAATGTGTTAGAGCCTATTAAGACTGCTTACTATTCCTCCTTACATGATTCTCGCTTGATCATCTTATCCATGCTGTAGGAGCATAATCTTTTTTGATAAGATTAATGTCATTCTATTTATATCAAGCCATTTAATTTGATTTCATTTCAATACTATAAATAGACTGACTTGTAAATGTTAAGACATAGAGATTTTGATGGAACAAAAATGGTGTTTTGCCTCTCTTATCTCTCCTTGTATTTTTGGAATCAATAGGTTGATAGAAAATTGCTTTTTAGTATTTGTGCACAAATCAATATATTGCAATCTTCTATCAACCTATCGATTTCATAGAATACTAGGAGAGAGATAGGAGAGACAAAATAATTTTTATTCATTCAAAATCTCTCTTTGTTCAACATTTACAAGTCTATCTTAACATGAGGAGAATGATGCGGGCGCATAACGGAGTGCAAACAAAGGAAGACAATATTATTATTTTGGAAGATTGTAATTTCTTTTTCTACATTTGATAGAGTTAATGTTATTTTAATAGCAGCTATATCTTTTTAAATAGGATTAATGTTAATTTAATAGGAGCATAATCTTTTTTAATTGGATTAATGTCATTTTATTTATATCAAGTCATCTAATTAGATTCATTTAATCCTATAAATAGACTAAACTTGTAAATGTTGAGACATAGAGAGATTTTGAATGGAATAAAAATATTGTTTTATATCGCTTATCTCTCTTGATATTCTATGGTATCAATAGGTTGATAGAAGATTATAATATGTTGATTTGCAGACAAATATCATAAAGCAATCTTTTATCATATGTTGATTCATAGAATACTAGGAGAGAAAAGAGACAAAAAAATATTTTATTCCATAACAAAATCTCTCCCCCATTCTGAACCCCAAGAATTTTCACAATAATGTAGTTCAGGCCCTTGTTTGATCCGTATCCAATGGTTGCAAACATGTGGTTGAGATTGGTTCCACACAATCGTCCATCAAAATCACCCTTGTTATAGAATCGAAAGTCTTGGTTTGAGGTATCAATGGCAACACTAAGAGGTTAGTGTGCTAGTGCCTTTAGAATGCTTTGCTCATCATTTGGTGGAACATTATGGTAACTAGTTATTGTCACCACCTCAGCTTCGTCCTTTATCTTCTTGCAAGGGCTTTTTCTGATGATATAAGGGTAGTCCTCTTCCTTATGAATTCCATTAGAAATTATGTAAGGAAATGCACGATCCATGAGTCCTCCATTATAGCCATAGTTGTTAATGTCACAATCAATAAGATCTTATGCTAATAGGGATATCAAGTTTGCTATTACTATTTCATTTATCCCTTTCACAACTACTACAATTGAAAATGCTCACCAATTCCAACAAGAACCTTGGTTCTTGACAGGAGTGATAGCTTCTTTCTTCCTCAATTGACAGACTTAGGTAAATCCATCAAATCCTTGGAGTGAATTCTTCATGGCAGTTCTTCCTCTAAGATAGGTAGGTTTGCATCCTATGGACATCTTCTTGAATGTTTGTGAGTTAAATTCACAAATTGATTTAAACTAATCCAATAGTTTGTTATCTTCTTATCGGTTTCATTAGTGTACATCAAGTTATCCTTAAAAACTTCGAATATCTCCAGTTTCTCCTCAAGCTATGGTATTTCTTGCCATGTTTCTCCATCCATGACTTGAATAGATCGATGAACTTGCCAATGGATTTCAAGTCCTCAGGAGAATCTCTCACAATTGAGAAATCCCGAGCTGAAGAATGAAAGTTTGTCGTCGATGCTAGGAGAAGGACCTAATCCTGTTGATACTATGCATGATAAATCAAAATGCTTGCAGATGGAATCCATAGCCAAAAGTAGGAAGAATGCATGTAGCATCCACTTGAGCAAGATGGTAACTTGAGAAGATACGCTGGTAGCCGTGACTGTAGCACGTCCTCCTCCACCAATTGAAGAATCAATGTTATCGCCACTACTATGGAAAAGGATCTGACCCTAACTACACCATGCAAGGCAAATTAAAATGCTTGCGAATGAAATCCATAGCCAAAAGTGGAGGATTGCATGTAGGGTCTACTTAAGCAAGGTGATAGTGCTGAGAAGACACGCTGGTAGCATTAACGGCGGCACGTCCTCCTCCTCTAACAATATTGTTTAAGGGAAGAGTGCCGTGATAGACCACATTAGGGTTAGATTTTGAGTGAAGTTTCTTGATGGAGTAATTGATTGAAAAGGTGAAGGAGGAAGAAAGGTTTTGTCACTCCTGTCAAGAACCAAGGTTCTTGTGGGAGTTGCTAGGCATTTTCAACTGTAGCAACTGTTGAAGGCATAAACTAGATAGAACAAGAAACTTAGTATCCCTATTAGCATAAGAGTTGATTGATTGTGACATTAAAATTGTGGCTGTAATGGAGGACCATGGACCATGCATTTTTACATAATTTCTAATGGAAATTATAAGGAAGAGGCTACCTTATATCATAAGAAAAGGCCCATTGCAAGAAGATAAAGGATGAAGCTAAGGTGGTAACAATTACTCGTTACCATAATGTTCCAACACATGATAAGCAAAGCCTTCTAAAGGCATTGGCCACTAACCTTTTAGTGTTGCCATCGACCTCAAGTAAAGACTTCTAATTCCATAGCAGGCATTCTTGATGGATGACATTATGGATCCAATCTGAACCATGTGGTTGCAGCTGTTGGATATGGATCAACGAAGGGCTTAGACTACATTATTGTGAAGAATTTTTATGGTCCATAATGGGGGGATAGAGATTTTTTATGGAATAAAATATTTTTTTGTCTCTCCTATTTCTCTTAGTATTCTATGGAATCAACAGCTTGATAGAAGACTGCTTTCTGGTATTTGTGCATAAATCAATAGATTGCAATGTTTATCCTTTTTTTCAAAATTCACTCTTATCGAGTTTTCGAATTCTGACCTATTTGTTTAGGTATTCTTGGAATCAAGAGATATATAGAAGATCTCTTCTGACAATCATGCGCGATTCAACGGGTTTTGATTTTATCACTTATCACTTTTTGGGTATTAGCAAAATTAACGTATCATGATTCTTATCTCTCTTTTCTTTTGCTGCATCAATTGGTATCAAAGCTACTATTTGTCTTGGGATATCATCATACCATGAAGGTAAGCTAATGATAAAAATTCGATGGTGAATTTTGTCCAACATTGGAGAATGATGTAAGGTACATAACGTAGTGCAAGCACAAGAAGAAAAATGCTATTATTTTAGGAAAATTGCAATTTCTTTTTCTACATTTAATAGAATTAATGTTATTCTAATAGCAATAGTATCGTTTTTAATAGGATTAATGTTATTCTATTTATATTAAGTCATTTAATTAGATTCCATTTCAATCCTATAAATGTACTAGATTTATAGATGTTGAGACATATAGAGATATTGAATGGAACAAAATATTGTTTTGTCTCTTCTATTTATCATGGTATTCTATGGAATCAATAGGAAGATTGCATTCTAGCATTTGTGCGCAAATCAACAAATTGCAATGTTTTCCTTTTTTCAAAATTCACAATCTTATTGAGTTTTTGAATTTTGATGCCTATTTGTATAAGTATTCTTAGAATCATTAGACATATAGAAGATTATCTTCTAGCAATTGTGTGCAATTTAACGGGTTTTAATTTTATCACTCATCACTTTTTGGGTATTCATAGGATCAATAGATCATGATATTTATCTCTCTTTTGCTTTGCTGCATCAATTGGTATCGAGTCGACATTTGTCATAGGATATCAACAACCATGAAGGCAAACCAATGATGAAAATTCAAGGGTGAATTTTATCCAACATAAGGAGAATGATGCGAACGCATACAGAGTACAAGTACAAAAGAAAATATTATTATTTTAGGAAGATTACAATTTCTTTTTCCACATTTAATAGAATTAACGTTATTTTAATAATAACAGTATCATTTTTAAAAGGATTAATGTTAATTTAATAGGAGCATAATCTTTTTTAGTAGGATTAACGTCATTCTATTTATATCAAGTCATTTAATTAGATTTCATTTTAATCCTATAACTAGAATGTTGAGACAGAGAGATTTTGAATGGAATAAAAATATTGTTTTTATCTCTCTTAGTATTCTATGGAATTAACAAGTTGATAAAAATTGCTATGATCAACATATTGCAATGTTTATCCCATTTTCGAAATTCGCACTGTTATTTAATTTTTGAATTTTGATGCTTATTGTCTGAATTTTTCAGAATCAACAGACATATAGAAGATTATCTTCTAGCAATTGCATGTGATTCAACGGGTTTCGTTTTATCACTTATTACTTTTTGGGTATTCACAGAATCAATGGATTATGATACTTATCTCTCTTTTACTTTGCTATGTCAGTTGGTATCAGAGCTGAGATTTGTCTTGGGATATCATCACACCATGAAGGCAAGCCAATGATGAAAATTCAAGGGTGAATTTTGTACAACATAGGGAAAACGATGAGGGGCACATAACGAATTGCAACCACAAGAAGAAAATATTTTTATTTTAGGAAGATTGCAATTTCTTTTTCTACATTTAATAGAATTAATGTTAATTTAATAGTAGCCGTATATTTTTAATAAGATTAATGTTAATTTAATAGGAGCATATTCTTTTTTAATTGGATTAATGCCATTCTATTTATATAAAGTCATTTAATTAGATTCCATTTAATCCTTTAAATAGACTAGATTTGTAAATGTTTAGACAAAGAGAGATTTTGAATGGAATAAAAATATTGTTTTATCTCTCTTATCGCTCATGGTATTCTATGAAACCAACAGATTGATAGAAAGGTGTTTTTTGGTATTGTGCCAAATCAACGGATTACAATGTTTATCCTTTTTCCAAAATTCACACTCTTATTGAGTTTTCAAATTTTTATGCCTATTTATCTGGGTATTCTTAGAATCAACAGACATTTAGAATATCGTCTTCTAGCAATCGTGCGCGATTCAATGGGTTTCGATTTTATCACTTATCAATTTCTAGGTATTTGCATAATTGATGGATCTTGATACTTATCTCTCTTTTGCTCCACTATATCAGAGCTCAATCTCAAATTTACCTCTAATTATCACATAAAAAATCCAAGCTTAATTTGATTAACTTGTGTAGGTAAGCTTTTTTAAATAATATTTATATTACTTTTGTTTGAATTGATACTTAAAAATATGTGCTCCATAAGAGTTCAATGAAACCAAAATCTAAGTATGCACTCCCTTAGAGCTTAATAAATTAAAGCTGTTGAGTCCGTCAAGCAGAAAAGCTATTCACAAATCACAATGTTAAGATTAGTATGATAAACTGCTCAAATAACTTAATACTGAGTTTGACTTGAGTACGTATGCCGCTTAAACTCGATTATGTATCGATTTGAGTACAAGCAGTCAACTAGCTAATTTGATATATAATTTATCTTAAGAGTGAGATGCGTACAAACCAAATCTACGTTGAGTTAGCAAAGAAGGTAATGATTCTCAATAAAGTAGGAATGCATAAACAATGGCACAAAATACAGTTGAGCGATATCTCTCCATTTTATTATTTATCACAGACATAAACAAATACATATATCTATATATATCTGCTTTATTTCATAAAAATTTAACAAATTAACACACTTAGATCTTGACAATGAAGAGCTAATGAGAAAAACATAATAAAACATTAAAAAAAAAAAAAATGGGCCGACAAAAACGTTTTAGACACGATTCTCAACTTGCTGCAGTTTAACATCGCTCCTTATTGTCATAATGTCTCCAAGAAAACCCTCAAGATGCTGGGACAAGGATGACTTATCGATGCTCTCATGGTGATGAGCCTTGCACACAAAATAAAGCACTGTCGGGACGACCGAACCGTAGAGCATCACCATGATCAACAACACCGCACATAGGATTGCAACCGAAATCCTAAGTGGCAAAATCGACGAGATGAACCATCCAATCACCACAAATAACTACAGCACCATAACAATCGCGAACATGATTGCTAGACCAACAAAACACCCAACTGTTGCTTTCATCTTCCCTTTCATTAACTTCCTTCCTTTGGCCATTGCTTTTCTTCCATAAACATCTTCCAAAATGGACACAACATTGGCTAATTGCCATATCATTGTGATGTAGACAAACCCTACTGTGTACACCACCAAGAAGATCACTATTGTGGTGATTCTTATTTGAGCTGATGCATGTACAAGTACCCAAACAGTCAAAAGCACTCCAGCCACTACATGAAAGACGAAATACACAGCAAAATTCCATAGGAATGTGACCATGAGTTTCTTCCATACTCTTGGCATCGCTTTCATGACTTGCTTGAAAGTGGTCTGTATCTCCGTGTAAATACATGCTACGGTGTAAACAGCAGCTGCTGTGGAGAGGGAAGACAGGATTAGGGCAACTACGTAGTAAACAACCTGGAAAGACCAAAAGGCAATCCATAGTCTTGTTTTTTTGTTTCCATCAACTGGTCTTTCCTCAAAGAATCTAGGGCCAAGTTTTACTTCGTAGAGAATGATTTGTGAGACGAGGGTGCAGGCTAGGAAAATTGCGGTGAGAGGAAGGAGAAGGGCAAGTGTGATTTGGGCAAAGATTTTCTTCCATTTGGATGATGTGAAAGACTCCTTGTAGATGCCCCAAAAACCATAGTTTTTAAGCTCATTTTGATCTCTATCCATGCTTATTTATTGCTTTTTCAGCTTCTTCTTCAGAGAGAAAGACGACTAATTAGTTTAGCAGATGATGAATGATGATTAAGATGTACTGGAAACGAAATCTGTGGAAGTACTAATTCGGAACCTTGGCTTGACATATATATGCATGTAGAGAGAGACGGGTGGGTGTGGGGGTACCCTTTTGATATTTCGGGGAACTTGCTTATGATATGGCCAAACTATTACAGCAACTTTAAGCTTGGTCTCGTCTAAGAGAATTGACCAAATCCATAGGTTTGGTGTACATATCTATGGTTGAGGATAGGCTATTCCACACCGCTAATTCCGCATAAATTATATCATAGAAGACTTCTATTAGTTTTATTTATTTATTTATTGGAGAATTTGTTTTATATCACTTGATATAATTATCCTGGGGTAATGATATGACGGACTTCTATTAGTTCTGAATTTTATTATAATTATTAGGAAATAATATAAGCGCAAAGGTTAATGGGTACTAAAGTCTTTGACTATTTTTTTTTTTTTGGGATTTTTCCTTTTTCTTTTCTTTTATTCTTTTCCTATACAATATTGGACCACTATTGTTCATTCTAGATAAAGATGTGCCATTGTGAATTTTAATTTTGTATCTCATCTATTTTTATATTAGTAATTTGATGTTCGAAAATTTATGCGATTTGCTTATCAAATTTGTTTTGGTTTCAAATTTAATTTTTTTGCTTTACCAATAATACTAATTATGGTGTAAATGATTATTCAAAAAATGAAAGTTGAAGTGAATGTTCACTTATTCTTTAACAAAATGGTTTAAGAAACCTATTTTGCTTATTGGAAAAGAAAATTTATTTTTTATTCAAAAGACTAAATAATACAGATGGTAACTAAATTTTTATAGAGTTTTCTCCAACTGTTTAATTTTGGAGAAAATGCAAATAAAATCCCTACAACTATAACCTCAGTGCAAATATACTATTTGAATTTTCAAAGGCTAAACTTTTTAACAAATAATTTCTGGGGTTTCAATAATTTCTTGAAACTTTGATCTGACTACAAAC
This sequence comes from Combretum micranthum, assembly GCA_024138025.1. NCBI lineage: Eukaryota > Viridiplantae > Streptophyta > Magnoliopsida > Myrtales > Combretaceae > Combretum > Combretum micranthum. The sequence continues at coordinate 11,822 of JAMXBD010002410.1, forward strand.
TTACCCTAAAAATAAAATTATACGTTAAAACCTCAATTTAAAAATTTAAGAGGTTATAGCAACATTTAGAAGTTGAAGGGTAGACTGGAACAAAAGATAAAACTTAAAAAAATTATTTGCAATAATTCAAATTTTTGTTAGGGGTATACGAATGGGTATATTTCTATCTTTCTAGTAATTTATTTTGACAAACATATGATTTAAAAATAGAACCAAAGATGCCTATAGTGATGAGAAGAATATTCATCAAATCAAATCAAACCTGAATATATGGTATTTTTATTTCATAAATAGTTCTAAATCCAACCAGGTTGAAAATTTATATAAGCTGTTGAAACATAATCGAGTTCAAATTTACCGTGTCCAACGCTCCAAGCCCCACCGCTGTTTTGTGTGTGAAAGGTTTCAGTATACATGTATGCCTGTGTTTGCACGTTTAAGAATCTTCAATACGCGGGATGTTTTACCGTGTGGAGGATAATTCCTCCACTTAATATGCCATCAAGGAAAGAAAAGCATTCGATTAGCTTGAATTATCACAAAATTTCGTGCATTTCCAACCGCGTTTCATTTGGTATAGCATGTCCTTGACTTGACTGTTGAAATTCTAGTCAACGATTGTGTACACTTCTTCCACTACCGTACTTCGAAATGAGTTACTCCTATCGCTTAGCAGAAAAGGGAGACCAACAAATGCGAAGATATTGACATGTAAAGGAGAATGCTAACTAGTCGCCTTAGGATGCCTGACAAACATAAATAGAAAAGCAATTCATTTATTTATACATTAATTATTTCATAATAAGTATAATCGAAGTTGCAAAATATGAATTTCTTTAGACTTTAGTTTAACAAATACCTTAGAGAAACACAAAACAAAACCGTTATATGAAAAGGAAAATTTACAGTAGAAGGTAATATGCTAAAGATAAATAAAAAATAAAATCAATATTTTGTGTACTTTAAAAAATAAATCAATATTTTATAATAGTGATCAAATAAGGGATTAGTATTTTAGACAGAATGCCTTTTCTTAGTTCTAAATGAAAGAGATCCCTACACAATACCAATTTTCATATCTGCTTCCTTGGAAGAAGGAAAATACCCCTTGGCCATTACTAAATTAGCTTCCTACGTAGTATATACACTACATAATGATAAGAAAGAGTGCCAAAGGTTTGAAAATTGTCTAAATATGAGCTTGTCGATATATTCTATTTGTTAGATTTGACTTCTTATGTTTAGGATTTAATTACATTGGTATCTTTTTATTTTACGATATAAAATATTTTAGTTTTATTTTTGTTATTTACTTTATTGATGTGCAGCTGTTTAATAACCTTTATATTAAGTCAAATCAATAAGGTCCATATTTGTCCTTTGGTTAGGCCTAATGTTATAGACCAATAATTTAGCCCAAAAATACTTGTTACACAGGAATGAATGAAAGACACGGCCTAAACTTATTTCAAATCCAACACAATACTAGATTTTTTAAAACTGACAAAATCAATGTATATGAAAAGCCAACCACAGAAAAGTTTAGTACTACATTATCCCTATCTATCATCCTCGGTCTGTCTCCTCTAACACAAAAAGGAAACCCTAAATCCAAAAGTTAATTTGCTCTTCACAAGACTTACTGGCTGAAATGCTTCCATGGATCTTCAACTCCAAGAGGTAAACAACATATACCTATGTATTGTTTGTTTTCTTGAGCACGTATCTCTGCATTGGAAGAAAGACAAGTGTTTATGGTTTGAAATGAACTAAGTATTTGTGTTTGTGAAATGCTAAGAAACTAAATTGTGTTTTATTGTTTCTTTACGAGGTACTATATGAAAACTTACTAGCTCCTCAAGCCTCCAGCGGCTCCAAAAAAAACTCAAGAACGAGTTCAAGTCTAAGAACAGGGATGGTTTCTCTCTATCCTAGTGATTCCTTTTATATGCTGCTGTAATCCACCTGTTGCTGTTTGTTATTCAGCTGTTATTATTTAAATTTGTAATTTTAATTGATTTCATTTCAACTCTGTTATGGCTCTTAAGACTTTTTTTATTTGTTTGTTGCTGGATATATTGGTTGTATCAATTCGTCCCATCCTCGAAAGATTAACCTTGTCCCCACGGTCAAAATCTGTATAATCCAGCTGGAAACCATCCAAATTCATCCATAAGAGTCCTATTGAAGTAATAACTATGGCACTTGAATGTTTTATATTCCAATACTTAGCAAATCTCAACTTGTCCCTGAAAAATTGGTCGCATGTTGTTGGTAGGAAAAATCTGATCACGAATGTTATTTGGATGAGAACCACTAACCATTAGGATATATAGGGACTTATAGATGATATTTGTGGTGTATTTCAACCTTCTAGTGCAATTCCAATAGAAAATAACATGTCTTAGTTTTGATAGTACTCAAGAAGGTTCATAAAACATGTGGTCACCATAGAAAAACAACCCAGATGAGCTGTAATGAGTTTGTAAATTTGGGATTTTACGAACACCAAGTGTGTCGGGTTAAAAAAGACTATCCTTTGCTCAACTACTGATTGTTGAATCGAACTTGAGCTGTCCACATAATAGCATGTAATTGAATCCACATCTTATCTTGAGTGTCCAAAACCGAGTAAATGACATTTGTGGGGCTTCTTGATTGTCTGATGGTGGAAAACTTAAGTATAGGACTAAATGTCCAAGTCTCATTCCAAATTTGGTATTTTGAAGCAGACAAATGGTGAGAGGATAGTGTCGATATCACGATGGCCACCTAAATTATGTTAGAAAACAAATTTTTATGCAATACGCAGGTTTTGATGAAAGCAATCCTCCTAAGCATCAAAACTAGAAACACCACTCTGATAAGGAAAGCTGGGCAAATGATAATGAAAAGAATCCTACAACTAAGCCCAATCTATAGGCACGAGTGTGATAATTATGCTCTATATTGATGCTTCACTTATGTGTCCATTAAAACATCTTCTAATGCCTCTATGGTAGTCTTATGAACTTTGTGCTGATAGTCATGTTCCTCCATCAAAACAAAGGATGTTCGAGTATTATTAGTATATTGTTGTGTTACATGTGGAGACACTTGAAAACTGATTTTTGCTTGCTCAATTCTATTCCTTGCCTCTGAAACTGAATTTGGCTGAATACCATCTTGAAAAGTGCCAAATCGAATCTTACATGCCACTGAAAGAGAATCCCATGTAGACAAGAGTTGATTGGTTGACATCCACTCAAACCATTCTAGTGCATCTCCTTCCATTGCCAATGACACTACATTCAATCTATCATTGAGTGTCATATGATGAGAATCAAAATACTAATTAGCTTTAAGGATCCATCTATAGGGATCCATATTTACCCCTATATTTAAATAGGTAATCCCAGTTTCCCAACCACATATAATCTGCAGTATTATATGTAAGGTTGTAATCCAAGATCAGTTTGTATAGTTATTTGCCTAAATGTATTATAAGAATAAATTTTAACAAAATACTTCATAGAAGATTTCTTTAAAACATAACTTACATAATATACTTCTCAAAAGGCATAGAAATAATATACCCACATAAAAAAAAAAATTATTACAACCAAGGCTTAAGAGTAAGCCATTTACAAAAGATCACAAAAGATAGCAAAAATCCTAATGACTATTACATATGTTCATAATTCATATACACATATATAACTAATCTATTACAAAAGGTTTCTTGTGAGTCATGGTCTCCTCTACTCATCCCATTCATCTAAGAACTTCTCAAAATTAGATCCGTATCCCATGCTTGTGTAGAACTCGTCTTCCATACCTGAAAAGATAAAAGTGATCCAAAGGCCAAGTACACAGTAATAAAAACAAAAGCAGATGATTCACATGATCCTAACTATAGTGCAATGCAACATCCATTCAATTATTAGATATTCTTTTAATTAATTAATCAACACTGGAGTATTCAAAATCTGGACAATAAGTGCAATTAGGGCCTTAAGTAACGATCTCAATGCTCAGGGGGTTGATATAAGCAGCTCGGATACTTATATATCCTAGATGATATATCAGATAAAGAGAAAATAACTTCATCTAGGGTTGAAGCCGTTACATGACTTCACTTATCTTAGTCCATAATATCACCTAGTCCAACTATTCCCATAAACTTTGAACTAAATCATGCCACTTCATTCTAAGCGTAAGCAAACATTACGTTGATATCGTCTTCCCTATCAGTTAACTGTCGTACCACTTAGGAAAGTCTTATCAAAGACAGAGGTGGCCTAAGCACCTAATCTATCATGCCCTCAATCTGAGCAAGGTACTGCTCGCCGAACCGGATACCGATCTGCCATACCAGACCAAATACGGATTTAAATAGCATAAGAGACATCCAGCTCAAACAAGGTTTAAGTTTTTCTATATTAAAGTTGATTAAAGATGCCTATCCTAAGCATAGAATGAACACATTACTGCATACCTTATGTAGGAAATCCAAATAGAACCTTGGGATTCCTTCAGAAGATAATCTAAACTCAAATCAACATTATATACTTGGAATTACACTTAAATCATATCAAATCTTAAACCTAACACTTTAAGACCTCAAATATAACTTATACATAGTCACAACATATCATTTATATATTTATCAAGATCATACAATAGCTCACAAAATCATTTTTTAACTTCAACTCATATATACAATATAACTAGATTTATCTTAACATCCATGGAAATTCAATTATGTGTTAAATATACAAATATGATTAAATTATGCTTAATTATATCACTCAATCATCATCACACCTCAAATATCATTAATCTATCTCATTTTAGTCCAAAAAGATCCATTTCATATGCAAACAAATATTTAACAAGAAAACATAAGTATTTAACCTTGTTTGAAAATTATATTAGCTTAAAAGAAACAAAATTTAAGCATTGATGCTTTTAAAATTTGTAAAACTCAAAACGTAAAAGTTGTATATATCTTTTTAAGCTTTCTATAGCAACTTGAATCACCTCAATCGGACGTTGGATGAAAAAATTATGGCTAATTTACAAAATAGTGTTACAATAGGGAAGAAATCAGAAACTGCAACACCCTTGGCAACGGACCATTTGGGAGGCCATTTCAAGTCAGGGAAAATGAGATTTTTGATTTGAGAGCACAACACTAGGGCTGTTGCCAAGGCCGTTTGCTTTAAACATCCCTCCACATCGGGCTGTTTGACAAGGTGTTTGACAGTTTTTGTACACCCCTTTGAGCATGAATTTTTTTATAACTTTAACACTTTTAACTTCAACCAAAACACTTTCTTAGCTCTCTATAACTTAATATATGAACTTCACATAATCTATTATACATTTCTACTCATTAAACAACATCATTTCACTTCAATATCCACCTTCCAATCAATATAACATTCAACACAACTTTTAACAAGCTCAACTTCACTTAACCCTTACTACACTCATACATCATTCCATTTTCATCAACACACTTCAACTACTAAACATGCATATATTAAACTTTATTGGCAGCCGTAACCTTCATCAACACATCACCAATACATATATACATATCCAATTCACATTTAACAAACTCTACACTATGAAAGTTGCATAAAATGTAACTTAAACTTACCTCACATCTTTAGGCTTGGTTTGCAAGTATTTAGAAGGGTCTTTCGGTAGCTAACTTGTAAGAATTTGGATGTGGGTCTTAGTCTTGAAGTTGGGGTAGCTTTAGAAGAGAAAATAATGAGTTTTGTGTTTGTTTAGAAGGTTGTCTTGATAGTGGTATGATTTTGGACGAAAATAGGGATATTTTTGCTCTATTCTTATCTAACTTTGACTTTTAAGGCAGCCCAAAATAAAGTTATTAAGTGGCTTTTAATTAGGGTTATTAATTTAAGTAAAACAACAGGCATTTTGCTAGCTTTTTGGTTCAAAAAAAAAAAAAATCTACCACACACAAACACTTGAAATATACATTTAAGTCTAATATTACTCATTTCATCATTCATACAACATCAATATGTAAGTCAATATTAAATATTTATTATATTAATGCAAAGATAAATAGTCTACACTACTCAAAACATACATTAAATTACACTAACTTAATCTATATGTAAAACATGTTATTTATTTATTTTAATATGCAAATATAATCATACATATATAATATGATATTAGGAATAAAACATGGCTATTAAGCGCCATCCATTTGGATCTTGACCCAAAAATGTTGGTAATGCTAAGTTACTACTTGTCATGGATGAAATTGAATCACTCGCAACATCATCAGAAATCGATGAATGCTGAAAATGATCATATGGTCCATATCGTGTCTAATGTTTCTCCTTTGACTTTTCTTTTTGAGCATACTGCACTACAAAATTCAAATTCCTTTCAACACTATTCAATGTTGTATCCAATGCATGAAACCTTTTAGTTATTGCTTTAATTTGGTTAGAATGAACAGAACCCTCTATTTGCACTTTGACTACTGCTCTTGTTTCATTCGCCATGACAGGTATCATCAAGAAAATTAGCGAGGATCAATAAGAATTAACCAATAGGCAAGAGCAAGACAAGAGCACCAAATTGTTTTGCCTAATATTATAGACCAATGGTCTAGTCCAAAAATACTTTTTACACAAGAATGAATGAAAGACATGACCTAAACTTATGTTAGATCGAACACAATACTGGATTTTTTAAAATTGACAAAATCAATGTATATGAAAAGCTTACCACAGAAAAGTTTAGTACTACATTATCCTTATCTATCGCCCTTTGTCTATCTCCTCTAACACAAAAAGGAAATGCTAAATCTAAAACCTAATTTGCTCTTCACAAGACTTATTGGATGACATGCTTCCACATATTTTAGTAAATCTCAAGTTGTCCTAGTCTTTAGGAATTTGTTAGTCCTGGTCTTAGGAAATTGTTAGCCCTAGTCTTTAGGAATTTATTATTGACATAATTTCTTTCTGATTTTTAGGAACCAATTATGTTTCTTTTCTCAATCAATTGCTAATTTCTTGTTTTTTACCGATGTATGTACAACCTATAAATAGGCTTTTTTGCTAAATGAATTAACGTTTTAGTCCAATTCTATTACTCTTCCTTATCTTGCTAATATTGTAATAATGTTATCACAGCTACGAGCCTCGTTAGAACAAAAGCAGTAGTTTTTTTCATTTCTATGGCAACAGAAATTTTATCCAACCTACAATTCCTCGCTTTGATGGTCATTATGATCATTGGAGTATGCTAATAGAAAATTTTATGAGATCAAAAGAATATTGGCAGGTTATCTCTGATAGAGTACCAGAAACAACGTAGCAATGTTAGATGCACAGAAGGCAGAAATAGAAGGGATGAAGTTAAAGGATCTTAAGGCAAAAAACTATTTGTTTAGGCTCTTGATCGTTCAATATTGGAGACGATTCTTTGCAAAGATACCTCCAAGCATATTTGAGACTCCATGAAGAAAAGTACCAAGGATCGACAAGAGAAAAAGGTAGTAGCTTCAAGCACTTTGTTCAAAATTCAAAACACTTCGAATGAAGTCTGGTGAATCAGTCACTGATTACTTCTCGCGGCTAATGGCAATTATCAATAAGATGTAGATTTATGGCGATAAGACAAAGGATGTTACTATTATTGAGAGGATTCTTCGATCTATGACACCAAAATTTAATTTTGTTGCTTGTGCTATTAAGAGTCTAAAGATATTGACTCACTTTCAATTGATGAATCACAAAGTTCCTTGTTGGTTCATGAGAATAAAATCAATCAGCAGGAGAAAGAGGAGCAAGCTTTAAAGGCCTCAACAAAAAATCTTTCATCGGCAAGTAGAGGCAAAAGCAGCAGTAGTAGCAGTACTGGCAAAAGCAGGGGCAATAATGATTGGAAAACCTAACAGGAATACCAAAATAATTAGTATCCAGGAAGAAGACGAGCACGAGGATGAGGCTGGAACCAAATATCAAAATCAGCTGATAAGTCCAATGTTAAGTGTTTTAGATGTTACCGGTATGGTCATTACCAGTCAAAATGTCGAACCAATATATCTAAAGGAAATGGCAAAAAATCTCATTTTGTAGAAAAAGAAAAAGATGAAGAAGTGTCTCTTTTGATGGTATGTCACGTGAAGGAAGAAACTCAACAAAATGTGTGTTATTTAGACACCAGCTATAGCAATCACATGCGTGGAGGCATTCTCTGAGTTGGATGAATCTTTTCATAGCTCTGTTAAATTTGGTGACAACTCCACAATATCTATTATGGGAAAAGGAAAGGTAACAATTCAAACAAAAGGAAATTCCACTCACACTATCACTAATGTTCTTTTTGTGCCAAAATTAAAGACCAACTTGCTTAGTATGGGTCAATTACAAGAAAAAGGATATGAGATCCTTATCAAAGATGGAATATGTCAGATTCAATACACATAGTTGGGCCTAATTGCTCAAGTTAACATGATGACCAATCGCATGTTCCCACTTTACCTCCACAATACAGCTTATTAATGCTTCTCAGCAAAGTTAAACGATGAGGCATGGCTATGGCACTTTTGCTATGTGCATTTGAATTTTAACATATTAAAAACTCTACAGCAAAAGAACATGGTAATAGGTCTCCCTCATATTGCAGCTCCTTCTCAAGTTTATGAGGAATGTGTTGTTAGCAAACAACACCGCAATTCCCACAAGGAAGATCTTAGAGAGCAAAGAAGGCATTGGAGCTTGTTCATTCCGATGTTAGTAGGCCAATAAACCCTTGCTCTAATGGAGGTAAAAGATACTTAATTTCATTGATGATTATAGTTGTAAGATATGGGATTATTTTTTGCAAGAAAAATTTGAAGACTTTACGACTTTTAAAAGCTATAAAGCACTTGTTGAGAAAGAAGTTGGCAACCCAATAAAAGTTCTTTGCACGAATTGTGGTGGACAATATACCTCACATGAATTTGCAATTTTTTGTGAGAACCATGGAATCAAGGGACAACTTATAACATTTTATGCACCCCAGTAGAATGGTGTAGGCGAGAGGAAGAACCGTACCATTATGAATATGGTGGAAGCCTTTTGACAACAAGTGGCATTTAAAAAAATATTTGGCCTGAAGCAATTAATTGGAGCATTCATATATTGAACAGAAGCCCCACATTTGCCATTCAAAATATGACACCACAGAAAGCATGGAGCGGAAGGAAACTTGTTGTAGATCATTTTCGCATTTTTGGTTGTATCACCTATGCCCATGTTCCAGATGAGAAGAGGCCGAAGCTAGATAACAAGGGAGAAAAATGCATTTTTCTTGGTGTTAGTGATAAGTCAAAAGCTTATAAATTATACAATCCTAGCATCCATGAAAATTGTCATTAGCCGTGATGTGGTATTTGAAGAAAAAGGCACCTGGTCATGGAATCAAAATGGTGTTAAAGAAAACATTCCAACAGACTTTGACGATGATGAGAAAGGGTAGCAGCCTATGGAAAATGTGCTAAAAGGATGTTAAAATGTTCCAATAGTTGATCAAAGCCCCCTTGCAGCAGAATCACCAAGGCCTCAACGTGTTCGAAGAAGACCAGCATGGATGACTAATTATGAAGTAACTAGAGTTAACTAAGGTGATAACCCACTTACACATTTTGCTCTATTTTCATATTGTGATCCTTCCATTTTTGAAGAGGCTGTCAAAGAACCAAAATGGAGAAAGGCTATGAATGTTGAAATTACATAGCCATTGAAAGAAATGATACATGGGAGCTATGTGATCTTCCAAAGGGCCAAAAGAAAATTGGTGTAAAATGGGTTTATAAGGCAAAGCTAAAAGAGAATGGCGAGGTTAACAAGCATAAGGCACGCTTAGTAGCTAAGGGTTGTAAGCAAGAGTTTGGTGTTGACTATAAAGAAGTTTTTGCTCCGGTTGCAAGGCATGACACAATCAGGTTTGTGATTGCGATGGCAGCTCAAAACTCATGGCCTATCTTCCAATTATATGTGAAGTTAGCATTCCTCCATTGAGATTTGAAAGAAGAAGTATTTGTCGATCAACCTCCTGGTTATATGAAACTTGGCAATGAGCATAAAGTGTATAAGTTAAAGAAAGCACTATATGAATTAAAACAAGCCTCACGAGCTTGGTATAATCGTATAAAAACTTATTTTTTGAAAGAAGGCTTTCAAAAATGTCCTTATGAACATACACTTTTCATAAAGGTTAGAGATAAAGGGAAAATGCTCATTGTTTGCTTATATGTAGATGATTTAATCTACACTGGAAATAATACAGACATGTTTGAAAGTTTTAAAAAATCTATGATGGCTAAATTTGAGATGTCTAATCTTGGCATGATGCATTACTTTCTTGGCATTGAAGTGGTGCAATTCTCTGCTAGAATTTTTATTTCTCAAAAGATATATAAAAAAATCTTAGACAGATTTTAGATGAACGATTGTAATCCTGTAAATACTCCATTGAGTTTAGTGTAAAGCTGAACAAAGATAATGGAGGAAGGAAGGTTGACAACACTCTTTACAAATAGATAGTGGGGGGTTTAATGTACTTGATAGCAACAAGACTTGATTTAATGTATGTTGTAAGTGTGATTAGCAGGTACATGGAGTATCCTATAGAGATTCATCTCTTGGCTGCAAAAAGAATTCTCCGGTGCTTACACGGTACTAAGGAGTATGGGGTGTTTTACAAGAAGGGAACAAGGTTAGAGTTGATAGGATTTACTGATAGTGATTACATAAGAGATCAAGATGGTAGAAAAGGCACTTCAGGTTATGTTTTCATGTTAGGTTCAGGAGCAATTTCATGGTCATCTAAGAAGCAAGCAATTGTTACTCTATCATCTACTGAAGCCGAATTTGTCGCAGCAACTTCATGTGCTTGTCAAGCTATTTAGTTGAAAAAAAATTCTTGAAGAGTTGCATTTCAGGAAAAAGGGACCTACTGCAATTTATTGCAATAATAGTTCAATAATAAAACTGGGAAGAAACCCAATTCTACGTAGAAGAAGCAAGCATATAGATGTGAAGTATCATTACTTGTGAGATCTCAATAATGAAGGAGTAATTAATCTCATTTTCTGTAGAAGTGAAGACCAGATTGCTGACATTTTTACCAAACCTCTCAAATTGCCATTATTTTCAAAATTTAGAAGGTTACTTGGTGTTTGTCCAGTTGGAGAGAAGACTGTAAATTGACTGTCGGAAACATCAGTTTAAGAGAGGGAATGTTAAGTAAATCTCAAGTTGTCCTGGTCTTTAGGAATTTATTATGAATTAATTAGTCCTGGCCTTTAGGAATTTATTATTCACATAATTTCTTCCCTGATTTTTAGGAACCAATTATGTTTCTTTTCTCAATCAATTGCTAATTTCTTATTTTTTACCGATATATGTATAGCCTATAAATAGGCTTCTTTGCTTAATGAATTAACTAGATTTTTAGTCCAATTCTATTACTCTTCTTTGTCTTACTACATACTGTAACAAGATCTTCAACTCTAAGAGGTAAACAACTCATACATTTGTACTGTTTGTTTTCTTGAACATGTATCTCTACATTGGAAGAAAGAAAAGTGTTTAGGGTTTGAAATGAACTGAATATTTGAGTTTATGAAATGTTAAAAAACTAAGCTGTGTTTTATTATTTCTTTGTGAGGTATTGTATGAAAACTTATTGGCTCATTGAGCATCTAATGGCTTCTAAAAAAACTCAAGAACGAGTTCAAGTCTAAGAGCAAGGATGATTTCCTCTTTCCCAGTGACTCCTTTTATAGGCTGTTGTAATCCAGCTGTTACTATTTACATATGTTAATTGATTTTGTTCCAACTCTGTTATAGTTGTTACAACTTTTTTATTTGTCTATTGCTGGATGTATTGGTTATATCACCATCCTCCCATAGACATAGTTCATTTATGATGAATACAAATAACTTTCTTAAAAAGATAACTGCCAAATTCGGTTATTGAACTTTATCTTTATATATATATATATATATATATATATAATTCCCTTCAATTGACTATCTAAAATTTAAAAGTGTTACGCAAGTGCTTCAACTTTACTCATTCTTGTAATTTACTACCTAAATGGGGTTAATTTATGATCTCTAAAAAACTCTAGATAGTATATTACATTCTTTAAATTTAGATAATTAATTATAACAATGGAAAAGTCTAGTAATAATTATGACATTTATCCTTCTTAAAATTTGGTACAATGCATTTTTTTTTCTTTAGTATTGTGCATCATAAAATCAATGTATGGTATGATGTTATACTAACATTCCTAATGGTTTGATTCCTTGAATAATTTGTTGGTGTAAGGCTTAAAGGGAATAAAATTAGTTATTCATTGTGAAGTGTGACTAATCCAGGTGTGTTAAGCTACTATATATATTTTTTCAAGTTTAATATTCCTCAACGATAAGATATTTTATTTTATTTTGTGGTAAAATCTTAGCAATCTAGATAAGTTTTGTTTAGATTACAATTTCTTATTAATATCAATTTTGTCAAAATTACTCGTATCACTTCATCCACAACCCTCCTCTATCCTCTTTTCCTTTTTTTTTTTTCTTTTTTAATATCAAACTTATATGGAAAGGGTCCATTTTTGTGTTATTTTCAACACCTAATTTAAATATTTGGATCTTAAAGCCACAATATTATCTAAAATGTCTTTGAAATTCTCTTTAATAATTATAGCTAAATCGGTAAAGGTTATAACTAAATGAGCTACACTGGGTCACTAAATTGAAACCATTAAATGTTGCATTAGCATCAAAGAAGTTGCAAAGTTGCCTATCCTTGTAAAAGTGGAAAGCAATACCTACAAATGCAAATTGACCATTGTGTTGTTAATGGTAAGAACTAACATCCTTTTTACTTTACATGAATAGCTATTCATTCTCTCTCCGTTCAACATAAAGCTGCTATTACGGTGTTCACTTAAGGAAAATGACAATCCATAATAAATTGCTATTGTATAAAATGATGAATAGAAATTCATGTCCTTACCCCATGAATTGCAATTTAATGTTTTTTTTTTCAACTTTGTTATAAATATCCTATCTTGAAAATATTACTTATACAATTATCTTCTTTCTATAATAAATACATGAGGTATTATAAATATTTTACCTTTTACTTTAATAATTACTTGTTTTCCTTTTTATACCAAGTAAACATAATAATAGTTATTACGATATTATTACATTTCCTTTGAATTGGAATTCTATTCTCTGCATATTCTATACAATGAAGAGAACAAGTCGTGAGTGTTTTCCATATAAAACCTTGAATGATGCTAGAGTGCATAACTATCTAAATTTAAGACAAATCCCAAAAAAAAAAAAAAAGTAAACTTAAAATGTAAGTCTATAAGTGTTTTGAAATTGTTCCTAAAGAAGATTTTATTAAGCTTGTGATAACTATGTAAGAAATAAAATAAAACTAATTTAAACAATTAATATTGTAAGTTTGTTGGAAAATTTTAATTATGTTAATTCAAAATATCTACAACATCACAAAGTGATTTTGACAAGAAGAGGAAGAGATTATAAGCATCGTCGGAGAATTGAGCAATTCCTACACCACTTCACCAGAGTAGATTTTTCTTAAGCATGGTGAATTGATGAGAATCAATTATCACACGAGGTATTATTCTTAATAAATCTTTTTCCATTTAAACTTTTTATTTTTTTCTAATTAAAGGAAAAAAAAAGGTTAATGTCATAAATGGTACATAAACTTTGTCAATATATATAATAAAATACCTAAAGTTTGAAGCTAATCAATTTAGTACTTAAACTTTGAAATTGACAAATTTAGTATCTAAAAAAAACTTTTCCTGCATGCTAATAATACCTCCATCAAGTTCTTTTAGATGCTGAACTAATCAAATTCAAAGTTTTTCAGGTACCAAAATTGATCAATTTCAAAGTTCAGGTACCAAATTGATCATTTTCAAAGTATAGATACCTAATTGTATATTTTGTCAAAGTTCATGTTTCATTAGTGACATTATCCCAAAAAAAAAAAATCTTAATTTGTTTAAAAATTTTATAGGAAAATATCACAAGAAAAGTTGAGAAACATAAATATTTTTCCTTATTATCATGCATAAAGACTGACTCTATACTTTATAGGTCCATTGTTGTTTCTTTTAGTTTTAACTACTTATTTCAAATTGTCCATTGAAATAAAAGTTTACCAAAAAATACATATTAACTACAAACAATACGTTTATTCTATTGCTAGAAACCTACTTTACCTCATAATATTGGGTTATTTTCTAAAATTTTGCACAGCTATTCAATTCAGATTGTCCCTTTTTTATTTTTGTAAAATTAGGCAGGAACTTTGTGTGTTCATTGGGAAAGAGAGAAGAAAATATACATAAAACTAAATATATATTATATATTTATATATATAAAGAGATGATTTGGTTATCTATTGATCTGCATGAAGGATTTTATTATAGTATGTGAAACACTATTTGATTATAATGGAATAGAAAATATGAGAAAGGTGTTTGTATAAAAAGAATATTGAAAGAGAATGTGATTTGTAGGAAACGAAGGAATAAAATGAAAAGTTTTTATGGATAGATGTATATATGCACCTTCTAGTTATTCTGACTTGGTCATAAATGAAATAAAACTACCTATTTATATCTTAACTAACCACTTCTAGAAACTCCACTTAATACATCGTATAAATTCACTTAATATATATTATAGATACACTTTGATGAAACTGTAAGCATGTATCATAACATCTCGAACTTTGCTTGAGTCAGTGCCTTGATGAATTGTTTGCTACTTGATCTTCTATCTCGTGAAGAGTTTTGTTGATTTCCTCTTTACTTATGGTCTTAATGCCTTTTGGCTCTATAATTACAAATCTACATCTTTCATATATGTTTACAAGAAGTTTTGTTCTTCTTGGTGGTGATTATATAGATGAATCTCCTTCTCCAGATGAAGTTGATGTTGGAGATTTGTTACAAGCCTTCTCTTCCTAGTCATTAGATTTTGGAGAGTATTCTACTCCAGGGACCAATGTTGTAGGTTTGCTAAAAGCCTTCTCTTTATAGTTATTAGATTCTAAGGAGGATTTTACCCTAGGGACTAACATGTTTTACTTATGTACCTTTTCTTCATTTCAATTCCAAGAAGCACTTTCAAAAAGCTTAACATCCTTATTGATGATAATTTTTTTAGTCTTTAAACCATAGACTCTATACCCTTTACATCATGTGCCTATAGTAGGAAGAATGCCTCTTTCAGGTTTCTTGTCTAAGTTTTACCTTTTTATGCTGGAATGTGTACATAGCAAA
The DNA here is from genome assembly GCA_024138025.1 of Combretum micranthum. Classification (NCBI taxonomy): domain Eukaryota; kingdom Viridiplantae; phylum Streptophyta; class Magnoliopsida; order Myrtales; family Combretaceae; genus Combretum; species Combretum micranthum. The sequence continues at coordinate 27,207 of JAMXBD010002410.1, forward strand.
TACTTTTAAGTACTCTATGATGTCGTAATAATGATCTTCACTCCAAGCTTCGATAGGTGTTTTATCTTGCATTTCTCTAGTTGGAGATCTAGGAAGTTAAAAGACTATTATGTACACTACTTCAACCTAGAATATCATTAGTATCTTTCTCTCTTCTAGAATGGATCTACCCATCACCATAACTATACAACTCTTCCTTTCTGATGCACTATATTGTTCCGATGCATAACCAAATATAACTTGGTGTTCTTTTCCTTCATCTTCATAAAATTTATTAAACTCCTTTGAAATATATTCTTTACCTCTATCACATCTTCTTATTTTAATATTATATCTTTTTTTTTCAAGAAATCTCTCGAATTTCTTAAAAATCTCAAATACATTATATCTTTCATGCATAAAATAGATCCATGTCATTCTAGTGTAGTCATTAATAAAAAGGATGAAATACTTACATTTCTCAAAGTATGGTGCTTTCATGGTCCATAAACATCTTGCATATAAGCTCTAGTGGTGCTTTGGCTCTCCATGCTTGACTAGAAGAAAATTATTTTCTGTGTTGCTTCCCAAGCATGGAGCCTTCACAAACTTCTGTACTTCTTTTGAGACCAATATGCTTGACATTATGTTCTTCTATTGTAGAATCTTCAACCTTTGGAAATTGAGATAGTCAAGTCTCTTGTGCAAAGCAATGACTCTTCTTAATCTACTTTCATAGCCAATTTTGTTTTAAGGTGTCACTATATGGGGAAATTTCTTTACTATTGCATCTTAAATTTTGCAATCTCTTAGTATTGTCTTTCTTTCCCTTATCATATGTAGTGTAGAAGTTTCCATTTAATAGTAAGGAATATCCGCTTTCCATTATTTATCTAACATTGAGTAGATTTGTCACTAGACGTGGTACTAGCAAAATGTCTTGGATCAAACACATAGCTTTCTTCGTCTTAATGCTAGTGTTACCTTTTCCTTCAACGGACACTAGCTCTTCATTGCTTAACTTTACTTTAAAATTGACATTGCGTCTACATCTTGAAAAATGTTTTTATAACTTGTAATGTGGTTGCTACAATGACTATCCATATATTACATGTCTCGTTTGGTATTGGAAGCAGGACAACAATCGTAAAATAAATAATCACTTTCTTCTAAAGAGTAATTGGCTTGATACCTCTCCATAAAGTGATGTCTTATGCAAGATGACCAAATTTCTTACAATTTTGACATTATGACCTTTATTTGTACCTACCATCTTTCTCTTGACATCATGATTTCTTCCTTCCCTCTAGTTCCTTTATTTCCAAATCTTTTATCTTCATTTTTCCTTTCACCAGACCTAGAATTTAGTTTGGATTAAAAGTCATTCTCCAATGTAGAGTTGTCATGCCTTTTTAATTTCCTTTCATATGCTTCTAAAAAGCCAATCGATTCGGTAACTAATATGATAGCTAGATCTTTTGTCTCTCAATACTAATTACAGTCAAGTAATATTTTTCTGCAAGTGTGATTAATATTTTTATAACCACCCTTTTAGCAGTTATTGTTTATCCATTGACTCTCATTTGGGTCACTTTATTAATTCTAGTGTAATAATCTGTTTCTGTCTCAAAATCTCTCATTATAATATTTTCAAGGTACTGTCTAAGAGACTGAAGTTTCACAAGATTTCACTAGTCTAAACTCCTCCTTTAATGTATCCCATGATTGCTTTGCACTTGCAGCACCATTGATTCTTGAAATAAATTGGACCTATTATACCATTTGAATATCATATAATGGCTTCCAATCTTTTTTTTTTTTTTTATGCAACTTTGAATTTAGCAAACTATCTTTGATAGGGTAGAGATATTTTTAGGCATGGTGACACCATTTTTTATGATGTTCATAAACATTGTTATAGAAAGTAGGTGCTTATTTCAATGGATCAATAATCATAATTTTTCCTAAAAAATATCAGAAGTGAAATTTGACTATTAGATTTGGATTTTATTCCTTCTAATATAGATTGGGTCATAAGACTTTTGATGGTTTTCATTACATAAGAAAATATGTTTAAATTTACTCATTAGCTCTCTATCGTTTGCACAGTTAAGAATTTCGTATACAAATCCAATCGAGCCAAAAATATATTGAGCTTAAACTCATGCATACTTCAAAATATCACTTAAAAATCCAAGCTTGATTTGACTAACTTGTGTAGCTAAGATTTTTTAAATTATATCTATATCAATTCTGTTTAAATATATAAATTTGTACTTTACAAGAGTTCAATAAACTTATAACTATGTACTCCCTCGCAGCTCAAATTTAGTTGATAGGTCCGTCAAGCAGAGAAGCCATAGAATAGTGTGATAAACTGCTCAAATAACTTAACATCAAATTTGATATGAGTATGCCACTTAAAATAATTGGGTATGAATCGATTTGAGCACAAGAATTTAACTAGGTAATTTGATCCATTTGCAATCTTAGCAATGAGAAACGTACAAACATAATCTACCTTTAAGTTAGCAAAGAAGTTATTGATTCTCAATAACGTCAGATGGTACAAACAAGGGCACCAAAAATAGTTGAACGGATATTTCTCAATTTATTATGTATCACAGACATAAAATATATATATATATATATATATATAAATATCTAAAAAGTTAACATAATAACACAAAATTTAAGTGTGAAAAACAAAAGAAAAAACAAAAAATACGGGCAGACAAAAACGTTTTAGACAGGATTCTGAATTAGCTGCAGCTCAACAACGCTCCTTAATGTAACAGAGTCTCCGAGAAAACCCTCAAGATGCTGGTACGAGATGATTTATCAATAGTTTCGTGGTGATAAGCCTTGCACACAATAAAAGCACTGTTGAGATGACCAAACCGTAGGGCATCACCATGACCAACAACATCCCACATAGAATTCCAATCAAAATTCTAAGTGGCAATATCGAAAAGATGAACCATCCAATCACCGCAAATAGCTCATATAGCACCATAGCAATCATGAACATGATTACTAGACCAACAAAACACCCAACTGTTACTTTCGTCTTCCCTTTCATCAACTTCCTCGCGCTCCTCATTGCTTTCCTTCCATAAACATCTTCCAAGACGGACACCACACTGGCTAATGACCATATCATGATGATGCACACAAAACCCACCATGTACACCACCAAGAAGATCACTAATGTGGTGATTCTTACTTCTGCCGATTCCTGTTCAAGTACCCAAACAGTTAAAAGCACTCCAGCCACTACATTAAAGATGAAGAACACGGCGAAATTCCATAGGAATGTGACAGTGAGTCTCTTCCACACTCTTGGCAATGAACTCATGACCTCCTTGAAAGTGACCTGTTTGGCTGCGTATATACATGCTACGGTGTATACAACTGCTGTGAAGAGGGAAGACAAGGCAAGGGCAACTACGTAGTAAACTACCTGGAAAGACCAAAAAGCAATCCATAGTCTTGTTTTTCTGTCACTACAAGAAATTTTGGCTTTAGAGACAAAAATTCTGTCTCTGAAAGTGAAAAATCTGTCTCTAAAGACTTTCAGAGACAGAATTTTTGTCGCAAATTTCTGTTTCAAAAATCATCGTCGCTAATTCTTTTAGAGACAGATTTATTTTCCGTTGCAAATTTGCTACGGAATTTCTGTCGCAAATTTGTCTCTGTTTTATAATTAATTATTTTTAAATATCCAATTAGTAAATATTAAATAAAATTATTCCGTCGCAAATTTGTCTCTGATTCTAAGACAAATTATTAAAAAAATACACATTTGCCTCTTATTTATCCTTCCCAGGAGGTCACCCATCATAGAATGCTACATACTAAGCACACTTAACATTAAAGTTTTCACAAGCACTAAACCGATAAACCAATCCGTATCTTCATGAGTAAAATTCCACTACTGTTTATTTAAGAGATACCACAATTTACAATATTATAACTATAAAACATTTTATATATCTTTTATAGTTTATTTTTATTTTATAATTTCACTTTACATATTTATTAAGGATTTTTCATTAATATTTTATTAAAATAATATATAATATTAATATATACAATGTTTACATTTTATAATAATTATTTTAAATTATGTATTTATTATAAATATATAATATTTTCAGTAGTATATTATAATTTTTTTCCAAATATGATATTATTATTAAAAAATATTATATATTATGTAAATATAAATAATGTTATACATATAAATTTATATATATATTTAATGATATATAATGTAATTATACTTTTTACATTAGTTATTTAATATTTTATATTAAATTAATAAATTGTATATTTTTAATTAATGTGTTTATTTTTTTATTTTATTTTTTTCACTTAATAAATTATAATATAATGTAAACAATATAAAAATATATTTTTCATTATTATATTAATAAAATAATATATAATACCAATTTAAATATATTTAACTAATTATTATATATTACATATTTTATTACTTAAATATACTATATTTTTACATAGTATATTATTTTTCCCCAAATATGTTATTATATTTAAATAAAATATAGTATGTAAATATAAATTATGTAAGATAATATAATAAAATTTTTTATATTAAAAAATATATGAATAGTCATAAAAAATTATAAATAATATGAATATATTTTTTTTATTAATATTATTAATATAATATATTATTTATATATTTGTATATGTTTAAATATACTAAGTTGACATTTTATATTAATTATTTTATTTTACATATATTATTATTGAAATATACTTTATTTTTAATTAGTATTTATGATATTACTTGCATATAACATATTATATTATTATTATACACTATTTTATTAAGTTGTATAATTTGAGTTTTTATATAAGTTATTATGTAAAAGAATATATAATAAGATATAAATATAATATTTATGTTTAAGTACTATTTTTAATTTATACTTTATTATATATAAATATGTATTGTAATGTTAAATATATTATAAATAAAATATTATAATTAGTTGTAAATAACAAATGATTATACATATTATAGTTATTATATAATAAAATTAATTTAAAAATATAATATATGTCCTTATTATATAATGCATATTTATATATATTATATTAGATATGTATAATTTAAAATAAATTTTAAACATAATTATTTATATATACATATATGTAATAATTTATTTTAGAGACAAATTTGCAACAGAATTTAAAAAAATAGAAATTGGCGCTAAAATAATTTATTTCCCTCTAAAATCAGAGACAAATTTGCAACGGAAAAATTTTCGTCGCAAATCAATGTGTAATCCGTAGCAAATTCCGTTGCAAAAGCATATAAAAATTAGAAGATTATTCATAATTCATGTCATCATAAATCCATCGCAAATCTGTCTCTAATTCATTTTTTTAGAGACATAAATTTTCCGTCGCAAATTTTCTGTCTCTAAAGGCTAGTTTTTTAGTAGTGTGTTTCCATCAACTGGTCTTTTCTCAAACCATTCAGGGCCAAGTTTTACTTCGTAGAGAATGATCTGTGAGACCAGGTGTGGGCTAACAAAATTGCGGAGAAAGGAAGGATAAGGGCAAGCGTGATTTGGGTGAAGATTTTCTTCCATTTTAAGATGATGTTGAAAGACTCCTTGTAGATGCCCCCAAAACCATAGTTTTTAAGCTCATTTTGGTCTCTATCCATGCTCATTTTCTGTATTTCTTCTTGAGCTTACTTTCTTTAGACAGAAAAAACGATTGGCTTAGCAGCTGACTGACGATTAAGATGTTATTAGAAACGAAGCTTTCGAATATTAATTCGAGGAATTGGCTTAGGTAGGACCACACTTTTGATGCTTCTAGGAACATATCTATTAATTTGAAATTTCTGGGAACTTTACTTATGATATGGCCTAATGCATCGGTAAGGTGTACATATCTTTGGTCAAGGATAGAATATTCAACACCGCTATTTCCGAAAAAATTATGTCACAGAAAACTTCTATTAGTTTTCGTTTATTAATTTAATTATTTTTCTTCTTATTACCATCTGCTATATTTTGAAGTGTGGAGATTTAAATTCAGATCAATTACATTTGGAGAATAGTGTTTATGCCGCAAGATATAATTATACTCGGGTAATGATACAAGGAATTTCTGTTAGTTTTATGACCCTTAATATCTTAGGTAATAACATAAGGAAATGGTTGATGCGTGTTATAAGTCTCTCATTAATTATTATTGTCAATTGGGCTAGCTTTTCTTTTCTTTCCGTTTTCTTTTCCCCCGTTCTTCTTATTGTATAAAACATTGGACCATTGCTCATTTTAGATAAAGATGTTTCTTTTTTGAATTTTTATTCTGTGTCTCATCTATTTTTCTCTCCCTCTATCTCTCTCTCTCTCTCTCTTTTTCTTTTTCTTTTTTTTTTTTTTTTTGTTTGAGTAATCATGTTTGAAAAATTAAGCGACTAGCATAGCCAATTTTTTTGGTTTCAAATTTAAATTGTTGGCTTTACTTCTTATGCTAATCATGATGAAAATGAATATTGAAGAATGAAAGTTGAACTGAATATTCACTTATTCATTGAGGAAATGGTTTAAGAACATATTTTGCTGTTGAGAAAGAGTTTTACTTCTTTCGTTTTTAATTAAATTATATAATGTGAATATTACGTAAACTCAAAGATGAGAGTTTTCTTCAACTATTTAATTTATGGTTAATTAAAAAAGTCTTAACTATGTTTTCGCTTATTTGCAAGCACTTTATCTATATTAATTTTTATAACATTTAGATGACATGAGTTTTATCTAAAATTGTCAGTGTTTTAGTATAATTTATATGAATAGGTGTCTATATCTTATTTGTCTTAAAATAATTAAATTTAGATTTTTCTCAATTTTTTGGTTTAAAAATATTTATTAATATTTTATTTTTTAAATTTTATTTTGTAATATATTTTAAAATTATTCTTGTTAGACCGATAAGATTCTAACATGTATCACTTTAATAGTATTTTAAAATATTAACACTTTTTATATAAAATTAAATACATAGGTTATGTACTTGGAAATGAATTAAGTTACAGGTAAAATTTTTATAATTAATCATTTAATTGAAAAGAAAATATGCAAATAAAATCTTTGAAACTATAATCTAGGTGCCGTTATACTGTCTAAATTTTCGAAGATTGTAACCATTCCTAAACTTTTTAGCAAAAGCCTCTTAGATCACAATAATTTCTCGAAACTTTGATCGGATTACATAAAAATATCCCAAATATCAAATTATGTTTGAACATATGCTAAATTTTGACTTCCGAGCTTTGCGTTTTTTTTCTTTTTTTTTTCCCTCCTTTTAGTTGTAAAAGGAAATGTATTTTATATTGCCAATTTATTAAACTAAAAGGCGTTATCTGGAGCCTTTAATTAGAAGTTTACAGTATATTGATATTGAAGTCAAAGTTTAAAAGAATTATGTGCAATATTCCAAAATTTTGTTGGGGATACATATAAAGGCAAATAAAGGTTATCTTAAAAAGTGGATGGAAAAGTTCTCAAGCCCAACCTCGTCAACATATCCAAGGTTTTGACGTCGAAAATCTTAAGCTATTGAAACATAATGGAGTTGAAATATTTCGCCTACAGGCCCAAACGCTGCCCGTGTCCATGTCGACCCGTTTGCACGTTTGTCATTTTGTCAATATGCTATACGCGTTTTCGTACGTCTAAGGATAATTCCAGTTCTTGCATGGAAAAAGCAGCTGAAGAAAACATGTAATAGTGGCATCAAGATTATGTGCTACAAGTAAATTAATTTTTAAAGATAGAAATTTTTATTAAAACCCAGGTTTATTAAAGTGAGGTGGAATTGAATTAACTTGAATTATGGCGAGGATTTGTGTATTTGCGATTGTGGACCAAGTGAATTGATTATAGTTTGTTTAGACGGTTTGTTTTTTATCTATATCTATATCTACATATATATTGAAATAATACGTGTAAATATATCTGTCTATATTTATTTTTATCTATATTTAATCTATTTGATCTTTTTATAAAATTATGAATTTTTTTATTTGTATTTATTTTTAATAAATAATTTATTAATTTATTTTTTAAAATATCCACATATGCAGGAAAAAAAAAAAAACTAGTTTCTTTCGACGTATTTGTCCATTTTCTGCAGCCACGTTTTATTTCGGATACAATACGTATCATTATCTTGACTGTTGAATATTCTAGTCTATGGTGGTGCACGGTAATGCAATTATCACTTAGCAGAAAAAAAAAAAGGCATACCTACAAATGAGATGATCAAGTAAAAAGAAAGGAATTTTAACTAGTCGCCCTAGTATACTTGATAAAAAATAAATAAAATTAAAGCAATTTATTTTCCTACACATTAACTGTTTCAGAATATGCACAATCAAAGTTGCAAAGTAAGAAGTCTTTTAGACTTTAGTATAAAGGAACGAAAAAAATAAATAAATAACACAAGAAATTATTGGTTTTAAATGAGATATTATCATTTTGTATATGCTATTAAAAAATAATCGGCATTATACGAAAAAATAACAAATAAGGCATGGTTGTTTGTAAATAGTTAAAAATAAAGATCAACTTTTACGTATTTTCATGTAGAAAAAAATAGAGGCAAGAAAGCATTATGAAAAAATGTTGCTTGAATTTGATGTTGTCTTAGGATAAATTAGAATACATATGTGGTTTAAGTAAATCGAAGATCCGGCTACAAACGATGCGGATAAAAAAATTCATATTCTTGTTACGGTAATGTTGATTATTTCTTGGGCGTCCGGGACACTCGTAATTTGTTTTGAACATAAAGGGATAAAAGAAAGGAAATAAAAAAAGAAAGAAAGATACTTAATTTGTACCACTTCATATAAAGTCCATCTTTTACTTCTTCTTTTTTTATTAACCTTTTAAGACATTTATTTATTATCTAACCCATTTTTTAAAATATTGCTATTTCATTGAAACTTTTCTCCAAAAATTTAACATATTTGATGTAGTTTTTTTTATAAAAAAATGAATGAGATGGAAATTTTATTCTATAGATTTTGTTTAGCCCACGTGATGCAGAGTAGAGGAAGAGCTAGACAACAGGCTAACCAAGATCCTGGCTAGTTTGATAAGGATGGAATGTCAAAGATTTGAAAACCATCTAGACGTGACTCTAATTTTATCATTTATTAGTTAGATTTCACGTCTTATTGAAATATCTCAAATTTCATCAAATTAATTTTAAAAAGTATGAATTAAATAGTATAAGAATAGGGGTAATTTTAAAACTAAATTAAAACTTAGATTAGAAAATTTTAGTTAGGTAATTCAATTAAATAGATTAAGTGAATTATATAGTATGGTTAGGTGTATTAGCAAATTCAAACTAGAAATTAATTTCGATTGAAAATAAAGATTAAACTATACAATTTCCCATTTTATCATACTAAATAAATTAAGTCAAACCCAAATATCAATTTAGCCATTTACCTAAATTATAATTTCTTAAATTTGAAAAGTTTCTATAGATTCAATATCTAAATTTCTCAACACCTTAAATTTTGATTAAATATCCATCTCAATCAACCAAGTACCTAAATTAATTAGCCAACTTTGAATTTTCTAAATTAAATCTCTAAATTTATCTAGCTATTTTCCTAAGGGCATTTAACTCCCAATTATACCCTAAGGCCTTAACCAAACTGCCAATACAACCCATTAACCATCCCAATCCTATACTCACCTAAAAACATTCTAAAACCCTACACATGATGAACATTATCCTTCTAATTTTTAGCAAAAAATTTCACTTGTATTTATCCATTTTAACCCCTTAAAAGGATCTAGCATGTTCCCTAAATGTACCACCTATTGTTCTTTTCCTTAACCACTTTTCTTTTTGAAAAATAACCATAAAATCCTAAGAATGATGCCTCATAAAGCTATCTAGTTCGGTAGAAATTTTTTTTATCTTTTATTCTTAAACATACACTAAAACACTATAAACTTATTTTTTTTATCAAAACCTTAATAGGAACTAAGTTCTCTATATTTTATTTATCTTTTAAACCATTTAAAAAACTTATTAATCTCTATTTTTCTTTTTGAAATTAGGTGTTTATCAATAAGTACTTATATTAAATACAAAAGGAGCTTCACCAAATATTCTTGAGAGTCAGATAGTAAAGGTTCTAAGCTTGTTTTTACTATTACTAGTAAGCTTTTAGTTAATTTGTATGATTAGTGAAATATATAATTAAATAATAGATTATGAGACTAAAAATAAAGAATATTAAATATATGATTTAAGTAAAATATCATGTGCTAATTGGTTTGATCAAGATATGTTGATATTATTGGCATTATTTTATGTGTGATTTATTAGATTTGTGATATAAATATGGTTAAAATGGATTAGCATGATATATATTCTATTTTTATTGTTTTATATCATTTTTAATGATTTTTCATAATGAAATTAATTAAATAGCAATATTATATTGCTTGATAGAAAATGAGCATATTGTTTGCTATGTTGTGTGATATTAGTTAGACTATTAAACGAATTTATTTTTGTGAAACTCATAAAAATGATAGCGTAATATTCTAGAATATAATCTGACAGTTTTATTCTAGCATAATACTCATAAAAACTCATAAAAGTGATAGCAATATTATGCACTGTTTTTTTTTTTAATTTCCAAATATGTGTAATTCTTAGGAAAAATAAAAAAAATGCTAAACGAAAATTTCTTTTTGGCATGAAATTTCTATGGATGATAGTTTTATATTTTTAGTAGTGAAGTGAAATTTTTAAAAAATTTTAAGATCATTTACAAGTTCTAAAAAATTAAATTATTTCCTTATGAGAATTTATAATAATCTAAGTTTTTAAATATAATAAAATATCAAATGACTTTATTTTTCACCAAAATTTATAGTAACAATATTTTAATTTTTCTATATTCAAACTTAAATTTTTTGTGATTTTCTAAAATCATGTACTATTTTTTTGAATTTCATTTCATTTTGTCTGACATGAATTGTTAAAGTAAACTAAATAAAACATCAAATGAATTTATTTTTTCGTGCAATTTTGGAATGATATTTTAGTATGTATATCTTCAAACTAAAAATGTTTTTAATTTTTAAAATAATTTACTATTTTTAAAAAATAATTATACCCATCTAACAATTTTTCAGCTTTGTTTTAGAATGAAAATTTGCATGTTTCAACTTTAATAATTAATTTAATCACTAAACCAACCTAATTAATGTATAATTAGATATAGTCAGTTAATTTGGGTATAGTATAAGTTTATTAGGTCTTTGTTAAATTAAAAATTTGATAAATCTAAACAAATAGACCAAATTAGGCTAGTTTAAGCGTAATAAGGCTTTTAGTTATAAAAATAGATACATTGGCTTATTTTGGAGTTAAACTAATTTAGATAAGTTATTTTGGACCTTGAAATGTAAAATAGATCTAGTTGATGATTTATGGCCCAATTTAATTAAATGGATTAAAATGGGCTAAATGTATCAAACCAGATTATTATAGGGCTTTAGCTATATAAATAAGCTTAAATGAATATTTAGGAAACAAAATGAGCTTTATAAAATTTTGGGTATAAAGGGACTACAAAATGGAGTTAGTAATTATTATAGGACTAAATACTAAAATATGATTCAATTTGACTAAATAATTATAATTAGGCATAATTCATTGAAATTGATTTAGAAACATAACCATAGGCTCAATAACATGAATTCTAGCCAACTAAGCATATTTACATCAAATGGGTCCAACTAAATCGTATAAAGTTTTTTCTAGCTAATTAGGGCCTAAACATTTTAAATACATCCAATACTTAATTTTACACTTGATGGATTTAAATTATAAAACAACGGGCCCAATGTTCTTTATCTATTCCAATTGGATTTATTCTAAAATATTTAAATCCATTATCGATTCTAGGTATTAAAATACCTATTTGTGCTCAAATCCATTCCATGAGCCCAATAGTCCTAAAATACCCTTAATCGGCCTATATATGAAATTAAAAGGCCAAATAACTTGATTAAGGTATGAATTAAATTTCATTGGGGTTCAACTTAATTCATAGGTTTAGTTACCAATTTTACTTTAATTGGACCTAATTTCAAATTGCACCCCAATTTCACCTAACTTAATATTCATATTCCTTAATGAGCTCAATTCCAAAACTCTAAAGTCCATCACTCTAAAAAGTGGAACCTATCGCGACCCTATGTGGGGCCTAGTAGGATTGCCCTAAATCGTCACATCACGTGTGCACCCGCAACATGAGGATCGCCTTGCAAGTCAGAGTTTACAAGACTCTAATTAATTATCCTCTCATTGTATTATACATATATAAGTTTATTATGAAAATAATTTATTGGATATCGAAACCTCCACAGATCACAAGACCGCAGAGAATCGGATATCCTACCAAATGACAAGATAAGGTAAACCTAGGTTTAACACAAAATATAAACTAGGTTTAAGTTAAGAAAAAGACTACATTTTCATGTTTATTCTCTCAACTAGGTTTAACCTATCAATTCTCAATCTTCTATCAGTCTTGTACAACTTGATCTTTGTCACGCTCTGCACTCAAATCCTATCCCATCCATGTATTCAACTTACCTGCAAAAGCAAACTGTTGGGGAGTCAGCTACAACTAGCTGAGTGAAGTATACCCTCGCTCCATACCGTTCAAGCAAAAGCAAACAAGTTATTAAACAAGCATATGCAATGCAGACAATCAAATGAACAAATATATATGGCCAACCGGTAACCATATATATTCGGATTTACGCCCTCCGAATCCGGGGTTGGGGTACATCCACACATCAGCACCCGGACCGCTACTACTTCGGGAATCAAATTTATTCAAGGAGTTTTTCATATATAGAAAATAATATACATATAACAACATCCCATTGAAGCAAGATATCCTTAACAATGACCCGGCGCGATCCTAGGAGGTGGGCCGTCTCCCCAGGACTGTTCCCATTCCCCTAGAACAAGGCCCATGGTACACACTAGGTATATACCACTTCGGTCCTCCATGTTCACCGTCCTCACGGGACAGTGTGGCCCATCCGAGTCAAAGTGTAGTGGTGATGGCCTTCTACATGCAATCGTGAAATGCATGATCAATATTATGATTATCACGCCAATAGTCATTAAGTCCATTTATTTGGCGACCAGACAATTATCAGACACTCGCAAAGATCAAAATGATTAAACAACACTCAATACTTAACGTTCAGAATAATGTATAGTATTTTCAACACAGATAACAAACACGAGCAACCACAAGTGTAAATTTCCCAACCCATACTTGAATCATTTAATTTATATTAACAAAATATCATACTCTAAACCTACAAGCACAAGCAGATATGAAGGTCATCGGAATATACTCACCTGTTTATCCTTGCTTAATGGTCATAGAAGTCTACAAGAAAACTTGAAGACGGATCTGTCTCCCCTGAGAATTTAGATAACAGATACTTATTACTATACTATTATTCATATAAAGAAATATTGTGTCTTTGTGTCTTAAACTCGAGTTTTAGCATTTCTTAATCTAACCTTAACACATAATTAGTCATTTTGAAGTTTGTAAAGGCTACACTTCGTAAGTTAAACTATAAAATTTATAATCTTAGTTTTCTTAAGAAAAGTATTTTATGTTTTCAAATATCGAGTTTAATCACGAAAATCTTAAATTGGGCATATTATATTCGTTTTAACTTAGATTTTAGCATATGAGTAGTCATTGAAAACTTATCGAATATAGTTTTTAATTGTTAGGTTAAACTAATCATTTTGTATATTTTTCCTTATGTTACTTTAAGGGTCCGAAAGGTATCACAATTGTATCTATCTTTCTTGTTTTGTATTCTTAAGTATTATTTAAGTTCGATTCCTTGTTTTATGTTTATTTCATCAAGTATTAGTGATTAAACTTAATTTAGTTCATTACTCTACTTTTTAGTTAAAGCGTATACATTTATATTTTTTCATTTTCCTTGTCTTGATCTTATTTTAAGTATGTAACTTTAGTTAATTTGATTATATTAGCTAATATTTATGATTTCCATTAATCTATACTTTATATCCTTATAGTCTTATAAGCGTTTAATTTATACTTAGAGTTATGGAATTCTTGGTTAAGTTTAATCTTTCAATTACAATTTATATTATCTTGATTTTCTAATTTGTAATTGAATTACTTAAATTTTATTCTAGGAATCTTATTCTTTTATATATGTTGAAATCTTCATATGTCTATATAGGTTTGTTATTGAGTATATCTAATAGATTTAAAGCTAAATATCTTTTATCTTATAATACTTAAATCATATCAAGTTTATCTATTAATATCCTATTTCTGCATGATATGAAACTCATATTTGTATATAGGTAGTAATTAAAGTTAATTACATATACAGTCTTTTTATTGATCAAATGATCAAATATGTTCCATTTATCAAATTCAGTAAAATTTTCTTATAGGGCTAAATATTTTATAATAGGGTTCTACAGTTTTCTAAGCTTTTATTTTCCTCCTTAATTCCATTTCTACTCATGAGTATATGTTGTGTGTACTTTAAATTTTAAACTTGTCATAGAACATCTCTATTCTTTTTAAATGTCAAAACTACGCTATAGGTTTACTTTACTTAATTCTAATTGTTTCTTTAGTTAAGTTTTACTTCATAAAACATAACGAGTGTTTATATAAGTTAAGAATATTTTTGTTTTAGTGTTTTCGATATTAAAATCTTAGTTTGAGTTTTATTTATGTAATTATACCTAATATCTAGTTTTAACGGTTACATCTCAATCCTAGCGATTTATTTTTAAATCATCATTTGCTAACTGAATACTTTAAGGATCTAATAATTCAATTCTAAACCATAGTTATTGTCTTTGAATTATATTTATCAAGATATTACTCGTTTTGGAAAATTACTATTCATTTCCCAGGAGGTCACCCATCCTAGGTCATGAGCACGCTTAACTTTTAGTGTTTTGAGAATTTTTCAGTATTATACTACATATATTCTATAGTCAAGGTTCTATATTTTTCTTACATTGTTTTCGTTAAAAACTAAATTAAAATTACGGAATCGGATAGATTTAGGTTTTTCACCTACGCGATTAGAGTTTCCAGATCTAATAGGATAAACTCGGGTTTTAGTCTATATAGGGTTAAAATATTATAACTTTCATGTTTATGAAATCAGAATTTTGATTTGGGCTTTAGATTAGAAGATTTTGATCAGTTATTGATCCTATCGTGTATATTTCAACTATAGCGATTTATCTCTAAATTTCTATTTACTAATAAATAGACTCTAAATATTAATTATTTAAAATTATAATCAATTTTCTATCATCTAGCGTTTTTAGTTATCAATTTATTATCCATTTGATAAACGAAATGTAATATCAACTAGTCTAAATACACATACTAGCATGACATAATTTTATATTATTATCGTTATATATGCATGTAAATATGTATATTTATAATAAAAACTAATATTAAAACTTTTAATATTACGAAAACTTCTACGTATCGGATCATAATAGTAAAATTTTTTAAAGTGATCGAAACCTAACCTCGGAATTGGAATCGGTTGTTGTATGTGAAAGAT
This sequence comes from Combretum micranthum, assembly GCA_024138025.1. Lineage (NCBI taxonomy): Eukaryota > Viridiplantae > Streptophyta > Magnoliopsida > Myrtales > Combretaceae > Combretum > Combretum micranthum. The sequence continues at coordinate 42,914 of JAMXBD010002410.1, forward strand.
ATAAGCTTTTGAAGATCAAAGGAGCTTCTAGATTTCTTTTCTATTATTTTATTATTTCTTTTTCTTTTTCTTTTCTTTTTTTTTTCTCTTCTCCTGGTCGGAGAAGATTTCCCTTTTTCTTTTTTTTTTTCTTTTTTTTTAAGTCTTCTGTTGAAGACTTTTCCGGAGAGAGAGAGAATATAGGAGAGAGAGAGAGAGAATTGAGAGCGATGAGAGAACGAGAGAGGGAGAGAATTTATAGAAATTTTTCAGGCTTATTGGGGGAGTTTCATTTTTTCGGGTTCTAATTAATACGTACGATAAATACTCATTCGATAATATTTTTAGATGAAAATTTACGTACCTACTATATTAAATATTCTGAACACTATGGTATACTTAAAATTTTTAATTTAAGATTTTTATTTTGCAACTTTAATATATATTTTCGTAAATTATAATTTATCCTTTAAAGATTTAAATTATTAGTGTTTTGGTATTTTATGACTTATTAATAATTAAGTTGTCTTTAATTTGACCTTATTTATATTCTACTATTATAAATTTATAGTGTTTATCTTTTGTTTGTATCTTTTGAATTATTTATGGGATCTAATTTATTATTTTACTTATCTTTATTAGTTTTTAGTTTATATATTAATCATATTATTATTGTTATATCTTACGGAAGTTTTTTATTTCTTTGATATAGGTATTGTTTATGCTTATATTTTTATTTTAATTAAGTCTTTTATTGTCCATATTGGTAATTACCAATATTTAAATTCAAGAAAAGTGGGGATGGTTTTTCGAACATTTTTTAAAATTTCCGTTAAACATTACTATCTATTTAACAATTACCAAAATTAAATAAACGTATAATTCAGGGTGTTACAGAACCGTTTCTTATTAGGCCTAATTTAGGATCCTTAATGGCCCAATACATCTAAATAATAAATTTAGTTTCTAAATTCATTGGGCTTAGTCCAAATCATTTAAACCCAACTATCTTAAATGGACTTAACATAATTATAGCTTAAGAACTTATATCATATAAGTCCTTACATTAATTGATTAATCAATATGACTTGAAATTGTTAGTACGTATACTTCATTCCTAGACAATATATCTTCCTTGAACAAATAATCTTTCACCATCTATCATTTTGATATAAGGTTTGCAATCACATGTGTGTTCTTTACCAAGGGTAGGTATCCTCAAATAGACTTAATGTAAATAAGACATAATAATTAAATGTGTGGTTTGGTGCATAGGTCATTTAATTTGAGCAAGGGAGTGACAACTTTACTCAATAATGCAAGTACGGTAGTTAGGCGGTTAGGCCACCATTAGTGGCTTAGTAAGGAATTGATACCACTTTAAGAAATCACTCAGTTGCCACTCACAACCTAGAGACACATTTAGGTTAGATTTCCAAATTCTTATCGGAAAGACCTTAGGGAACTTTGCCAACCAAGACATAAGCCAACACAAAGGACCAAGCCAATAGTTGAAAGTGAAGAGGAAAGACTTATATGATAACTAATCCTATGTTTCAGATGTTTTGTTTTATTTGGATGATGTAATTTTCTTTTTAAAGACCTTTGAGTATGTTTTAAGATTGTTTTAAGACTTGTTTCATAAGTGTTTAAATGATCTAAGGAAGAGGTATTGATGTTTTTAATGGTTGATGAATGGTTTGTAAGACTCTAAATAGGTTTTGATGTAGATGTTTAACCAAAGAAATTGAAGTTTGATGATTTTGTTAATTTTTTGTAAAAATGAATGATGTTTTTGAAGTTTTTAATTGAGTTTTGTTGTTGTTTTTGGATTAAACTTTTGTTGAGGGGATGATTAACAAGTGTAAAATCAAGCACGTGGTTTATTTTGCACTTTAATCCAGTGTTTAAGTAATTTTTACATAAATCCACCTGATAATTTTGGCCGCAAGCCAACCTACAGTTAGAAAAGGAGAATACATTTATGGTCACAGTCTATATCACGGCTTAAATCGAGCCCGCGAATGTGACCATAGTTTTTTTACTCTTTTATTTTGTAGTTCTTGTATCACGACCTTGAATTCCTTTATTTCCTTTGTTCTTTATTCTTTATATTTCAAGTTACGACTTTAATAAATACCTTGATTCTTTAATTATTTTTAATAAAATACAAATCGCGTTCTAAACTACACTCGTAATTGAACTCGCAACCCGTTTAGTATATAAGCTTTAATATTGTTGTTTCCCTCTCATTTATTACCTCTTTCAAAATATAACAAACCTAATAAAACGCTCTAAAAACCCCCAAAAAGTCTCTTTACAAAAATCAATAAAAATCATTCTTTTATAGCATTTTCATCATCAAATTGATAAGGTAAGCACATTTATTCACTTATTATTTCAATATTGCAGTTTATATCTATGTAAATGCCTGTTTAATCCTATTAATTTTAGGGTCTCAAAATTTATAGACGTTGAATAATTCGATTTTACCGATGTTAAGTAGTTTCTTTATGATTGAAATAGGATGAACTAACTATTTTCTATTAAGGTTTTACTTGAATAATCTGCGATAAACTCTACTGTGACTTTTGAACTTCCATGAAATCCTAAGAAGAACTTAGTTAGTCTAGGGTTGTTTTGAATCTAATTCTTTTTGTCAAGATAATAATATAGGGTTAGGAAACAATAATGGAGTTAAAATTAGTTCGAAATTCTTTAAGGAAAGTTAAGAATGAAAGTGCGGTAAGTTTGTTCTTTGAGCATGATCAATGCCTTTGATCTAGGTTTTAGTCAACAATTAAGGTAAAAGTTGATTCTTTTATCTTTTAATCTTAGCTTTTAAAAAAGAAACTTATGTATTTGTTTTGTTTTGTAGAAATGACACCCAAAAGACCTTAAAAAACACATCCCCAAAAACATAGCAAAAAGACTAGAACTTACTTTAGGCCTTCTACTTCTCAAGTAAGTACATCTAACCAACCTCCAGTAGGTTTATTTGTTGATGATAAAGCAAAATATATGATTTTCCTAATCAAGAAACAAATCATGCCAAATGTTGTAATAGATTGGGGGTCATGAGAAATTATGGGTTGAAGGCTACTTTTAAAAGGTATTTTGAAGATAAGGCATAGGAGAAAGTCTTTAATATAAGGGAAGATGTGTATGACGCAGCAACTCTGACATTTTTAGCTAGCTTTAGAACTTGACACTAGGTGGCATGTATGGAGGACTGTGGCAGTTTCTATGCTTTCAACCAATACATAGAAGTGTCAATGAGAGAATTCATTATATGGGAACGAAGAGGAGATTGATGGAGAAGAGTTCAAAAATCTACCTACGGAGATTTCAAAGGAGGAAATAAAAGTTTGTATAGAAGAATTGATAGAGGGTAGTTTCTCGCCTAAAAAAACAATGGCCTCTACCTTCAAGAGGAAAAGTATCAAAATACTACACTATATGCTGGTTAAGAGCATATTTTCAAAACTACAGGGAGTCAATTCAATTGCTGAAGCTAAGCTATACCACTCTAAAGCATGGTGAAAGTGTACAAGAAGAATGTCGAATTAATGGCAATATGGAGGATAAGGACATCATGATAGGATGTAGGGCAAGGGACCCTTGGATGGCCTGATCACAAGAATCGTGAAGAACTTGAAATTCTGGCCAAGGCAAGATCCTTCAAACAAAGTATGTAACTTTAAAGAGTTGAATAAGAAAGCCTTCAATAGCTGGGGCCTAGTGGAATTAAAGGACCCAAATTTTGATGCTAAAGCACCTGAGGTAGAAGCTGCTACACTTCCACATGAAGCGCTAACCTAATTCTCCATAGCTAACTTCAATAAGTTATAAAATGAAGTAAAAGAATTTAAGGGGAAGCTAGCTACATTTGAATAAAAATATGACAAGGATATAGGTAAGCTGAACAGAAGTATGAAAAATTTGATGGAGATGTTTGCTTAAGCTCGCCCACAACAACCTACATAGCCTGAAAAGGTGAGCCTTAAACTTACCATGATTTAGTTAGATCATGGTGATGATACCATACCTTTTCCACTAGTTATACACATACCCTCTCCCATACACATACAAACACAAATACCCTCTCCACCATAAGCCTAAATACTGACCAGCACCTCTCTACCCTCACCATATACAGAGCATATCCCACCAGTTCAAACATAAACCCCATCATAAATACAGTCCCTTGACTCTTTAGTGCTTAAGCCTAGTCCTAAAGCTATTTTAGCTCTTATCACCCAACTACAACCTAGAAATTTAATACAAGCCAACCCCTCAAATTAAACCTTTACCTAAAACCTATAAAAGAATCAAGGGGTCAACTCCAAAGAGAAGAAAACTAATCATTCAAGATTAACCATCCGATGAGGAGTATGATCCCTTACGGCTTGATGACTTGGTGAAGGATATTTCATCATCTTCTGAAGTTGTTGGACATGATATTGAGGATGGTGTTGATAGTATCCCTGCTACGATGGGTAAAAAGGATAAGGTTAATGATGACAATAGCAAGAGTGGCATTGATTTAAACATTATAGCAACTAAAGAAATTAACAGTGATGATAGCCTACAAGAAGAACTTGACAACATCATTACATATAGCTGTAGAGGGGGTAGCGATAATAGTTAACAATGTTTCTCAAGGAGAGCCCCCTAATGAAGAATTCTATGGAATAATAGGAAGACAGGCGACTTATCCTACCTCCAATGAAGTTCTAAATAATTTAAGAGACCCTCCAAGCATTGCCGATGAAGAAATCCTCAAAGTCATCAACCAGATAGTCTTACAAACACTTAATGAATAATTCAATGAAGAGGAAAGATTCTTCAAAGGTACACTAGAACCACTACTTCGGCATCAACAACAAGAAGAAGAGGGAAGACCTATTCCCTCAACCCACCCATTGTATGCCATATAAAATATGGACAAGAGAATCAAAAGATGTGTCAAGAAGAAACATTCTATAAAAGAGGTCTATCATTAAGGTGAGCATTTTGACAATGACTTGACGCCCATAGATCTTAATGATGATGATGAGGCTGATGTTGTTGGTGGTTAGGGTTCTTTGATGAAGAAGGAGAGGAGGAAAAGAAGAGAGGAAGAAGAGTGTTAGAATGATGTTGACATCTTTAAGGTAATTTTTGTGGAAATTTTTGACATCCTTACCTAAGGAACTCCCAATTTTATAAGTCAAGAAGGGCAAATAATTCTATGTTATCCAATAAATCTTGACAAAACCATAATAGATGTAATGGCATCAATTGATGCAGATACTCAAAAAGCTACTAAAGAGGTAGGCAATGCCATAGTTTCAGGTGGCATTGACTTAAATATAGTGCCTATGAAGGAGGAAGTAGCCGAGCAGCCAACCCAGTAGAAAGCGGATTATGATTTTTATGAACTTGAAACTAAGATGGCCGCTGATGTTGATGAATAATATATGGTAGATGGGGATATGAGGGAGATGATAAGGAGAAAGGCTGAAGTGAGGGCCAAACTAAAGGAAAGGGAGGCAATGCTTGAACAGATGAGGTAGAAGGCCATGAAAAGAAAATAGAGAAGAACTAATGCTATTCCAACACGGAAGTTGCCCTTTGTCAAAGAAAGAGAAGAGGCTAAAAGAAGGGAAAGAGAGCTTAAGAAGACTTCAGAGGAGGACACTACAAGAATATTGAGGTTTAGCCACGTTAAATTACTGTTGCAATTTGTGAAAAAAACGTGGCAAAATACATTTTGCAACGTTTAATTAATGTGGCTAATAAACGTCGCCCAATCTGTGTTGCAAATTGATTTGCCACGTTAAAAAATTAAACATGGCAAAGATAATTTAGCGCGAAAATTACATAATGAAAGGCAACATAAAAACATGGCCATAAGTTATATGATAGGCGACTTTTATTGTGTGGCCAATATGCAAATTTTGTTCCCGCCTTTTTTATTTGGTATTGTTATGAAATGGCTTTGGTGACATTAAGTAAGAAAACGTCGCCAAGGTAATTTATGTAATTTTTGAGCTAAATTATCTTCGCCATGTTTAATTTTTTAACGTAGCCATAAGTTATATGATAGGCGACTTTTGTTGTGTGGCCAATATGCAAATTTTGTTCCGGTTTTTTATTTGGGATTGTTATGAAATGGATTTGGTGACATTAAGTAAGAAAACATCGCCAAGGTAATTTAACGTGTAAATTACATTATAAAATGTGGCATTGAAATGGCCATATGTGATATGATAGGCCACATTTTTTGTGTGGCTGATATACAAACTTTGTTGTGTTGATTTTGCAACGTTAAATAAGAAAACGTGGCCAATGTAATTTAGCGCATGGCATTGAAACATAGCCATATGTTATATGATAGGCCGTATTATTTGTGTGGCTAATATACAAATAAACATTATACATACCTATTATTTTAAACTTCGCTAATATTGTTCTTGCTTTTTTCATGGATGATTGTAGATTGTACTTGAGATGAGTATGATAACTATTTATGTAGAAGCTCATTGAACCTATTTAGCAAAATACATAAGTGGTGTTTAAAGACACCTTTTCCTGTAAATATACATGTGTAATGTGTATAACCCTATTACGATAAACAAACATAAACTTTTCCAACATACATCAATCACTTTGCACACTTGTGCAAAGTAGAACCAAAATACTCATTTAATAAGTTCAAACATCAAGCAAGACAAAAGATTCTTGAGAGTTAGTTTAGACATGTACAAAAACATAATCCTATTAAATTGGAGGTATATTTCAAAAAAATGGTTAGAAAACCCCTACCTACCTCCTCAAAACAAACCTACACATAAGTTGTTAAAAGCATCAATTCAAACATGCTAAAAGAGATAATCATATTCCATCATAGGCATTTCTAAAAAATTCCTATCTATCTCAATTGTCATCCTCACTTTCTCCACTTTCATCCTCACTTCCATCACTATCTTTATTATTAGATGGCTTTAGAGATCGATCCCGTCCACTTGGATTTCCTGTAAAACAAAATGTTAAGTAATAAAGCACACATAAATATACTTACTGTTGAACTATTAATGAAAGAAAGAGAGTGAGTAATGTCAAAGCTTAATGAAATAACTTACTTGAAGTACTAGGATAGCTGGAGCAAAGTTGTTGTACTAGTTCAGTAATTTTGGCTAGCTGCAAAATATACATACCAATATGCAAAGGACAAATTAAACTTATATTTAGTTTTGAATAAGAACATCTATCAAATTTATCATTTAAGAAGTTTACATAGATATGAAAGTTACATTCAGCTTTAAATGCAATTCATAACATTTTTTTTGTACAAATATCATGATCTAATCTTCTTAAGAAATTCTTTTGCAAATTCTTGTAAGGTATCCCAGATATTAAAAGCCAACATTTTCCCAATCCCGTAAAAGAGACTAAATAAAGTGAAATAAGAAAGATTTCTATACTTTATTCATGTAGAAAAGAGAGCAAAGGTAAAACATGTTGAGAAATATGCAATGCCTCCATGATGCATCCATTGTTTCTCAAAATCTACTAGCTCCAACAGATTGAATATCACTTAGAATTTAGATAGACATAAACCAAGGAAATATTTTCCCAAAGAGAACAAAACTGAGACATTTAGCATAATATCTTCCAATTGAATAAGCTCAAATTGCAAATCCAATATATCTTCCAAAGTAAATACTCACTTTAGATTTTTGTGAAAAACTAAAAAAGTGCAAAAAGAAGCTTGTCACATGGAAAGGAAGAATGATTTTTTCAATATTGCGTGACAAAGTGAGTTTTTCTTTGCAAAAAATCTTAAATAATTGCTGTTGAAACCTTATGAAACCAATTCCTTAATGTTATTTGAACATGTTAGTGACCATATTATCAAATCCAACAACTAGAACACAGACACATTTTGTAAGGACATTGAGAAATTTTTTAAGCAGCTTTTACATAAGTTTTTTTTCACTTCAGTGAAAACACTATTATTTCTTTTTCTAACTTACTACATGTATGCTATCCACATACCACACTATCAACCTATAACTTCACAATCTATTATGGAGTTTGTGGGTTATTAGAACATCTTGACCATTAGCTCTTGAATTGTAATCAACAAACACACATGCTACCGAGGAGCACATAGTGTTGTATCAGTTGAGTAAGCTAAGATAGCCATAAAAGAGAAAGTAAAAATTACCAGTTTGACGATTAGTTCACCATAATAAAATGATAGGGGATAACATAGGATGATTTGGGAACATGAGCTGAAACATGAAAGTAATGGAGAAGTAGGTCTAGCCACCACATGTGCTCTTCGAACAAATAAGTCAATCGTCACAATAACACTAAAATCAATATTGATTTTTGCCCTTTCATCTACAACCATATTGAATTAGCTTAGTCACCGCAATGGTATTAACATGGACCTACATTTGGCCATTAATTGATGAGTAATATGAACAAGAGAGATATAGCCAAAAAGGACACAAGTACCAACTTTAGGTTCTGTAAACAACAACCAATATGCCCTTCAAATTTTTCAAACCAGTCTTATTCATAGAAGCCAGCTATTCACTAAAGATTTTTTTTTTAAGCATGAAACAAGCCGATTTGAAAGATATTGTGTTGGTTAAGAAAATACTAAAAGATACTAGGTCGTACAATAGAGATCCAAGAGTAGGAGAGATCATTTGTCATGCTAAAATATTTAATATTGATGGACCAGAAAAAAGTAATTTTTAAGAAGCCAAATATGCATCTACATAAGTAATAATCATCCACATCGATTATAGACTGAAATGGTACAGGAACAACTTTTCATTTAACATTTGGCTAAGTAGTCCAAGGATTGAGTAACTCACCTGGTAACCATCTTCCATCAGGCATCAGACAAACAAGCATCTTGATGGCATGAGGATCGCAATGCACAAATCCATGTTTGAACGTCATTTCAACAAATACTTTACTAACATGAAAAATCACAAGGAAAACTGAAGTTACTTTACAACAAATAACTTAGCCATATCCAAAGTCCAAATAGAAGAGGCAGTAGCCATTTCAACCAAAAAGCAGAAATTTCCCTTGCCTATAATATTCTAAACATAACTTTGAACTCAAGCTATAACCTAAAGCAACTCATTAATGAAGCTCTTAACTTTTATCAAGACAAAACTTAGTTGGAGTAAAAGCAATTAGGGGAAACAAGTGACAAAATCTTCTTTGCTTTGAGATCAATAAAAGAAAAGGTAAAATTGACATCATTTTATATGATGATAATTACACGGTGCAGCATCTAAATGCAAAGTTAAAATTCTTTGTAAAATATTTTTGATAGCCTTAAAATAAGCACTAGCACGTAGGATTAGATGAACTTATTAAATTTTTTTATCAAATAATTTTATGAAAAAACATCATTCATTAATAACATATAATTGTTTAAATGTTTTTTAAATATAGGGTAGAAACCTTAGCTATACCCTAAAAAGCGTCCATAAGCCATTAAGTAAATAGACATAATGCTCCTTTATTCAAATGAATAAGAAAAAATAAAACATACAACTAACATACTACCACAAATAAAAAATAACAAAATGACAATAAAGATCTTGTTGAATCCACTAAGAAGTGAAGAAACAATAGATAATTGCTGCCATTTAATTCAATCCCATAACTCAATTATGTGGAGGAGCTAGAATTAGGACAAGACATAGCTGAAATTATGACAAAGCCAGTATTTTTGGGATAATATAACACAAATGAAAATGAAAATGCTAGAGTACTCATGATTGTTTAAAAAAAAAGTGTTTACTATTTATGGAAACACTAATTATTCATGCAAGAGCAGCAATGGCATTGTAGATGGGACCATTGCCATTGCTGTTACTACTTGTGAAGTTATCAAACTCGGTATCATTGTCCATTTCTCCAGCATCTTTATCATCACTAGGTACAACTAAAGAGATTAAGGAATAAGAGGCTAGTCTATGTTGAAGACTATCTAAATCGAGGGTAATGAGTTTCAATGGTATGCATTGTGGAATTGATGATATCACCAAATCTTAACTCCATGTGCTTCCATCATAATGGATCCTTGATCACCTTCAAGGCCTCTATAAGTATAAATTAAAGCCATTGACTTCTCTTCGTTCTCCCTTTCCAATAAATGATTAATAAACGCGGTGAATAATTTGGCATTCATGAATGAATTCATGTCTAATATATGAGCAGATCAAGTACAAGTGACAATGCTGATTGAATTAACAAAAATTAGAAAAAAAAGGTAAATTAAATAATAAGGAACATGAAACCTAATTTTTTTTATATATTTGGAAATTCATTCTTTTATTAGCTTAATTGTGTCTCAGAATAGCATGAAATATATATATTATATATATAATAAAAGAAATTAAAATAAACATGGATAAGAATTTGTTATATGTGGTGCATTAAAAGGATTTTTTTATAAATATATATATATATATATCAATAATGACAAAATGGAATTAAAATTCATCTTTAAGAAAAGGGAATTGATTTTGATTTAAAATTGAGTAAATTTAAAAATAATTTCATGGTTAAATCATACCTATGAAATGTATTATTAGGTTATATCTACACATCCTAACATAAACACACACTAAAATGAATTGATGTATATTATATTATTTATGAAGATAACCAATTCCAGCCCCATCCTCCACACCGATTAAAACAGAGTATACTTGTTCTTACACTGTTTAATGAAATTTCTAGTTATATACTTGTTCTCTGATTATAGTTCGTTAATCATGCGTAAAAAATACCACTTCATATCTGAGACTCACATTTGTCTCTTTGCTTACCCTCTTTGATCAAAGTTGGTATTCTCCACTAAGGTTCATCTCCAGACGCATAAAATTAGGTGATCTAGGAAGTAGCTCCACGAATTCTCCTTTCGGAATTACAACGTGCTCTACAACCATCCGTGCTTCCTGAAGATTGTACATTTCTTAAGTAATAGAAAAGGGAAGCCAAACTAAATTCCTTCATGCAGTACCATATAAAAAATTAGTAAACATAATGCAACCTACTATTTTAATAACCATACCTTAGATCTTTAGTAGACAAGCAAACCACATATTAGGGATCACACTCAAGCCAAGTTTAAACAAGAAAAGTTTTACACCCTACTCAAAAGACATTTAGTGTTCTGTCAATAATTATTAGGTATTGCCAATAAAAATTAAACGCTCTTTCTAACTATAGAAAAGAAGCAGAGTCCAAGTTTAAGCTTACTAAAAAAAAGGTATATTTGATAAATCACAAGCCTACAGTAAAGGTGCACAATTAATTGACTTAAAAGCAACCAAGAAGATGAATAATCCATTGGAATCTCCGCAAAAATGTAGACTTGTGCATATAGTGTGCAATGAGTTGGTAATATAAAGAGAAATATATCTAAACCACCATAAGCTAGACAACCATTATACCAGGTATCAAGCTAGTCAACCATTTTTTTATTTCAACAAAAGAGTATCTGTTTGCCATGCAACTAAATTGGATCACATCTTTGTTCATGAATTTCAACCAATTGGATGTTCCAATCTCTAGTTCTACCTAAATATGTCGCCACATCATTGTATCTCAACTTCATCTCCTTATAAGAAGCAGAATCACTAGGTATTATAAAAAAATTTACCAAGATTGCCATGGAATTCAACATATGAAAAGTCTAATATACTTTATTGATATCTCATTTTCACTACCTTCATAAGAGTAGAATTGTGAGGTATTACAAAAAGACTTACCAAGATTGCTATGGAATTCAATATCGGAAGCCTGATATAATTTAGTAATATCTAACAACACAAGCTACAATGCTGTCAAAATTTGAAGTTTGATTTTGCGTTCTTCTTAGTTAAACAAGAATTTTCATCATAAAGAAAGAGCTTAAAATATAGCAGAATATTAGCAAATTAGTCAACTAATACCTATAGAGCATCCATTTAATATTGTTAGAATTATTCATAATTATCGAAGTCATCATCTGAGTCATTTAATTTAGGTAGACTTCTTGTCATCTTGACTTACATTTAGTTGACTTTCCACCATGAATCTTTAAAATATCTTCTAATATTATGTTAAAAGCATATAGAGGTTATATGCAAGAATCTACCTATCCTAAGCTAGGAAATTTATCCTTATCTTACTTTTTGACTATACTCTCTTATATATACTCATTATAATTAGTTAATAAAGTAATGCAAGAAATTCATATTCAAAACCCCTTCAAAATTTTGTTGACAATAGCACTTGGTGCTATAAAAAAGATAGGGTTTAATATCTATGCTAACGAAGAAGGCATCCGAAAGGTGACCGATATAAATTTTTCAAAGTTTGGAATATCCAACATTTCTCCCCTCAATTTTCCAATATTTCTTGATCTTGAGAGTCACATCACCCAAAGCTTAGCCACAGGTACCGATAACAAATGATGGAAGTAATTAAAAACAGTTCCATTTTACACAACTTTGTTTTGTATTGTGATTAGCTCTTCTTACAAAGAAATCTTTAAAGTTTCTCCAACAATTGAGGTTTAACATACATTCAGGCTTTTGCTTTTGCTTCATCAACCAAAACTTATCTCATTAACAAAAATTCTGCTTAAGAGAAATGAAAATTTTACACATTATGCTTTCAATGAGCTTACCAACTTTAATATTGAAATCTAGTTCCTTTGGGGCCTCCTTGCATGATTCAACTAAATAAGATTAAAATCATACCGTGGTTTCGCCATCTAATCCAATCAATAATGGATTTAATATTCTTAAGATCCTAAAGAACGCATGGCTTAGGTTCAACAACAATACAACAATTATAATAGACCTATCCTTTTAATCAAGCATGCAATTGATCCCAAAGAAATAATGTTATAGAAGTGAAAGCATTCCGTACCTTTAATATGATTGTCTTGATGCCTTTGTGCTGCACTTTAATAGCTACTTCCAGCCCATTGATCAACGTGGCATGATGAATTTAGGCTATCTACAGTATCTGGAGAAAAAGTTACATGAAATAAGTCCAATTTTGACATAATATCAGAACTAACAAATAGAGTATTAAAAACATAATTACAAAATAATAATTCATTTAAAAACGTTTAAACAGGGGAGTGTTAGTATTGTCTCTCACAGAAGCAGTAGTGAGAGAGATTCAATAATGGCAGAAAATAAATATTTCATAGACTTTCCAAGTTTCTGCTATATAGTTCTATTTGTTGAAGTAAAGAAGAGACAATCTATCAAGAGAGTGTCAATACCATGCTTCGTCCATTTATTGTGTCGCGTGATGACACCTAAATATTATATGGGTGTCTTGTGCCCTTGAGAAAGATGAAGACAGAGATGATTGAGTCTTCACTGAAAGCGTGATGCATAAAAAGAGAGGAGGCCAACAGTGATCTTCATCAAAGTGTAACGAAAGAGACACTGACTAAGGGTTTTTTGCTAATGGAGTGCGTTAAAGAGAAAGAGAGATGATGGTGGGTCTTGAAGGTTAAAGAGGAAGTCTTGATGAAAAAGCATCGTACAAAGAGGATGCGAAAAAGGGACTAGCTAGGGTTTTTCTTTTTATTAAAAATAAGGAGCGGGGCTTCAGATTTTTTTTAGGGAATTTAAAATTCCCTCCTATTGTCCGCTTTGTGGCCTTTTTCAATTGTTGTTGTTGTTGTTGTTGTTGTTATTATTATTTTAACAAAGGGTTTTTTTTCCTGCCTATAATTAGTGGATTTTAAAAAATAGTTAACAAGAGTTCCTTTTTCTATTTAAATTTAGCTCCTTTTATTTTTTCATGTGTACAGTGAATTTTTTTTTTAAAAGAAAACTCCATTTCATTTCATTTATTTATTTTATTTGATAATGAAAATGGGTAACGTTTGTTTTTGTAAAAGAATTACAAATCTAATAGCAATTTGGCATAATCCAAAATTGTTAACAAACGTAGCTAATAGTATATATTCCCTTACGTTTAATAAACGTAACCAAAGTATAAAGGAAAGACGACGTTTGCAAAATCTATAAACGTCACCATATGTCAAAATTCTTGTAGTGGGAAGTGAATGAATTTGGGCTCTCTAATAGTGATAAGCAAGATGAAGATGATGATGATTAAGTCCCCATTAGAGCCCTTATGACCAAAAGATCAAAAGGTTATCTTGGAAAGCCAGTATCCTAGAGCCTCAATAAGGAAAATGATGAAGATAACATGGACTGTGATGATTGATTTTTTGGAAGATAGTGATGAAGAAAAGAATAAGAGGGAAAGTTTTAAAAGTTAGGCAAGGAGGGCAGCAAAAGAGTTATTAGCTATCAAAAAAGGTAGGGAGTGAAAAAGGAAAGTAAGAGAAATTGCTCTTTCTGCCCAAACCTTGCACATAAATTTGAACTAAGAAGAAAGAAGTAAGGAAGAAGAAGAAGAAAGAAGACAGAAGGAGGTGCATTTCCAATAGAAACAAGCTAAAGCGATGAGAATCACATGTAGAACACTATAGGCATGATAGATCAAGAGAAGAACGACTATCTCTATGCCTTACACTTGCAAAAATAGCTTGAGGAAGGAGAGGAAATAAGATAGGAAATCTATAGAATAGAACAATATGAAAGGAAAAGGGGAAGCTGGCACTTTTAAGAAATTTGAAGTAAAGGGTGGAGCTAAAGCAGATAGGAATGATAGAGGAAAAGATATAAGAAGAAGAAATAGAAGAGGAAGAAGAGTAAGAGCTCCAAGAAGGCAAGGCAAAAGTGAAGGTGGTAAAGCTTTCAATTGGAGGAGAGAAGGGAGTAGGATTTAGAGATATTTGCTTAGAGATGAAAACTAAAACTCTTAACTCTCTTAATTAAAATTTTGTATTCTTTTAATTTTCCTTGCTTTCATTATTAGTTATATTCTTTATTAGTTTAGCTTGATTCTTTATTCTTTAATTCTTTTTACAATAATTACAATTTTTTGTGGCAAAATAAAACTGACTTAATGTAGGGTATTTTTTAAATAAGCTAAGTGTAGGATAATACATTTTAGGTCATGAATCACAAGAATGCCTGAGAAATTTTTGTCACAACTTAAATCGCGACTCTAAATGAGCCTGAGGTTACTACTGATGATTTACCCTATTAGGCTTAATCTTAAACAGCTTTAATTAAGGAGGCAAGCAATGCTGCGGTTTCGAAAATACTCACAACCCGCGATTTTAAATAGAGAAGTTTCTTAAACTTATGAATTTGAATCTTTCTTTACACTTAAATGGCTATTTTTCCCTATCTGTTTTTCCATGTTTAAAAATTAAGGGCGATGTTTAGTTTAAGTGTGAGGGAAGGGATTAGGCATGATTAAGGGTTGAGATTGATGATAGGTGATTGAGAATAGGGTAAATATGCTTCATTGATCATTTTGCTACCACAACTATAGGTAAATAAAGAAATGGTAAAATTTGACCAAAATTTTTTAATTTTTGAAGTGATTTCACCCAATAACTCGATGAGCTTAATTTTGAACATCACCATCTCACTTTTAAGTTAGCTTTACTATGTTAAAATGACTTTCCAATATCCATGTAGAGTAGTTTTACTCATTATTTAATTCAAGAATTTGGAGCTAGAATTTTCTTATGATCCTTAGCAAGGTTACTCAATTAATTATTAAAAACTTAAATAATTTGTATGCTTTTTAATTTAGTCATTGTGAGAGCCTTATAGTCTCTAGTGAAGGATCAAATGATATTTATAACTTGATGAATTTTCCTTGTGCTATATCAAAATCAAAATCAAAATGATCATGAGATTATAGTTAATATAGGTAGGGTTGGTCCCTTAGAATAGCAATTTCTTGACCATTTTATTAATTTTAAATAAGCCATGACCGAAAGAAAATTCATGTTTAGTTAATATGAGCAGGACTTGGTCCCTCTGAAGAGAAAAACATGAATCCTCTATTAATTGAATCATAAAGTTAAAAAAAAAAAAAGAAGAAGAGTTAACCAAGAAAATAAAATAAAGGGAAAAAGGTGCTTAAAAGGGCTAGTTGATATGGGCAGGGATTGGTTTCTCAGAAGAGCAATTTCTTGACCCTTTTGTCAGCCAAGCTATATCAAGGAAAGGAAAGGAAAAAGGAATGGAACAATATTGAAAGCACAAGTACAGAAAAATGATTGAAGGGATAAACTGATATGTGTGCCTTCACTCTTGAGTATATTGCATAGAGAAATGATTAAGGAATTGCATACCAATAAATATAATGGGATAAGGTTGATGGAGTCTCGTTTACTTTTCTTGACCTTCTGAATAAATTTTGCTTTAGATTATAGATCAAACAATGAGGGTAAAAGACTTATCTACTTAGATAATTTTAGTGATTTTAACAAAAGTGATTCTAACACAAGCTTAGTGAGATTGAATGAAGTTATAGAATGCTGAGGTTACTAGGTGATTAAGCTAATTGATCTTGTCAAATTTCATTCATGGTTTTTTTCTTTTTTTTTCCTATTGAAGGAACTTTGCTTTGTTGTTATGAATTGGCATTTTACTTGAGAACAAACAAAAGCTTAAGTATGAAGGAATTTGATAAGTTATTTTTACTTAATTCAATTCACAAGAATTCATACTTGATTTGATTTGTTATTTGATAAATTCCTTTGATTTTATGTTTTTATTTTTTAAATGTTGTTTTTTAGCTCGAGAGGTCATACAAAGAAGAAATAATGTGATCTGAATCAAGATTGGAGCAAAACAATAAAAATGCTTAAGGATAGATTCCAATCGTGGCCCAAAGATCCCAATCGAGGGCAAGAAAATAAGGCAAAAATGCAAATTGTGCCTTTGATTTGAGCCGCCATTTAAACTAAGAGAAAACTGCGTGTGATGGTTTAAAATACAACTTCAATCTTACCCAGAGTCGTGCTCATAGTTCTATCCATGATACAAATTGAAGACAAATCGTGACTCGAATGAAAAAGATACAGCTGCTACCATGGCCAACCTTCGTGCTCGCGATTGAAGCAGTAAAAAGTGACCTTGTCACATATGAGCTGTCTATAGATGCACATGAAGAATAAGATGAAATCAATTTCAAAGAATCTAGCACGTTAGCTAATAATATCTTTATGATTTTCTATGCGTACTATCCATAAAAAATAGTGCATATACCTTGCAAAACGTATGTTATACCATATGTAACAAACCCCTGGCATAGCATAGAGTAGTGAGAGAAACTTTTCTTCTTGCTTAAGATTCAAGTTTTCTAGGTAATACACTTTGAACCCAAAGTTTGTTTTCTATAAGAATTTGTACTTAAAGTAAATATTATTTGTTCCATTTTGTTTCTCCTGATTTAATGTGCTTAAAGTTCATATTTATGGGGAAATAATCATTTAAACTTAGGGTTTATGAATTCAAGACCTGATTCATGTGATTTCAATGCGTTTTTAAATGAATATTGTTTAAGTACTTATATTTAGTAACTCAAACCTTAAAATGTTAGTTTTATGTGAGTGCACTATGTAGATTCACTTCTGATTTTAATGGAATAGATTGAGAAATCATTCTTTTAAATAGATCTAGGCTACTAATTGTACTGCTCATAATTGCCCAGAGATAGGGATAGTGAAGCTTTCTATCACTTGATTTTAGAATTCATTAAAAATGGGTTTTAATCAAAGTATTTTTAATCTTTATGAGGATCTAGATTACTGATAGCTTGAAAGATATTCTGGTAGTTTGACTTAAGTATAGGATTTCTGACTCTTAGAGAAGCTTTAGCTTACCTTAGTGAATCCAACGGTGCAAGTATACCTACCTAACAACTAATTGAGTTTGTGAAGAAATCATATAATAAGGACTTGGTGAAATAAATCCTAAGCTCTATCTTACAAAAATAGACTCATCTTTATTTTTGCCTTGAAAACGTGTTTATAAATAGTTTTAACCTTATCTTAGCTTTTTGTTGCTTATCATGCTTTTCTAAGTTTACTTTGGCTAGATAATATATAAGAAGTGAGTATGGTAGATGCCTACGATCCCCAAGGAATATGGCAAAATATTTTTCGATGCTATTTCTGTTGGTGTGCTTATCTATGTTGGTGATTGCAATCGAAATTGAACACACTTATTAGTATTTTTACAAAATCATTTTTGAAACCTCAAGTTCGTGTTTCGTATTTGTATGTTTTAAAAACACCAACTAATTGTGGGGCCACAATTTTTTCGAAACTTAGATTTAAATTAAGTTTACCTAAGAAGGATGCATAAACATGATGTTGGAAAGATTGACTTTTGTACCCATGAAAAGAATTAATAATTTTTTCTAATGTTATTTGGACTAAGTAATGCTTCAATGACATTCTATAATATTATGAATAATATTTTTAGGTTTTATTTTTTTATGGAAATACGCCATTGTATTTTTTTTGTTACATTTTGGTATATAAGAGGGATGCGACTCAACATAAAGAACACATAATTATAGTGTTGCATATACTTCTAGATAATCAGTTTTTCCTTAAGAAAACTAGGTGTTCTTGCCAACTAAAAAGTAATTATCTTAGCCATGTGGTAGGATTAGATATAGTTCATATGTATCTTTTAAAGTTAAAGTAGTTAAGACTTGGCAAAAGCCACTATGTTATGGATATAAGGGCTTTCTTAGGACTATTAGGTTATTATAAGAGGTTTATAAGAAGACATGTGATCAATTGTAATTCCTTTAACTGATATATTGCAAAAAGACATTTTATTAGACACCTATAACATTAGAAGCTTTTGACACTAAAGATAGCTTTGTGTTTAGCTTTTACATTGAATTTATTGCCTTATTTCAATAAAACTTTTATACTAGAGATGGATGCATTAAATTTTAGAATTGGAACACTCTAATTGTAGTAGCTCAACTATTTTTAGTAAAAAGCTTCCAATGCATGAGAAAAGATTAAGCATGTGTTAGGGAATTGTATAGCATTGTAGAATTAGTGAAGAAATGGCAATTGTAATTTTTGAGACATTATTTTATTATACAATTACATCATTGAAGTTCGAAAGAAATGTTAAATCAAGTAATTCAAATTCTAAAGCAGTAAAAATATTTGTCAAAGCTTATTAGCCATGACTACATAATCACATATAAATTAGACAATGATAATGTAAAGAACTGACATTTATGATATTAAAATATGACAAGTCAAGTATCCAAGCACGTATATTATATAGATATTTACGCATAAGGTTGTCCAAAAAAGGAGATGTTTATATGAATTACCTATTTAACCTGTTTAATATACAAAGTTTAACAAAAATTACTCATCATTGAATAGATACTTTAATATATCAACATATATATACTGATAGCTTGGTATCTCAAAGTCTACAAACCATATATTACATACAATATAGGGAAAAGTAAATACTTTAGATTACAAACTTGGGCTTATAAATAAGTCATGTCTATACTATTACACTTTTAAAAAGAAAGAACTTGATGTCTTTCTTGCTAGGAAAAACAACAAGGTTGGTCCGGAGTCTTAGTCATCACACTTATCCAAAAAGTCCTCAAAGTTTATCCCATAGGCAAGGATTCATAAAACTCGTCTTCATCAATACTTGAAAGAGAAAAATTGAGATAAAGGCCCAATACACAGTAATACAAAAAAATACGATGTTGCATATATGCCTAAACTAATGCATGGTAAAATAATAAATTATTTCTCTTATCAACAAAACAACATTGGAGTATTCAAATTCTAAATTCAAGCTTAGGAATCTAGAGATTCCTAAATAAGAACCGCAGCTGTTTAGAGGTTATATAAGAAGCCCGAATACTTAAACTCTAATATATTCTTATAACAAAAGTAATATCATTTAGGATTTCCAGTCATTACTAAACTTTACTTAACATAATCAATAATATCACATTGTTCAATTGTCCCCATAAAATGTGAACTAAATCATATTGTATCCTTTTAAGAATAAGCAAATATTACACCAATATTATACCCCCTTTCAATTACCTTTTGAGCCACTAATGGAAGTCATTGCATCATGACAATTGGCCTAAGCGCCTAAACTACCATGTTAAGCTCGTTAACAGAGTTGTCGCTCTCCATACCAAATTAAACAGCGAAAAACACAACCAATTTCAAACAACTTTTAATTCATCTTTGATTATAATTGGTTCAGAAATATCTAATATTAACTATCAACAATCATAATTTGTGTCACTTGATAACTAGATTTATTAAGCAAAAGATCGGTATTTGCACTCAGTTGAGTACAAGAATTTATCAAAGAAATCATTTCATATAAAACATAGTTAATTCACAATTATACACTAATTCATAATCACGCACACAATATATATCCATCACATTTCAAACAATTGCATATCACCATCATTATTTCTTAATTGAATATTAATCATAATTAGTTACTAAGTGCATAACATTCATCAAACTCAAATAACATTTATATGAAAGCATAACTTAATATTTATACTCACTATAGCTACATTTAAACTTTTAGATAATCACAAAACTAAGAAACAAATAAGGACAAACATATAAAGTAATAAAATTATCACAAACAATTTTTTTTTTCTAAATTACAGGGTACGCCAGCTCTACGCTAACAATATAGGAAGTCAATGCTGCAGGATAAGCTGATTTCTATAGAGATCAGAAAAGTGAAATAGGTTGCCATACATATCGTTTCACATGTTGTTTGAGCCTAAGGAAAACTCACGAAAACTCCAGAGAGTGATATACCTTCCCATACATGATGTATCAAAGGGTGTATGACCTCAAGAAAGTAAAACACCCTCTCATACATGTTGTTTCAAAGGTATATGACCCATGCACCTTTCCGAACATGTTGTTTGACAAGGTGTTTAAAAATTTTCAAATCTCCCATGTTTCAAACTCGATTTTTATACATTATACTCATATCCTACTTCAACTAAAACACTTCACAAGCATCATACACTATACCACATGCTCTTAACAACTCAAAATATGTATGAATTTCATATTCGCAACATCAAACAACTACTCCACATCACTCACCATACATTAACTCCTTGATCACCAACTTTCAACAATTCATGCACTACTCAAAATAACTCTTACACTTCTCATACTCATTCAATACACTTAAACCATCTTGTACACTTCAAAATCATTATTTCCACTTACTTCACATTCATATAAACATGTTCTAACTATCCCAACATCAATAACAACATTTACAACTTCATTTTCATCACTACACACTCATCAATTCAATATAACCATAACTAACACTAACTCATTCATTAACTCAAAACAACTTTGAAGCTTACAATAACTTATTTACTACAACTTGAAGGATTCAAATACATACATTCTCAATCAACTTAACATGTCAATATTACATATAACCTACCAAAAGACTAAGTTGACAGAAATCCATGAAAGAAAAGGATAACAAATCATCATAAAAGACATAAAAACTTATCTTAAACTCTCTTTAAGTCAGAAATGAATTCTTGTAGGAGTTCTTAGCAGATTCGACAAGAAAATTAAGAAGAAAAAGATGGAATGGAAGGAAAGAATGGCACATTAAATTTGGGGTTTGTTTTGGTTTATGAAAAGTGGAATAATAATAAGTTTGTAATTATCCTATAATTTGACTTTTGATGGTAGATTTTTGAGAAAAAAAGAGAGGCTTTAAGTCGGGCTTTAATATCTAATGGGCTTAGTTTTGTTTGATGGTTGGACTTGGTTTTTGGCTCTAAAAACTAATATTTGGTTTTAGATTTTGGTTGAATCTATTGTAGAAAACTCAAGTTTTACATGCTTTAAAACAAACAATCAACACAATTACCAATCACACTAACACATTAAAACCCAACAGGTATAATTTGTCAGCTAAATCACACCATATTTTATTAACTAATTGCTTACCATAATTTCTATATTTCAAGCAACCATATCATATATTACTTTTACACTAACACATCATATTTTCATCAACTAAATACTCAATAAAATTTCATAATTTAATTAAATCAACTTGTATATATTGAATTTAATTATGCAATGAGAATTAGGCCATTTCAGATGATCTAGTTATTGATGTATTGTCACTAAAAGGGAGTGATCGAGGAGATTTTTTTGGCATTCCTACACCTTGTTTCAAAATTTTAGAAGATTGAAAACGAGAACATTAGGTGCTTCCTACCTTTAAGGAGTCATTTTCTGACATGACTCAAGGTAAACCTATGAAGCATTCTTTACATTGGAGGAATGAGTTGTTATATATTTAGTCGAGAATATCTTTGGTGCCTTAGTCAAGTGTCATACTAATGTTGATTTAAGAATTCCATATTTCCCCAAGTTTGGTCATTTTGGTGTTTTTGAGTCCAATAAATGACTCACAGCCTCTTGTTGTTAAGATGGTATGAGACAAATAGTATAAGATTCTGTTAGGAATTATGTGACTAGTTAATTTCCACCTAATTTAGAGTAAGTTCACGAAGAGGTAAGTATGGAATTTGTCACATCTCTTCCATAGTTTCAAGGCCACTCAATCATATCAGTAGTGTTTGACTGATTATTTAGATATCATCATTTGAGTGAAGTTAATGAACTTTTCATTTCTTCAAAAGTTGCTAATCTGTGTTCTTCACATGGTGATAAATTTTCATGGGTTTCTTATGACCATTGTTTCGGATAGGGACCATATCTTTGGTAGCAATTTTTAGAACAATCCTTTCAAGTTGAGTGGAACCATGTTAAATATTCGTAGAATCTATGATCCACAATTAGATGGTCAAAACAAAGTATTGAATAGGACTATATAACAATACCTGAGGAGTTATGTTATGGAGAGCCCTAATTACATGTATAAATATTTACCATGGGCAGAATATGCTTACAACACTTTATTTCATGATAAGCTAACTCTACTTTATTTAAATTGTGTATGGTAAGATGCACTTACCATATCAACATATGTTAAAAATTTCAAAGTTGGAAGCAATAGACTTTGTGTTGCAAATAAGAGATAATTTATTTTGTATTTTGTGTAATAAACCAACAAAAACTTAAGACAAAATGAAGATGAATGTAGTTCAACACTGGATAGATGTCCAATTGAACAATAGAGATCTTGTTTTTGTAAGGTTACACTCTTACATGCAAATTTTTGTTTAACTTAGGTATTGAAAGCTTGCTAAGAAATAATATGAACCTTATCAAATTATTAGAAGGGTAAGTACAGTTGCCTATAGAGTTGAGTTACCACCATATGCAAAGATTCATAACGTGTTTCAAATTACAAAACTAAAAGAGGTTGATATATAAAAAGAAGAACAAAAAAGGGGAAAACCATCCTTAGCTCCAAAACAAGATGTCTTAAGACAAAGAAGATTTAGAATCTTAAACCTTGCCATTTGCTTTACTTACAAAATCACAAACAAAGATGTTAACACAAATAATATAGAATATGATATTCGAAAGATAAAGGGAAAGCTAAGGTTTCTAACTTACACATTGCCAGCAAAAAGAGTAAAGGAAGGGTATCGAGTTGGGTTATTATGTAGCAAGTGTTGAACTATAGCAGTGGGCTTGGTTCGAGCTTTGAACCTAATAGTTTAGGCCATAAAACTTTATAAATTGAAAAACTCTTAAATACACACCCCATTTGGGAGTTTAAAGTTTGATGCCACTAATAAGGATCATGCCTAAATCGGCTTAATTTTCTCATATCAAATTTTTTCCTATTTCCTTTTTTTTTTTTTAATTTCTCGGTCATAGGAGCACTTTGATCTTCCCACCAATTTTAACTCCAAAAAACCTTATCATTTAATTTTTTTAGAATACTTTGATCATTCATTCATTTAATTTCAAATCATATTAATAGCTTCCAAACTGTTCAATTGAGTTTCATTATGTCTTCATTTCACAACCAACATAAATATCTCTTGCATCATGTGTGGTATTCTATGTCTTGCTTTTTGCGTTCATGACACACAATACCACAACTTCTTGGAGTGTTTAAATATATTTCTCAAGCCAACCTAAAATAGACTTCAAGAATAAACATACTAGGAGTTTATAAATTTTGATCGCATCTCACTATAAAAATTGGAGAATAGGTAGCTAACCCATTGTAGAGATGGAAGATTCCACAACAATTTTTTTTTTTAAATTTTAATTTTAAAATTATGTAGGTACCATATCCTTGTTGAATATATAAAAAGTATTTTAACAAAAGTAAAGTCAATTTCCCACCCATTATACTTTCACAAAAAAAAATTGGTTTTATATTTTAAATTTAACCTATTACAATCCCTAAGAAGATTTTGTTGCTTATGGAAATAATAATATTAATAAAAAAGAAAGAATTATTAAAGTAACTCCACTACTTGCCAAATTTAATGAACTCCATCTATCCTTTTCTTTTTCTCTTCGGACATTGTCACGTTAAATGCTATCTACTATTCTCATTATTTATATTGAATACAAATGGGGTCCATAACAGTACAAATCGTCTGCTCCGAATTCTCTTTTTTTTTCCTCATGATGAAACTTGTAAGCCCTTATTTTTTTTCTTTACATATGTTGGTTCATCTCAACGCAATAAATCCATTTTTCATGTTTATTTTATGTTACAGGTTGGTGTTTTGAATATTTTCCACTGAGGTAAGTATTTTTGGCATTAATATTTATTATTTATGTTCTATTAAATATTGTTGTATTTGCAAATATAATATTTTTATAAATATATATGCCACTATCAACGTTCTAGGTTTTTTTTCCCACTATATATACAATAACCTTAGGTAATAATAAATTTAGCTGAAATTAAAAAAAATAAAACTATTATATTAGAATAAATTTTTAAATTATAATTAATGAGAGGAGAAAAGTTTCTATAATTATTATTTTGCAAGATAAGATTTTAATAGATATTGTAATGAAAAATTTACATAAAAGATAAGAAAAAACAAATACTTATTTCACTATATTAACATTTCAAATGCTTTGGATTTATTTTTTGAAATACCCCAAACCTTCACATATATTAGAAATAAGTCCTTAATTTCTAACCTATCGGTTCTAAAATGATCTTTTAAATACTTCTAAAACTAAAGATATTGATTTAAAAGTTCTAAATTTGATACCCTTATTTTAAAATATCCTTTTCATTTTATTTTTCCTCACCTGCTCTCTCTCTCTTCCTTTCACTTTTCTTTCCTTACTCTCCCTTTCCCCAACCGAGACTTTCTTTTCCCTCTTCCTTTCTTCTTCTTTTCTCTTCTTTTCTTCCAATTTCTTCCACAAATCTCAAGATTAAAGCCATCTAGAAGAATAATCAAAGCTAGGAGAGAAGCTAGATAAAGGAAAAGAAGTTAGAAATGTAAAGAAAGATCAAGTGTGCAAGTGTTCTAAAAAGATAAGTTGTTATTTCCTTGTTATCTTTGTTGTTTATTTATTTATTTAATTGATGAGTTGATGTTGAAATGGTTGAGAGTATTGTTTATATATATATTTGTTGGTTTCATGGTTAATGGAAGTTAGGTTTTGATGAGGAAGAAGATGATGAATAGTGGTTATGGAGGTTGATGAAGTTTGAGATGTTTGATGTGGTGAATGTGAAGTTTATGTCGTTTGAATGTTATATTGATCATATAACAAGCTTTGAGAAACTTTGGAATGAGTTTAAAGAACTTTGAGAAGTGTAAAATGCATTTAAAGAACAAAGGATTTCGTCATTTTCTCGTTCTAGTGTGCACAACTTGATGCACGGGCGTGCACTTGCCTGTGCAGGCCTTAAAATCCGTAAAATTTCATCTCGGTCACTTTTTCATGCCCAGCACGGCCTCGAACACGGCCGTGCACTCGTCGTGCAGCCTTCCCCTGTTTCATAGCTTGTTTGTAATTTAACTGTAACATTTTCATCTGACCTCCGATTGAGGTGATTCAAGTTGTGTTGGAAAGCTTAAAAAGAGATCTACAATTTTCATGTTTTGATTTTTTACAAATTCGAAAATTATAGATGCTTAAATTTTAGTTCTTTCCAGCTATTGTATTTTTCAAACAAAGTCAAAAACTTGTTTTTGTTTGTTAAATGTTTTTGTTTAGGAAATGGATCTTTTTGAGCTAAAAGGAGATAGATAAATGATATTTGATGTGTTAAGTGAATTAATTCATGTAATTAAACATGGGTTAAGTAGATTTATAGATTTAACAAATAATTAGATTAAATCTAGAAGTTAGTTATAAAATGAACTTAGTTAACAAACCTAGGTTCAACTTGACTAAATGAACTTGAAAAAAACTAAAATGGATTAGATTGTTTAACTTTGATGAATTTGGATAGGTTTAAGCTAACTTGGGATTAAGTGACTAGATCTTAGATATATAATGAATTAGTAATTAATCTAAGTCCAACTTAGCTTAATGAACTTTACTATGCTAAAATGAATTAGATTGTCTAAGTTTAATCAACTTGACTTAGTAAATGAATCAAATGACTAATTTTAATCAATTTAGTTAATGTTAAGCTAAAATGGGTTAATAGCTATTAATTAGCTTAGATGAATGAATTAGGATGATCTTTGAATAATATGATGAATATGTTGTTTCAAATGTATATTTACTTGGAAAATGAATGCTTTTGGTTTATGAATTCTTTGTTAATGCTTTTGTAATAAAACACTATAAATAAAGAGAAAAGAAATTCTTTGACAGAACAAGGAGAACTGTCTATATTTTGGCGGGGCGATTTTCACAGCCATAGTGGCGTTCCTATTTAGTGTCTAATCAAATAGGGTTTAATAAAATTTGATATGAATGGATAAATAGCTTAAGTTCTTATTTGATTTTGATGAAGTAGATGCTTAGTTTAGTTTAGTTTCTTATACGAGTTCTTTCCTTAACAGAAGTGGATATCTGATTTATTTTTTGGATTATCTTCTGGAATTCTTTCCAAGGCTATGTTTGGATTTCATATTCAAGGTACGCAGTAACTTGCATGATGATTGATAGGATAGGCATCCTAAATGGATTAAAAACTTAAAGACGGCTTAATAATTGATGAGTGTTAGTTGTGTTTTACGTCGTTGAATTCGGAACCGGGGAGCGACAACCTTGTCATGATGCAATGGCACGGTAGTTTAGGCATTTAACCCAATCCTTTGTCATGATGCAATGACCCAAATCCATGATGGAATGGTGGTTTCTTTTATTGGCTAAGTGGGTAGCTAATAGGGTTAACTGTATCGCTATATTCTTTACTTAGGCTCGGAAGAAAATAATATGTTTTAGTTCACGGGTATGGACCATTGAGCTAATTGATGTTATAGACCGGGATAAGTGGAGTATATAAAGGAGTGTGAACCCTAGATGATGCTATTAATATTCTTTATCGATTAGATATAGGAGATATAGATATCCGGTCTACCTATATCAACCCCCTGAGCAGCTGCTGTTACTCAGGACCCCTAGATTCCCATTGGCTTGTTCCGGAGTGTGAGTGCTCCATTGTTGATTTGTTTATTTTAATGAAAAGATAATAACTTATGGATTGATGCATTGCATTTAGTTAAGCTCACGTGCCACTCCGTGTGTGATTGTATTACTGTGTACTGGCCTTTAGCTCATCCTTGTTCTTGTTATTTTTTTTACAGGTTTTGTTATTGATAAAGATGATGTTGATGAAGTTGATGATGATGAGTTCTTGTTGATGTTGTTGATGTTGGTGATGATGGATGATGAGACGATGATATGATGATGTTGTTGCTATTGATGACGCTTGACTCGGGTTTTAGGTGCTTGTAATGATTCGGAGAGAATTTGTGGATGTGTGAAGTGAGTAGGAGCGTGGATGTAGTTAATTATTTTATTTCTTTTTGTTTTATATTAGTAAGAGCTGGATTTATGATTTAAACTTGTTATATTCTTTAAAGGGCATAGTAGAGCCCATGTTTTGTAATTTAACTTTTGCAATACTTTGTTTAATCTAGTAATTCTCCACTTGAGAAGAGTGGAAGTTTTGAAATGTCTTTATTTCTAAATTGTTTTATAAAATTTATTTCCGCTGCTAAATCTAGTTGTTGCCAGAATCTAACTAAACGATTTCACAATCTAAAATTAAATAGTAATGTTCAATAAAACACCTTTTTTAAGACAACCTTACGTATAATTCGTAAGAGTTATACATGGTTGGGGACTTGTTGTGCTTAATTTGAGAATTGAGCATGTTGGGTCTTTACATTTTTACTATAAACAAGCTTGTTTATGTATTCCCAAAAAATAAAAAATACTTTTTTTAATGCATTATGAAAAATATGGAAAAAAATAGTTTTAGAAGAAAGAAATTCTACAAAAAAACAACCTTTCTAAAAATAACTAAGAAATATAGTAATTATTGTAAACACAATTTTTATACACATATTAGCTTGAGAATTTTTTATTAGGTAGCAAGATATCGTGTTATTTACAACTAACAAAGTACTTTTTAGATCTTAACAAAAATATACCTAAGCAAAATTTCATTATAAAAAAATACCTAAACTTTTTAAATCTTAGATGATGTAGTAAGTGGACCGATTAAACTATTGTTTTTTTTTCCATCCATGTTGGCTTTTTTATTATTTTTACTTTCTCTCTCTCCTCTCTCCCTCTCTCTTTTCTCTTGCGCTTGTTCTTCTTCTTCTTTCTTCTTTCTAACCCCAAACCCGAAATAAAAAAAAAAATCAACCATTAACCAAGATATCGAAGCGACGATTTCCGCTCCTTTTTTTTTTTCAAAAAAAAAAGATATTTGTATTACTAGAAACTTAGAAACAAGTGTCTTTGGAAGAAATATTTTCCATCTATTTTTACCAAAAATTTCTTCAATCTGCAATTTATGAAAGAGTAGTAATAAAAGTTTGTATTTTTATGTTTCTACTAACTAGCAATAATCTATTGACACTAATACCATATTTTAAATTTGCTTGTAGAAGGAGATAATCTTGAGAGAAGTTTGGGTTTAGTCATTGAAACTCTAGAGATAGAAAGTTGTTTTTCATAATAAATATGTTTCACATTTTTTTTTTCATTTGTTGTTTAGTTTCACAACTTTATGGACTCACCATGACATTTCAAATCTAAGTAGCAAGTTCTTATCATCAATTGTGTACGAAGGAAAAGAAAGAAGAATTTACCATTGATACTAAATATAACTTATCAAAAGAGAAATATTTGAAGAATCACTCCAGTAATGTGTTTCTTTTTCTATTATAGATATGGTGATGATAGAATGAATGGATAGTAGGGTTTTGAAATGTTAAAACAAAATTAAGAATAGTTTGAAATTAAAGTTGAAAATTTTAACAAAAACCCATACCCAAAATGACGTGAAAATTATGAAGAAGTGAAGAAATCTTTTTCAACACCAAATGTACAAGAACTACGAATTATTACATTTGTAAATTTTATTTTTTTCAAATTTTTTGGGTAAGTTTGTAAAACTTTCTAGCATTTTGATTTTTAGAATTATGAATCGTTAAGTTGGATTTTTTTTTTTTTGTAAGTTTATGGATTGTAGGTTTTTTTTTTTCTTTTCTGATTTGGGGTTTGGGGTTTGGGGTTAGAAAGAAGAAGAAAAAGAATCCTAGGAGAAGAGAGAGAGAGTAGATGAAAAAAGAAATAATTTAGTTGGTTCACTTGTCACGTGATCTTTTTTAACAAAAAATGGATAGAATCCATTTATAGTATAGTGAGTGAAATATTTAAAAAGATTAGGTATTTCCTTATAACAAAATTTTTATTTAGGTTTATTTATGTTAAAATGTAAAAAATTTAGGTATTATAAGTGAAATTAACCCCAAAGTATCATATCTTCTCAAAAGGTTCGAATTTCTATAATTTTCTTTTGAAGTATGTAATATTTTTTTTTCCCAAGGATGTCCAAGGATGTTAGAGTTAATTTTTTCCCATAAAAGAATAAATGATTATGTGTCATGATCAAGACAAGAAATGCTGGTCACACAAAATGTTATGATATAAGACTTTAGCATGTTGAATATTGGGCCCACCAAAGCATCAGGACAAATGTTTTTGTCTAAAATAATTGATAAACTTAGTATGACAGAGTCTTTATGATCCGATTTAATTGTTAAATCTGAATTTTTCTTTTAATATTATTTGATTTTTTATAAATTTTTTCCCTAAATATCTAATAATTAAAATTAAAAAACCACTTCCTTTCCAGTAAGATCATAGGTTTGCCACTTGTAAAATTCAATTATATGCATTTTGTAGATTGACTCAAAAGAAATGGCATTTCAAACAATTTTTCTAAGGAAAAGGTTATGTGTACCAATGATTTTAAACATGAAAGTTTTATTACTCATTTGAAAAAACTTTTTCTTTTCTTTTTCTCCTTTTCAAATGAAAATGATTAATGGAATGGACTGGTCATGTGTGAAAAGTATTGGATCACAACAAAATAAACGAGTCGCCTGCTTTGTTTGATATACTGTTTATGGGATATGTATTTATTATGATTGCTTCATTTTTTTTTGTAGCGTCTCTTTGTTTGAATATTTTTGATCAATTCGTGTATGAGTGCCTCATAAGCTATTTGATTACCATGATCATGTTCCATTCACTCAAGCTCAAAATTGACCTAGAATTTACAGTCCCCATTAGTCGATGACTGACCCCAATATGACTTGCCACTACTACTTAGTGGTGTATATTAGTAAATATGACTATTGTAGTGTAGCTTTTGAATGAAATTGACATTTATAAAATAATTGTAATAAATAAAAAAAGATAAAATCAACCATGCCAAATAATTGATCCTCTCACTATATTATATTATACGAGGTTTGAAATGATTTAGAGGATATTACATGTTACATATAATATAAACATAATGAATAACTATCAATCATACTCTATTATGTAATTATATAAATGATAATTATTTTTAAAACTACAATTATCTCATCCATATCTTAGAATACAATTGATGATCGTTACCTATTCAATATTTTTCCCTGCTTTTAGAGAGACACGATAATTCACTTCTTATATTATGTGCATTAGAACATGCTGATAATTCTACAATTTTGCTGGGGAACTTACATTTACTCTTTGGGGCTGAGAACATACAATATATATACATTAATTCATAATCACACACAATATATATCCATCATATTTCAAATAATTGCATATCACCATCATTATTTCTTAATTGAATATTAATTATAATTAGTTACTAAGTAAATAACATTCATCAAACTCAAATAACATTCACATGAAAGCACAACTTAATATTTATACTCACAATAGGTTCATTTAAACTTTTAGATAATCACAAAAATAAGAAACAAATAAGGAAAAACATATAAAGTAAAAAATTATCACAAACAATTTTTTTTTAAATTATAGGGTATACCAGCTCTATGCCAACGATGTAGGAAGTCAACGTTGCAAGACAGGTAGATTTACATAGAGATCAAAAAAGTGAAACGGGTTGCCATACATATCGTTTAACATGTCGTTTGAGCCTAGGGAAAACTCATGAAAACTCCAGAGAGTGATACACCTTCCCATACATGATATATCAAAGGGTGTATGACCTCAAGAAAGTGAAACACCCTCTCATACATGTTGTTTCAAAGGTATATGACCCATAAACCTTTCCGATCATCCTGTTTGACAATTTTCAAATCTCCCATATTCTAAACTCGATTTTCACACATTATACTCATATCCTACTTCAACTAAAACACTTCACAAGCATCATATACTATACCACATCCTCTTAACAAATCAAAACATGTATGAATTTCATATTCCCAACATCAAACAACTGCTCCACATCACTCAACATACATTAACTCCTTGATCACCAACTTTCAACAATTCATGCACTGCTCAAAATAACTCTTACACTTCTCATACTCATTCAATGCACTTAAACCATCTTGTACACTTCAAAATCATTATTTCCACTTACTTCACATTCATATAAACATGTTCTAACTATCCCAACATCAATAACAACATTTACAACTTCATTTTCATCGCTACACACTCATCAATTCAACATAACCATAACTAACACTAACTCATTCATTAACTCAAAACAACTTTAAAGTTTACAATAACTTATTTACTACAACTTCAAGGATTCAAATATATACTTTCTCAATCAACTCAACATGCCAATATTACATATAACCTACCAAAAGACTAAGTTGACAGAAATCCATGAAAGAAAAGGATAACAAATCATCACAAAAGACATAAAACTTATCTTAAACTCTCTTTAACTTGGAAATGAATTCTTGTAGGAGTTCTTGGCAAATTCGACAAGAAAATTAAGAAGAAAAAGATGGAATGGAAGGAATGAATGACACCTTTACTTTAGGGTCTGTTTTGGTTTATGAAAAGTTGAATAAAAATAAGTTTGTAATTATCTTATAATTTGACTTTTGATGGCATATTTTTTAGAAGAAAAGAGAGGCTTTAAGTTGGGCTTTAATATGTATGTGGGCTTCGCTTTGTTTAATGGTTGGACTTGGTTTTTGGGCTCTGAAAACCTGCTATATTTGGTTTTAGATTTGGGTTGAATTTGTTGTAGAAACCTCAAGTTTTACATGCTTTAAAACAAATAATCAACACAATTACCAATCACACTAACACATTAAAATCCAAAAGGTATAATTTATCAACTAAAATATATTCACACCAAATTTAATTAACTAATTACTTACCATAATTTATATATTTCAAGCAAACATATCACATATTGATTTTACACTAACACATCATATTCTCATCAACTAAATACTCAATAAAATTTCATAATTTAATTAAATCAACTTGTATATATTAAATTTTTATTATGCAATGAGAATTAGGCCATTTCTGTCAATATAGTTATTGATGTATTGTCACTAAAAGGAGTGATCAAGGAGATTTTTTGGCATTCCTACTCCTTGTTTCAAATTTTAGAAGATTGAAAACAAGAATATTAGGTGCTTCCTACCTTTAAGATGTCACTTTCTGACATGACTCATGGTAAACCTATGAAGCATTCTTTACATTGGAGGAATGAGTTGTTATATAGTCAGTCAAGAATATCTTTGGTGCCTTAGTCAAGTGTCATACTAATGTTGACTCAAGAATTCCATAGTTCCCCAAGTTTGGTCATTTTGGTGTTTTTGAGTCTAATAAATGACTCCCAAACTCTTGTTGTTAAGATGGTATGAGACAAATAGTGTAAGATTCTATTAGGAATTATGTGACTAGTTAATCTCTACCTAATTTGGAGTAAGTTTGCGAAGAGGTAAGTATGGAATTTATCACATCTCTTCCATAGTTTCAAGGCCACTTAATCATACCAGTAGTGTTTGATTGATTATTTAGATATCATAATTTGAGTGAAGTTAATGAACTTTTCACTTCTTCAGAAGTTGCTTATTTGTGTTCTTCACATGGTGATAGAGTTTCACAGGTTTCTTATGACCATTGTTTCGGATCGGGACCATATCTTTAGTAGCAATTTTTGGAAGGATCTTTTCAAGTTGAGTGGAACCATGTTAAATATCAGTAGAATCTATAATCCACTATTAGATGGTCAAAACATAGTATTGAATAGGACTACTCAACAATACTTGAGTAGTTATGTTATGGAGAGCCTTAATTACATGTATAAATATTTACCATAGGCAGAATATGCTTACAACACTTCATTTCATGGTAGAGCTAACTTTATCTTTATCTAAATTATGTATGGTAGAGATCCACTTACCATACCGACATATGTTAAAAATTTCAAAGTTGGGAGCAATGGACCTTGAGTTGCAAATAAGAGATCATTTTGTTTTTTGTATTTTGTGTAATAAACCAACAAAAACTTAAGACAAAATGAAGATGAATGTAGTTCAACACTAGATACATGTTTAATTGAATAGTAGAGATCTTGTTTTTGTAAGATTACACTCTTACATGCAAATTTTTGTTTAACTTAGATATCGAAAGCTTGCTAAGAAATGATATGGACTTATCAAATTATTAAAAGGGTAAGTACAGTTGCCTATAAAGTTGAGTTACGACCATATGCAAAGATTTATAACATGTTTCACATTACAAATCTAAAAGAGGTTGATAGTGTTTTTTTACCAACATTAGATTAACTACCCTAAGTCATAGATAATCATCCATTACCATAACCTCTATGTAGTCTTCATACTCACCTCATTACTAAACATGGTTAGAAGACACAACAACTTTTGGTATAGTGGGTAGGAATGTCGTTTAAAGATACAAGTTGGGAGGATTATTATGATTTTTGCCACAATTATATTAATTTTAACCTTAAGGAAAATGTTATTTTTTAAGAGGAGGAGCTAATTGTTACAACTCTACAAAAGAAGAGAAATGAGATAAGCATCTAGATATAGAGATTTCATTGAAATATAGGAAATGTTGTAACAAAAATTGTACTTGTAAAGTAGTTAGGGAACTAAAAATAGTTACAAAATACTAGAGTTGCAAACAAGATTCAATTGTCTATAAAAGCAATGATATATAAAAAGAAGAACATAAAAGGGGAAAACCATCCTTAGCCCCAAAACAAGATGTCTCAAGACAAAGAAGATTTAGAATCTTAAACTATGCCATTTGCTTTATTTGCAAAATCACAAACAAACATGTTAACACAAATAATATAGAATATTATATTCGAAAGACAAAGGGAAAGCTAAGGTTCCTAACTTACACATTGTTAGCAAAAAGAGTGAAGGAAGGGTATTGAGTTGGGTTATTATGTAGCAAGTGTTGAACTATAGTAGTGGGCTTGGATCGAGCTTTGCACCTAATAGTGTAGGCCATAAAACTTTATAAATTGAAAGACTCTTAAATAATGCACAAGCCCCATTTGGGAGTTTAAAGGTTGATGCCACTAACAAGGATAATGTCTAAATTGGATTAATTTTCTCATATCAAATTTTTTCCTATTTCCTTTTTTTATTTTTTATTTTTTAGGTCTTAGGAGCACTTTGATATGTCCCCCAATTTTAACTCAAAAAAACCTTATCGTTTAATTTTTTTAGAGTACTTTGATCATTCATTCATTTTAACTTCAAATCATATTAATAGATTCCAAATTATTCAAATGAGTTTCATTATGTCTTCATTTCACAACCAATATAAATACCTCTTATGTCATGTGTGGTATTCTATGTCCTGCTTGCTGTGGTCATGGCACACAATACCGCAACTTCTTGGAGTGTTTAAATATATTTCTCAAGCCAACCTAGAATAGTCTTCAAGAATAAATATACTAGGAGTTTATAAATTTTGATCGCATCTCATTATAGAAATTGGAGAATAAGTAGCTAACCCATTATAGGGATGGAAGATTCCACAACCATTTTTTTAAATTTTAATCTTGAAATTTTGTAGGAACCATGTCCCTACAAAATATATAAAAAGTATTTTAACAAAAGTAAAGTTAGTTTCCCACCCATTATACTTTCACAAAAAATTGATTTTATATTTTTAATTTAACCTGTTACAAACCCCATAAAGATTTTGTTGCATATGGAAAAAATAATATTAGTAAAAAAAAAGAAAGAATTACTAAAGTAACTCCACTACCTGCCAAATTTAATGAACTCCATCTACCCCTTTCTTTTTTTCTTCGGTCATTGTCACATTAAATGCTATATAATATTCTCATTAAATATATTGAATACAAATGGGGTCCATAATAGTACAAATTGATGCATAACAATGCTCCAAATTCTCTTTGTTTTTTTTTTTCCTCATGATGAAACTTGTAAGCCTTTTTTTCATTTCTTCCCCTTTTTTTTTTCCTTTACAAATGTTTGTTCATCTCAATGCAATTAATTCATTTTTCATGTTTATTTTATGTCACATGTTGGTGTTTTGAATATTTTCCACTAGTAAGTATTTGTGTCATTAATATTTATTATTTATGTTCTTTTAAATATTGTTGTATTTGTAAATATAATATTTTTATAAATATATATGTTACTAACAACCTTCTAGGTTTTTTTGCCACTATATATACAATAACCTTGGGTAATAATAGATTTAACTGAAATTAAAAAAATAAAACTATTATATTATAACAAATTATTAAATTAAAATTAATGAGAGGAGAAAAGTAGCTATACTTATTATTTTGCAAGATAAGATTTTAATAGTATTGTAATGAAAAATTTATATAAAAGATAAGAGAAAACAAATACTTATTTCACTATATTAATATTTCAAATGTTTTGGATTTATTTTTACTGTAAAAAAGCTTGTTTATATATTCTCAAAAAATATAAATATACTTTTTTTAATGGATTAAGGATAATATGGATAAAAAAAATAGTTTTGGAAGAAAGAAATTCTACAAAAAAAAACTATTCTAAAAATAATTGAGAAATATAGTAATTATTCTAAGACACAATTTTTATACACATATTAGCTTGAGAATTTTTTTTTCTTTGTAGGTAGCAAGATATCGTGCTATTTACAACTAACAAAGTACTTTTTAGATCTTAATAAAAATATACCTAAACAAAATTTCATTATAAGAAAATACCTAAATTTTTTAAATCTTAGATGATGTGGTAAGTGGAACCATTAAATTATTGTTTTTTTATCCATGTTGGCTTTTTTATTATTTTTACTTTCTCTCTCTCCTCTCCCTCTCTCCTCCTCTCTCTTCTCCCGTGCTTCTTCTTCTTCTTCTCCTTTCTCCTTCTTCTCTTTTCTTCTTCTTCTTATTTCTAATCCCACACCAAAAAAAAAAAAAAAAAAAAAATCAACTATTAACCAATATATTAAAGCAATAATTTATGCTCCTTTTTTTTTTTGAAAAAGATATTTGTATTCCTAAGAACTTAAAAACAAGTGTCCTTAAATAAATATATTTCCGTCTATTTTTATAAAAAATTTCTTTGATCTACAATTTATCAAAGAATAGTAATAAAAGCTTGTATTTTTATGTTTCTACTAACTAACAAGAATCTATTGACACTAATATCACATTTTATTTATTTTTTTTTTTTGGAAGGAGATAATCTCGAGAGAAGTTTGGGTTCAGTCATTGAAACTCTAGTGATGGAAAGTTGTTTTTCTTAATAAAAGTATGTATTTTCATATGTTTTAGATTCTTTTTCCATTTGTTCAATAAGCATAAAAGAATGTTTCACAAACTTTATGGACTCACCATGACATCTCAAATCTAAGGAGCAAGTTCTTGTGGTCAATTGTATAGGAAGGAAAAGAAAGAGAATTTACCATTGATACTAAATATAACTTACCAAAAAAGAAATATTTGAAGAATTACTCCTATAATGTGTTTCTTTTTCTATCATAGATGTGGTGGTGATAGAATGAATGGACAATAGGGTTTTGAAATGTTAAAACAAAATTAAGAATAATTTGAAATTAAAGTTGAAAACTTTAACAAAAACCTATATTCAAAATGAGGTGAACATTATGAAGAAGTGAATAAAGCTTTTTCAACACTAAACGTATGAGAATTACGAATTATTACATTTGTAAAGTTAATTTTGTTTTGGAATTTTTTGGGTAAGTTTATAAAATCTTCTAGCATTTTAATTTTTAGAATTATAAATCATTAAGTTGCATTTTTTTTTATTTGGGGTTTGGGGTTAGAAAGAAGAAGAAAATCCAGGAGAAGAGACGAGGGAGTGGATGAAAAAAAATAATAATTTAATCGGTTTGTTTATCACGTGATTTTTTTAACAAAAAATGGATGGAATCCATTTAGAATACATTGATTTCTATTAAAATCTAAAAAGTTTAGGTACTGTAAATAAAATCAACCTTAAAGTATCGAATATTCTATAAGAGGTTCGAATTTCTATTATTTTCTTTGTAAGTATATAACCTTTTTTTCCTTTTCCGAAGGATGATAAGGATGTTAAAGTTAATTTTTTTTTATTATAAAAGAATAATATGATTATGCGTCATGATCAAAACAAAAAATGGTGGTCCCACAAAATGTTATGATATGAGACGTATAGCATTTTGAATATTGGTCCCACCAAAGCACTAGGACAAATGTTTTTGTCTAAAATAATTGATGGACTTCAAATGATAGTGTCTTTGTGACCCGATATTATTCGATTTTAGATTTTTCCTCCAAATATCTAATAATTAAAATTAAAAAACCATTTCCTTTCCAGTAAGGGCATAGCTTTGCCACTTGTAAAATTCAATTATAGGCATTTTGTAGATCGACTTATAAGAAATGGCATTTCAAACAATTTTTCTAGGAAAAGGTTATGTGTACCAATGATTTTAAACATGAAAGTTTCATTACTCATTTGAAAAAACTTTTTCTTTTCTTTTTTTCCTTTTCAAATGAAAATGATCAATGGAATGAAATGATCACGTGAAAAAAGTATTGGATCACAACAAAACAAATAAGCCGCTTGCTTTGTTTGATGTGCTATTTGTGGCATATGTTAGAGCTGAGCAAGTGGGTTAAATGGGCCAACCCGATCCGGCCCATGCGGGCTGGTGGGTTAAACGGGCCAATAAATTTTAACCCACTTTAATAAACGGCCAAAATTTATAACCCTAACCCTAACCCAACCCACACGGGCTAATGGGTTAAACGGGCCAACCCACTAACTTGACTCATTTAAAATTTAACAAAAGAACAATATTATATTAATTTTAATGAGTCTTATGTAAAGCTCACTATATATAATCTCTCTTTATTTTTTTTTTTTTTGGATTTGAAATCTCCCTTGATTGTTCTAATATGTTTGGGGTTACTTTTCTAAGCCTTGTAATTTTACCTGAGTAAATCAATCCATATAATTATGAGGTTTAGAGCCTAGAATCGAATTTAACCCTCAACGATCTTCATTTTATTTTATACATATTTAGTAATGAAACCAATACTATGATACACACAC
Source organism: Combretum micranthum (assembly GCA_024138025.1). NCBI lineage: Eukaryota > Viridiplantae > Streptophyta > Magnoliopsida > Myrtales > Combretaceae > Combretum > Combretum micranthum. Next base: position 81,896 of record JAMXBD010002410.1, read on the forward strand.
ACACGATACGAGATCTACCAATAAAATAGAGCCTAGCCAATTATTTGGAGAGTTCGAAGAAAGACGTGAACTTGGTCATTAGAAGTTTTTAGATAGCCAACAAGTAAATGTGAAATTCTCGTATAGAGAATTTGTCCAATGATACGAGTATTACATATGAAGTATCGAAATCCTATTCTCATTCTGTAATAGAACAATATTAAAAAAAAAAAAAGTGGGCCAACCCGACCCGTTGCGGGTTAACCTCGCTTTAACCCGTGGGTTAAACGGGCTGGGTTTTTTTAGCCACTTTCAAACGGGTTGAAAAAAATCAATCATAACCCGTTTTAAAAGTGGGTTAAACGGGCCAACCCACAGGTTATGACCAATTTGTCCAGCTTTATATATGTATTTATGATAACTGTTTTTTTTTTTTTGTTGCGTCTCTTTGGCGTGGAATTTATGGTCCCCATTAGTCGATGACTGACCCCAAGTTGACTTGCCACTACTATTTAGTGGTGTATATTATGTAAATATGACTATTGTAGTGTAGCTTTCTGAATGAAATTGACGTTTCTAAAATAATTGTAATAAATAAACAAAATAGACTAAATCAACCATGCCAAATAATTGACCCTCTCACTAAATTATTATACACGAGATTAAGAATATTTCAATAGATATTACACGTTACATATAACATAAACATAATGAATAAAAATTATAATTACCTCATCCATATGTTAGAATACAATTGAAAGTCGCTACCTATTCAATATTTTTCTCAGCTTTCGGACATACACGATGTTTCACTTCTTATATCATATACATAACATTAGAACATGCTGATAATTCTACAATTTTGTTGGGGAACTTACATTTTCTCTGTGGGGCTGAGAACAAATAACAACAGCAAAGTCAAGTGGGTAGGCGATGAGATATTTAGACATAATTCTGAACTTGCTGCATCTGGACATCCCTCCTTAATGTAACGTAGTCTCCAAGATAAGCCTCAAGTTGTTCAGATAGAGATGACTTGTCAACCCCTCATGGTGATAAGCCTTGCACACAAAATAAAAAACGGTCGGTACAACTAATCCATAGAGCATCACCATGACAAACAACACTCCACATACAATTCCAATCAAAATCCTTGATCCCAGTATTGACATGAATACTCCTAGCACCACAAAGAACTCATACAACACCATAACAGACAAGAGCATAACCTCTATACCGACAAAACACCCCACGGCTACTTTCAGCTTCCCTTTCATTAACTTCCTTCCCTTCGCCATTGCTTTCCTTCCATAAACATCTTCCAAAACGGACACCACACTAGCTAATTGCCATATCATGGCTATGTACGCAAGACCCACAATGTAGAACACCAAAAGGATGACTATTGCAGTGATTCTTGCTGCGATTGGAACAGGCACAAGGATCCAAACAGAAAAAAGCACTCCAGTCACTACACTGAAGAGAAAAAACACAAGAAAACACCATAGGAATGTGACCACTAGTCTTTTCCACACTCTGGGCATCACACTCATGACCTTCTTGAAAGTGGTTTGCTTGGCTGTGTAGATACATGCTACGGTATATACAACAGCTGCTGTGGAGAGGACAGACAGGATGAGAACAATTATGTAGTAGACTATATCGAACGACCACAAAGCAATCCGGAGTCTCCTTTTCTCGTTTTCATCGAGTGGTCGTTCTTCAAAGTGTTCAGGACCAAGTTTTGTTTTGTAGACAATAATTTGAGAGACTAGGGCGTAGACTAAGGTAATTGTGGAAAGAGGAAGGATGAGGGCAAGTGTGATTTGGGTGAAGATTTTCTTCCATTTTAGGATGATGTTGAAAGAATCCTTGTAGATGTTGCAAAAACCATAGTTTTGAAGCTCATGTTCATGTCTATCCATGATTTTGTGTGCTTTTCAGCTGACTATCTTCAGAATATGTTAAGTATAGCTGATGAATGATGTGTTGGAAAACGAAGGTGTGGAAGAATGACCTGGGATTTTTGGTTAATATAGTGTGAAAGAGAGAGAGAGAACGGTGGTGTCAGAGACGCGGTCGATGTTTCTGTGATCTTTCTCAGAATATGGCCTTTTACTTTTAGAGAAAAAGGAATCCATCTGCTTTGACACCTCTCTTTGTGCGATGTATGTATAAATATAAGTAGAATTTTAATATTTATAATTATATCTTATATACTTTTTCAAATAATTATTATTCAGGTTTTATCCATATTGTTAAATCTGCATATGAAGGTTTTGAACTCCATACTCTTTCATCCCCATAAAATTATTTATATGTCCGACAATGTATATCTAAATTAATTTGAACAAACTAATAAAAATTTTATAAAATAATTTATACTTTGTATTTTTAATTTAATAAAACATATACTAATATCATATATATATATTTTTTGGCTCAATATTAATATCATATTTGATACGTAAGAATTGATTAGAATTGAATGAATTAGCGTAAAAAGAATGAAACAAAATGAAATGAGTAATAAAATGATAAATCGATATATTTTTTTTATACATAAAATAGAATGAACCGTATATTAGTTGTATTTGCTAAGTCCTATATAATAGCCTATTAACAATTCATTGCTTTCTCCTAATAATACACTAGCATTCTTTTGTCTTCAAATTTCTTTCTTCAATCTATCCGATAAAAACATTTTTGGTCTTTAACCGACCACGTTATAGATTATTTATGCATAAATTCATTTTTTTTTAAATTATTCCTTGTATGTATAGTTTGATTTAACACTTACATTATAATATAAATTTTAATTATAATAATACGCGTATACAGAGATCTACTAATTAGATATTAAAATTTATTATAATTTTCTCTTTTGGCCGTTTCTCGGCTTCTTCCAGGAACTTTATTAGTAAGTGGCGTCCCGCGTCGCAAGTTTCAATCACTCTTGACGCTCGGTCAACTCTTGACTTGACCGAACAAATTCATCAACAAGAAGATATTAATTGTCGAGGACGGAATATTCTACGTTATCTCCACATAAATAAATTATAACAAATTTAAATTAGTTTTTATGAATATCATTTAAGAAAACGTAACAAGATTGGAGAAGTTGTCATCTAGGTTACCTGTCAGCTTAATTTGTTCGCCTTCCTCCAACCAAAATAAATAAATAAAATTAAACCAATTTCAAAATTTAAATAAATATGTCTTTTATGTTATTCTGTGGATTCAAATAGAATATGGAAAGTGCCATTGATTAGTAGATTTTTGTCAACCCCATTTCTATGCTGTTTGAAAAATATTTATAATATATATTTGACTTACGTTTGCAGTATTTAGACATTTAATTAAGTAAAATATGAAAAAAAAAACTTTATAAAGTTGATATTTTTTTCATATTATAAAAAGGATTAATGACCTGATGGTACTAAAAGTCTACTCAAAAGAGCTGTTTAGATTTAAAAAAAAATTAATTTAGTATCTAAAATAAATTTTAGAAGACGTAATTACTACCTCATTAAAAGTGTTAATTCTGCTTATCTACATGATGAAACTATCCAATTACTAAATGGCATGTGTCTATAGAAATAAAAAAACAAAGGCCCTTTTTTTCAAAATTTCCCCATATGAAATCTATTGTGAATTATCTACACCGAGACTAAAAAATTAAAAAAAAAAAAACTCACGGGAAAATTTTCAATCAACACATGAACTAAATCCCAAGTACTTTCAAGCCTTATAAAGGACTGGAATTCAAACTCAACACTGTTAACTCGAAAATTGTTATAGATAATTGTCCTTTAGTAACAGAAGAGTTTTGCCACATAGATAGATGGAGCTAACACAGTTAGCCAAGGTAGTAAACATGAACTCCAAAAATTATCTCAGGTATTAAATTGATATTTTTAAAATATATAATTAATTGCTTTTTTACCAAAGTATAGATAGCATTCGAGTTATTATCTCTCTTAAAAATTGATATACACATCAGCATATAATAAAGCAAATACTTATTTAATTTAAAAGGATCAATGTTATATTTGATATATCTGAACTTTATTTATTTGTTTAATTAGCTACCTAAACGTTAAAAATACTAATTTACTATAAAAATTTTGCACCTTTTTTTCAATTTATAACTTGACTTTGCCTAATTTTGTAATTAGCTACATAAAGTTTACTTATTTTTTAACTACTTATCTATATACTATGAAAGAATTTAAAAAGTTGATAAGTAAAAAATTGACATATTTAAACTTTAGGTATTTAATTGTACAAATTGACAAAGATTATGGCATATATCCTTATTTAAAAGTATTCTTCAATTATGTTCTTGTTTATAAAGTCCCTATTGTAAATTTGGCTTTTCTTTTAACATTATAGTTTATTCAAATAATTTTTTTTTTAAATATGGATGGCATTTTTAACTTCAATTGCGATACATAAAATTCAAATAGCAATGGCAATAAAATAATTTTTCCTTTTTCTCCCTGAACAAGGCATTGAAGTTTGATTAAGAAATCATACAATTAGTATGAAACCCCCTAATTCTATGACAACCGAAATATGAAGTTAGATCTACAAAGCTTAGATGGATGGATAATTAGGCTTTAAAATATTAAAAACACCACTTATTTAATCTTTCAACCTTAAAATTATAATAAACTGTAAAATATAATGCAACCAGAAAATAAAACACTTTCGTTAGAAATTCTAAGTATATAATAATAGTGTGGGAGATTCAATTTAGCATACATAAAGGTTTTCACCTGAAAAATGTGTATTATAATAAATTACTACTCTGCTTACCAATCAAACCCGATAAAATAGAAATTGTTCCTTTTTCTTTCAATTCATCGTAAATTCATTAAAATCTTTTCATTTCACTGACTTCCACTTTTTCTAGTTTCTGAAAACCTTCTGCTTAGGAAGTTCATATCGATGTAAGTCCGTAAATTCTTCAACTTTTCAAAATCCATATTTTTTTACAATCATCAATGATTTTTAAAACCTCAAGTTACATTGAAATTGTGGAATTGTGTTTTACAAAACAGGGTAAACTGGGTAAGATTCCGCTAATTTTAGTTGCATACGAATACGGAAGTCTAGGATTTCGATGAGAGCATAAAACTAATCCCTTCTTAAGATTTTTATGTAAATTTTTAGTTTAAACTATTTCCTTTAAGTTTTAAAAAATATTATGTATATATTTTAGGTGTTAAGAATCAATCGGAATAACTTTCGATTAACACAATATGGGGAGCTTCTATGTCATGTTCCATTAATTTTAACTGTTAAAATAAATAATAATAAAATATTAACTATTTTAATAATTTAATCACAGTTGAATATTGCATGAGCCCTTAGATGGTGACAAAATCGATCCCGTCAAAATTAATGATAAACGATAGAATTTTTCCACAATATGAGCCATAGTGAGTAGGAACTCCAAGGATTTATTGCTCTGTATTATGTTTATTATTATTGTTTACGTGATATTTGGCAAATGAATTGTGGATGATTTATGAAGTAGTTGTGCTGAAGAAAGTATTGAAAACCATGGAACTGAGAGAAAAGTCCTACGGAGACAAAAGCTGTCGACCGGATGCCACTACCGTTTGGCCGGGCCAAGTTTCGATCGTTCCCTGCGCCGGTCTAGTTCTGTACCCTTCAAGATAAGCAAATATACTAATAAGTCAAAATTAAATGAGACAATATCGATTAATATAATTAACTAAATATTCCACGAGTGGGATGCTAAAAGATAGTACTCATAATAATTTTGAACCCAGAGGGGTATGATAGTATACTCATGGGATCCTTGCGATTGTACTCTAGCACATACACCGTTTGGTAAATGGAATTTCTTTGTGATTAGAATCTCCAAATAATGATTCTAAGTCTCAATAGCCACCTTGCCAGCAGGGGTAGTTGTTTTGAGAATCATAATAATAATAATATTTTTTTTTCATTATTCACTAAAGTAGTCACTATTAACTCAAGAGAAATAATAACCAATGACATGTTTGGTGCTTAGGATTGAATTGCTTAATTATGCTACTATATGTAAATTGAAAAAATTACACGGGAAGGCATAAACGTTTGAGATTAAGTTTGTTTAAGGAATCAAAATTTATAAAGGTTAAAAAAGGAGAAATAAACGTGTGAGAAAATGAGTCAAATAAGATATATCGTTTAATTCCATTTATGTACTCCATCAAACGCCATGTGTATTACACGTGATCTTCTTCTTCCTCCATCTCTAATCTCTCTTTCTCTCTCTCTCTCTCTCTCCCCCTACCTCCCTCCCTCCCTCCTTGCATCTTCCTCCTAATCTAGCATAATAAGGATTCAAAGGTCAAAACTAGATCTCCATTTCTATGCTTCTAAGTCCTAAAGCTTTATTCAGGAAACTAAGTTTAAAATGTATTAATTAAATAAGCTAGACAAGAGCATAAGTGTCCTCATCCAGGATAGTCTAGAACTGAAAATAGAAGCTGCTAATATGCGTATATGTTGCCAATAGATGATGGTCGCCTTTTGAGTTTTGGGTTAGAGGTAGATTTTGCATGGAACTCTTTTTCTCATATTCTATTTATTCTGCAATCTTGTTCAATACAATTCAAATTCACACTAGCATATATATTCTTTGAAGAAATTTAGGGTCTGTTTGTTTAGCTTTTTTCGGCAAATACAAACACTTTTTTCAAACTTTTTTCTAACAAATTATTCATCAAGAAATATATATATATAAAAAAAAGTTGGCAGTTCTCATCAAAAGATCAAATAAATCAAATGTAAATAAAATATAGATACAAATCGGATATATTTAAACATATCATTTTGAAAAAGATACAGATACAGATACAGATAAAAAACAAACTATCCAAACAGACCAATAAGTGTGTCGTTTGAGATGGAGGGTGAAAGAAGACAGAGATATTGAGAGAGTTGAGGAAGAAGATCATATGCAATACATGTGGCATTATTTAAAGGAGTCAAATGGCATACCTTATTTGACCCACATAGTCAAATGTTTATGCCTTTTTTTAATCTTTGCAAATATTGATACTTTAAAAGAATTTAACTGAAACATTTATGCCTTCTATCGTAATTTTTCCAACCTAAATTATGCTTCTCTGAGTTTGTATTATTATATTGATTGGTAACCTTTGAATTTATTATCGGCTATCATATTATAAATAAATCGAACATGCATCATACGAAAAACCATATCAGTTATTGTTGTCATAACCCAAAGATAGAAAAATAGAAAACGCATATGAAGTTAATGATTATAAATGATTTTTGTTTAAATCATCTTATATATATATATATATATATATATATATCATGGTTTCTAGCTTTATGTAATGACCTAAAAGATTAACGGAAGTTATGCATTACATGACCACGTTCGAACTATCATTTTGGGTCATATTATAGGTTTTCAAAGATCTTCACCCATGACTTTATTAAGATATCCTGTACCGCCTCCAGACTACTTTCAAGATATCTAGTGAAGTAAGATAGAATTATTGAGACGATCAAACCTAAGATTATAACTAATGTATTTTGGAAAAGGCTTCTTTTAAGGTATCTAAGGGCTTGTGATATGTTTGAATGGATATTGAACCACGTAGATGCTAACGCAATTGCAAATTCCTTAAGTCAAGGTCAAGGGGGTTTTAATACCTTAGACTTTACATTGGTTACTAAAACACTACATGTGGTGATTACATTATATATGATAGTTCATCCATTGTATATGATTGATAACTTACTTATATCTACTAAGTGAGTAGTAATAAGGAAATTGTAATCCCATCTCACCAAGTCATGGCTTTTACTCATTCCCCTATAGTGTAATTTGCCTTGCAATACACTAAGAGAAGTTTACAATGCCACAAGATGGACCACTTTGGAAGCCTAATGGCTTTTCCAATCTTGGGGATTTCCGTAAGGGAGAGTAGAAGTAGTAATTATCTTCTTGCTATACTTTAATTATGAGCCTTTTAGTATTTGTACTTAGACTTTCCTTGCCATATGTAATTTCATTGTATTAGACACGAGGCATTTTGTAAGATGACTCTTGGAATGCCACTAAATCAATTGAAGTATATGTTTTAGATATCAAGTATGTTTGTCAGTTAAACATTTTGTGAATGCAGATGTGGGCGAGAGAAGCATTGGTGGTGAGTTGTCATAACTAGGGTACCCTTCAAGACATAATAATTAATTTTATAGTTAATTTTATAGTCATTACATTTATTTGGCAAGGTAAAAACAAGGATTAAAAAAAAATAACTAAAATAAAAGTGGAAATCTACTATACCCTTATGGTAATAGACTTTTGTTGAATATAATCCAATCGATTTGAGTTTAATTTTTTTAAACTTATATTTTTCAAGTGGATTGAAATTTTTATGCACATTATGCTCGTGCTAAAATATCTATTTTGTCATAGATAATGTGTAATAAAGATTGCTAAAGTTGGTCGATCATGTTGAATAGGAATGCCAGTCAACCTAAGTGGAAGCCTTGAAATGATGACAAATGTATAGATATCGTAGGAGAGACGTGGTAAGAGGAATGAGTGAATTTGATTTCTAAATTGAGCAAGTATAACAGAAGATCAAATTAAGTAGACTTAATCAATTTTGATTTGTTCTTTATCAAATAGACATCTTAATCTTTCCTAAGGATATTTTAGTGTAGCTTCTACGTTACTCCAAACCTTATCAATCTATAGAGTCTCTCATATGCAAAAAGAAATCTCTAATTAGGTGTTAGAGGTTAATTCTAACAGTTGGATGACATTTAGATAGATGGCTACAAATCACTCTTAGATTATTCCCAAAGATCTAATGGCTAATATTGAAGTCTCTTTTCCTTTATAGTAGAATTGTCTTGGAACTGGGCTATAAAAGAGCCTAAGGGTTTTTACTATACAAAAAAGTTCAATCTTCTTATAAAATAGACCATCTTTAATATAAAAGAGCTTATGACCTATTTTATTCTAGAAAAGTAATTTTTTAATCTACTTTTCATGCATAAGAAAACTGAATAAGACCGATAGTGGAGTGAACCGGTTCAACTATTCCTATTTTGAACCTACCAAACTACACTCTCTATGATATTCCTTATTAGACTTAGAATTCTAGGTCCTATCATTAGCCGAAAAGACTAGTCTATGACAACAAATTGGATGAGAACTCAATTACAAAAATAACCCTTTACAAACAGAATTACATATTTCATGGTAGATCGTACCAATGTTATATGAATTTTTAATTAATAATATAAAACATAATATGATTTAATATTTTTTACGCCATCAGTACTCAAGCCCAAGCATAGTTGCCAGATTGAAAAATATAAATAATATCAAATAAAATATAATAAAAACATATAGTATATTTCATTTTTTTTCCGTCTTATTATTTTATTCCTTAAGTTTTCAGTGATAGTATCGTGTGGAGTTATAATATTAGGTTTATAATACATACCTTGGTGAATGATATGAGATCGAAAATTATGCAATTGATCATTCCTTGTAGAGATTATAATATTGATAAATGTACAAGTACATGGAAAATTAGTAGGTTTTTGGGCAATGTAATGAAAAACCTTTTCTTGCTTTTCAATAATAAAACAGATGAAAGCTTTCTAAAATAGTTTAATAATAACCCATTTCCATTCTCCATTGCCTATTCTATATGTTTATTTATATATACGTTGGTTTTCTCCACCTACTTTGCTCAGTGATGTGGATAGATTGATTTTACTAATTCCCAATAATTGGAGATCGGTAACCCATCAGTGGCAGATTTTTCAATGTTCAGTACAACATACCTACGTATTCAATCTCATACGAAACGCGGTTGCTTAGATATATGGACAAAAACGTTTGTGTAAAGAGATAGATATAGATATATACTCATTCAAATGTTTATGTAGAAAAAATATATATTAAATAATTAGAAAATTAAACCACATTAAGATATTATTTAAAAATGCAGTTTTTTTAATGCGTTAATTGCACTTTATCATAAAATAGCGTGCACATATATCTATAAAAACATTCTAGTTTTATTATAATTTAGTATAGTTGTTAGATTTGGTATCTTATTGTTAAAATGACCAGTTTAATACCAATTATCAAATGTTATATGTTATTTTTTTCTATTTTTTTAATATCATTTGCTCTACTCACTAACCAGTAAACTACAACATATCATTGAGTATTGATTAGATTGTCTATTTCATCATGTCAATACACTAAGCAAATGGTATTAGGTAAGATAATAAAAATAACTACAAAAAAAAAAAAATTAAATGGATGTTGAATTAACTATTTTAAAGTTATCAAATTTGATGGTTTCTATAATATAAATATCAAATTTGATGATTTATATAATATAAATACCATTGTGTTAATTATAACATTCTAGGTAAATGATTATAATTATATATGTCTATATAACACTAGAACTCACTAGGGACCACATCCGGAACAGGTTTAGACACTTGTGGGGACTCATCAAACCAGCCTAGACCGGTAGGACTCAACGAAAAAAAAAAAGGAAGAAGAAGAAGAAGAAGAAAGAAAGAAAGAAAAATAAAATAAAATAAAATAAGAGGCATTAGATGTTTCGGGAAAAGGAAAAAAATATTATTAAAATTAAAAAAAATTACGAAAATACCACTAGGACGAAATTAATCCCAGAAATAGGCAACACGGCCTCGTCTCTTGAAGAGACGAGGTCTTTAGTGCCTGACCTCGTCTCTTCAAGAGACGAGGCCGTGTCATCTTGTTTGGCCTCGTCTCTTCAAGAGACGAGGTTGCTCCGTGTGTGACCTCGTCTCTTGAAGAGACGAGGTCATTAGTTAGTGTTGCGCACTAATACCAGCAGCCGCGCCTTCTTCCCCCATTTCTCCCCCTTTGCAAGTTCGGCCGAACCCTAATTATTTTTTTTCCCAAATCGCCCAACCCCATTTCTCGACAGTTTCTTCGATTTTTTTTGTCATTGGGAAATCTCAGAGCCCCCAAACGGTGTCTACATTTCAATTTGTGGGTAGGAGGAGCGATACGCGAGAGAATTCATTGAAATCCGTCGGCGAATTTTGAGGTAAGATTTTTGTGATTTTTTATTTTTTTTGTTAATGAATGTTGCTACATTGTTGAATGACGATGGTATGTGCTGTTAGAATGATTTTATTGTGCGATTAGGACGTGGAAGGATTTTTTCTGATTATTGTATGTTTATAGATAGATACATACGTATATATATATGTAATTATTGGGAAAAAAATTAATATTGTGATTAGTTGTTGGATAATTATTTTAGGAAGTGTAGGTGGAAAAATATTAAAAATAACTTGTAATGTCGTCAACGGGTATTGTTGTGCGATTCCAATACGGGAGAAATTTCTCTAATTATATGGATACAAATATATAATATGTAAATCAGAAAAAATTAATATAGTAATTAGTTGTTGGATAATTATTTTAGGAAATGTAGTTGGGAAAAAAAAAAATAACTTGTTATGTCGTGAAGGGGGTGTATTCGGTACTGTAGTGTTGGTTTAGCATGGAAATTTGCGGTGAAAAAAGATAATGTTTGTAGGAAATCAGAGTTCTTAGGAAAAAAAATAGAACTTTGGAAATGTAGCATTTGGAATTAGATTAAATTTTATGAGGAATGAAACTCATAAGTGTGATTTTGCGAATTTGATGCATTGAAGCTAATTTTGATGAGATGGCAGGATTGTTGAGGAAATGGATAAGGCAAAGTTCATACTGTATGCTCATGGTAATATTGTACAAGAGGATGATGGTTTTTGTTATGATAAGCGGCCGGTTGCTATGGTCAGTATCAGTAGGAATTCAACATATGAGCAGATAGTGGAGATTATTTGCAATAGACTAAAGGTAAATAGGTGTACACATCGGGTGGAGCTATATCATAGGGTAGCTATTGGAGATAGGACGCTACGTTATGATATTATTCCAGTGACCGATGATGATGCGGCGCATGAGATGTTGGTGTACACAGAGGGATCAGTGGCTGTTTATGTGCAGATATTTGAAAATGAATTGTCACAGGTACCTGCAGGGGATAGGGGCATTGATAGAAATATTGGAAGCCAGGGGCTGGTAGACTCAAACTCAACTCCAGCTCAGACAATAGGCAGTGCACAACTGGAAATAGGTAACTTTGAATTTTGTGGCGGTATCGTAGGTGGTGATGATATGGACTGTGCAAGACTCATCAGTAAGTGAATCCAGTGACGACTATGATGATGATGAAAACGATAATGTGGAAGTTTTTCCACAACAATATGCTTTGCCGATGTGCAAAGAAGGGGAAATACTGGGACCGTTTCATTGCTCCTACTGTTGATGCAATAGGGAGCTCAGTGCCAGTTCCGTTTTTCAATGCTGAAGTTGGTAGTACTTACGCAGCATACGATGATGAGCAGGAAATGAGTGCTGGGAATTGGAGCTTCAGTGATGAATTTAAGGTTGGGATGCGGTTTGAAACCAAAGATCATCTCATACGGGCTGTTAAAATGTGGCACGTAACGAACCACTATAACTTCAAGGTGGTGGATTCGGATCCAAGGTCATGGGCAGTGAAATGTACTGATATCCACAACAGAGGTTGTAGTGGAGACTCAGAGGCAGTTATAAGAAACACGGTGGCTGGTTTCATATCACTAAATTTGATGGGCCTCATACCTGCTTGGATGAAATCACTGGACAGGATCACTCTCAGTTGGACTCCACCAGCTTGTCTAGGGCCATAATATTGGAGATCCGCAATTCTCCAGATGTGAGGGCGAAGGATCTCCAAACGAATATATTAAAGCAGTTCGGTATAATGTTCACATAAAGAGAATTCGTGAGGCAAAGAGAAAGGCAATTGAGCAGGTGTACGGTAGTTGGGAGTCGTCTTACATAGAGCTCCCGCATCTACTCAATGCAATTACTGAGGCAAATCCAGGAACGAAGGTCGAGTGGCAAACTCAAGATTCAAATACAGCCGGCCACGTGTTCTTGGATAAGCTTTTTTGGGCATTCGGTCCTTGCATCGAGGCGTTCCAGTATTGCAGGTATGTATTGTAATAGTGCTTTAGTTTTGTTATACCTGATTGATATTCACTGACTATGTTATATACGTTTAATCATTGCAGACCTGTGATCACAGTTGATGGTACCTTCCTGTATGGCAAGTACAAGCACAAATTGCTTATTGCAGTGGCAGTAGATGGGCAAATCATATAGTCCCATTGGCCTATGGCTAGTGGATGAGGAGAAGGCGGAAACCTGGGGTTGGTTCCTTGCAAAAGTGTTGGAACACGTCATCAAAGACCGATCCAACATTTGCTTGATATCGGACCGCCATGCGGGTATCAAGAGTGCGGTGGAAGGTGACAATGCGGTGTGGCCTACAGGGTGGCCTTGGCGCTGGTGTATCCGGCATGTTGCAAGCAATTTCAATTCGAAGGCCAAAAGCAAGGAATGTAAGGAAATAATAAAAAGAGCTGCCTATCAAGCACAGAGTCGAAAATTTCATGGATACTTCAATGCAGCACTTCAAAGCAATCCTTGGACGGGACGATATTTTCGTGAGCTACCTCCATGCATGTGGACCTTATCTTACGATGAAGTGTGTCAGATTTGGCCTAGGTACAACAAACATGGCAGAGAGTTACAATTCGGTTATAAAAGATGCCAGGTGCTTACCAGTATCAGCATTGGTAAAAAAAACCTTCTACAATTGTAACTCATATTTAATAAGCAAGGCGTGAAGCCAGCGATGCCATGAGTATAGGTAAGTTGCTCACAGATTATGCTGCAATAAGTTTGAGCGATGGAATAGCATATCCAGCTCCATAGAGTGACATGTTTCGACTATCAAGAACGCATATATGAGGTTATTACTGCACCACGTCCTACAATGTATGGTCAGAAGGGGGATCATATTCAAAAGTAGAGTTAAGAGCATGTAGATGTACGTGTAACAAGTGGCAGACATACAGAATTCCATGCTCACATGCAATGGCGGTAATGGGTACAATGCACATGGATTGTGTTGCCTACGTGGACAGTGGTACAGGTGGGACCACCAGCTAAAAGTGTATGGTCGTTCCTTCATTCCTGCAGCTGATAAGGCAAATTGGATTCGTTTGGACTTACCGAAGTGGCACCCTATACCGGGACTTATTAGGAAAAGGGGACGGCCTAGGGAGAAACGATTCCAGAATGAGATGGATATTCGAGAGGGCCCTCGAGGTTACGCATGCGATTGTTGTGGGCAGCAAGGCCACAACAGAAGGAGTTGTCCAAACGGGGGATCGATGGGTAGTGTACCTACGGGCGGGGTCGAGTCGTAGTGGTAATTCTTTATTTCCATATGTTCTACACACTGTATTATTGAGTCATGACTGACGTTATGTTTGTTGTGCTTGTTTATAATCCATATTTGTGTCAATAACAATATCTCCTTATTGTTTCTTCGCAGATGGATCCCGGACCGATCGATAGTTCATTACTGACAGCAGCCTGTACATAGGTCCACTCTAGCCTGGGATGGGCAGGTCAGTTCATTTATCTATTTTAGTGATTCTAGTTTTGTTTGATGCGGTGTTTATGTTTTTAATAAATATGTTCACTTTATTGTAGGAGCATGAGGTACTACATTGTCGCGCAGAGAGGCCAGGCTCAGGCGACCTGCTGGATACCTACAGAGTGGACGAGCGCATGGTGCCATTCCTGTCCAGGCAGGGTTCATAGGGGCGGCTCAGATGCCTTTCATTCAGCTGGATTGGCATCTGATTACAGCTTTGGTCGAGCGATGGCGCCCAGAGACGCACACGTTCCACATGACCACGGGAGAGTGGACTGTGACGCTACAGGACGTTGCTATCCTGACGGGCCTCCCTGTGGATGGATTGGCCGTTACTGGCACGGCTCGCATGGATTGGCCAGATTTGTGCGAGGAGTTATTAGGAGTTCGGCCAGTCCCCGGCGTCGACATGGATGGAGGTCGGCTGAAGATGTCGTGGTTGGATAGCCACTTCAGCGACCTACCTGAGTTTGCTGATGACGTGATGATCCGACGTCATGCTAGGGCATACATTCTGCTGCTGCTTGGGGGATTTATTGTCGCAGACAAATCCTCCAACTACGTCCATCTTATGTACCTCCAGCTGCTCCGAGATTTCGAGCGCAGGGCAGCACGCATGGGGAGCAGCCTGTTTGGCTTGGCTATACAGGCAGCTATGCCTGGCTTCCGACGTCGACACGGGGGACATGGCAGGACCACTAGTTGTCCTGCAGATATGGGCATGGGAGCACTTCCCCCACATTGCCCCGGTACGGCGACTGCTCACCTCTGTTACCGCAGGCCGCCCACTCATCAGTCATTGGGGTGCGACTTTCGACGTCACCCGTGTGTCACCCACCTATTGATTGAGTACCGCGCCTCCTTTGATCGACAGATGCACATCAGGTATGCGATAGATCAATTTTGATTTCCATTGCCATCTACTCTTAAATTGCTATTGTACGATCATTTTCTATGCAGTACATCACTTTTGCTACTTCATCAGGTGGTGTGGGACCCATACAGCTCCATCCTGCCCGCCCTGCCACCGTACTGCCTGGTAGGCAACGTGTATGGCGTGCCCGGGTGCCATTGGTATGCTTCTACCTTGTCGAGCACTACTATCCGGACAGAGTGCTCAGACAGTTTAGTGGCTTCCAGGAGATACCAGCCCCCCTGCTGATATGAGACCCCTCCATGAGATTGACATGAGGGGACGTTCCGAGTGGAACTGGCAGTCCGAGCACGCCAGATGGATTGCTGAGTGGGATGCTCGGCGTGATTGCATTGTACAGATGCCAGATTTGCCGGCTGGGACATCTGACGATTACTTCCAGTGGTATCATGCCATCACCCGACGCTGGATCGGTCGCACGGGAGCTATCATGCGATACATGGTAGTCGCTGTCTCTGTAAGCTTTATATATACTTGTACTGACTTATAAGCTATTCACTGATATAAATATTTGCTATTACTCGCAGGCTGATTTCATTTCTAGCGTCCCTGACATGCCCCCAGAGCTACTGCATCCACTGCACGAGATGTCTGTCGTGTAGTGGATGAGTTTATGGGGTTGAATTTCAATGATCCAGTACCACCAGCTCCACCAGCAGCAGCAGCACAGGGTGACCCACAGCCTCATACCTTACAGAGACGACATCCTCCTAGAGAGAGGCGTGGGCGGGGACGGGGACGGGGTCGGGGGCGAGCTCGGGCTCCAGGTATACAGATCAGAGATGAGCCTGAGCCGTCCGACCTACCTCCATTCGATGAGCCTGGTCCTTCCCAGGTCATTCATGACGAGGCTGGCCCATCATCCACTTCTTACGATATGGGGGACACCCCCATGCCAGACCCGTCATCCAGTGACTTCCACACTCCCCTGGCTCCACAGAAGAGGCGACCATCGCCATCTCATGATATGGGGGAGGGCCTTACACAGGTCGAGCCAGACCCTGTCCCATTCCATCAGTATAGTGCTGCTACGGGAGAGGAGCCCGCTCCAGTTACAGAGACGCCCATATTCACCGCATCCTCATCATCAGCGTACCCCATTCCCGAGGACATACGTGAGGCGGGGTAGAGGCCGAGGACGAGGGAGGAGGCACACACACAGCAGCAGCAGGAGTAGTGGACGAGATAGATTTTCTTCTTTTTATTTTTTTTTGTATGTAGCTTCTTATTTCCTTGTATTATTCTTGTATGTATAGATCGTACTCATTTTCTCCTATTTTTATTAGAACAATCACTCTACATTTCATTCTATTTCATTTCCTATTATGTATTATGACTCTACGAATACTCATATTTTCATTGCACTGTCTATGATTGGGATTGGGAATGTGTGTTTCGATTGGGCTTCGAAACACTGTAGTTTGTTAGTTTTTTAGCCATGGTGGAGGATGGTTAATGGCTTCTATGGCTGTTTATATTTGTATTTGACAGGTTTTTGATGTAAATTTTTGCTTTTTCAAGAAATATGATAGGATTTGACTGATTTTAGCCTGGCCTCGTCTCTTCAAGAGAGAGGCCACTTCTTGGCCTGACCTCGTCTCTTCAAGAGACGAGGCCAAACAAGATGACACGGCCTCGTCTCTTGAAGAGACGAGGCCGTGTTGCCTATTTCTGGGATTAATTTCGTCCCAGCAGCATTTTCGTAATTTTTTTAAATTTTAATAATTTTTTTCCTTTTCCCTAGATGTTTCAATATTTTAATAATGTCTGGTTTCAGTTATATATAAATATATACAATGTGAGTATCTTAATTTTATTTTGGAAGTTTTTTAATGTCTAGAATATTTTATGTCCTTTGCATTGCTAATACTTTAATTAGAATTAGACATGTTTGTGTATAAAATAATACACCTATAAAACAAATATTTTAGGAAAACGGATTAAAGACTAATTCTTTCTAAACCCAATTTTTATTCTAAAGTGCAAAAATTTACCTAATTTAAAATTGTAATTTATTTACTTTAATTTTTAAATTCTATTTAAAAAAAATCAAATATGGCCGGCTCACAGGTTTGCAAACCGGCTTGTGGACCTGCAGCACTGATCCGATTCCAGGTCTTATGGTTGCTGACCTATCTATTGGCAAGTCCGGACCGGTGGTCGACCTTTATATAACACTAAGCCCCATCATAATGAAAGGAGTTGGCTTCATCTGCTCTTGGAGACGCAGATCCGCCTCTGATAGGCGAAGTCATGATGATTCAAGCTTATTAATGCTTTGTTTTTCTTGGTGGAATAATTTAATGATATGTCCAACTAGCTTATTCCTTATAATGATTGGAACTCATTTATTCAATCGCAGTTGATCCCGCGTATAGCTAAAAGGTGCATACATGTCGGCATGAACATTAAGCAGAGTGGTGCTTTCAATTGATTAAAATTTACGACCTCGAACATTGCCAATTGGCCATGTTGCCTTTGCAAATCGTCCTAATAATTAGCTATTATCAGTATTGCCATAAATCATAATTATTATTATATCTATGGCCTAACTATCAGCTCTAACCAAGCTAAGCCTAAAGATCCATTGATATTTCTATCCAAGTCCATCTAATAACTAGTATGAGCCACACTAATATCAATGATATTTTAATTTCAATAACATATAGTCAAAATGCTTCTTATGAAGAAGATTGGTAATTAAAAGCTTAGTGATGTGGGATAGTTTTGTTGTGCCTAGTAGTCATTGAACCTTATTTTGGAGCTTTTGCGTGATACTCCTCAAATATAGATGATGGAACTCTAATCACAAAGGCGTCTTTTCGGTGTAATGGCTTGGAGTGGAACTCTAATCATAGAGGCATCTTTTCGTTGTAATGGCTTAGAGTTTGTCAGAACTCCAAAGTTGAGCGTGCTTTGGGTAAAACAATCCTAGGATGGGTGACCTCCTAGGAAGCACTGGTACCAAAAGAACAAAACCGTGCGGCGTGTAACTAAAAAGGACAATAACTTGGTGGGTAGAGTTCTGAGTTGTTGTACAGTGCCTCTAGTGTCTTGGTTGTGCCTGAGGGTGTGTTGGGAGGGCTAGTGTACCTAGCATCATGATCCTGCTCAAGGTGGCTAGGGCCTAAGGATGCCTCCTTCGCTGTGGTGAAGTCTGGGATGACAAGTCATGACAAATGGTATTAGAGCAGTGGTTCTAGACCTATGTAACAAAATTGACGAGGACATCAATTCTATAAGTGGGGGAGTATGTGATACTTCTTAAATATAGATGGTGGAACTTTTATCACAGAAGTGCTTTTTTGGTGTAATGGCTTTGAGTTTATCAGAACTCCAAAGTTAAGTATGCTTTGGGTAGAGTAATCCCAAGATGGGTGACCCCATGGGAAGCGCTGGTACCAAAAGGACAAAACCATGCAGCGTGTGGCCAAAGCGGACAATACCTCGATAGGTAGGGTTTTGAGTTGTGACACAGTACCTTTGGTATCCTGGTTGTGCCTGAGGGTGTGCTGAGAAAGCCAATGTACTTGGCATCATGATCTTTGCCTAGAATGGCCTAAAGGCATAGAGGCGTCCCCTCTGCTGCAGTGGAGCCTGGGATGGTAGGTTATGACATTTTGAGCTTAAAATGCCTCTCTCTCTGTCTCTAAACTCTCGACTTCTCTCTTTGTGTGTGTAAACCCATGACCGTGCATGAACACCAAAAAAGAAAAGTACTGATAATAACAAGTGCTCGTTGTTTGGCAGGACAAAAATGAAATGGACAAGTTGGCTTGTTGGAGCTACAAACTGCTTGATGATTTAAGTTTATGGTATTTGTCCATGAATAAACAATTTTCATAACATATTATTATTATAGGAGATTCAATGGTGGCTTTTGGTTTTAGTTATTTGCTTTAGAGAAATACATTGTATTTTTCTCCTCATTTTTTTATTTTTTTTTTATGTGTTCGATATTTATTAAGGAAAGACGCACATCCCTTCATGCTTTTTCCCTACATGTTTGGCTTGCTTAAAGATTCAGTGATTTCGTTCCCAGTAAACTAAATCCAAGTGAATGTCGAAAGATGACTACTATAGCTATGTTGCTATTATACTTATATGATTCTTCTCTATCTTTTTTTTTTTGTTGGTTTACTGATTTGTGGTTTTTATTCTATTTTTCTATCCTTTAAACAAAGCATGAAGTGTGTCTTGGTATTAGTTTAGGTTCCACTTAATAATATAGTATTGATTCCTAACTACTAGTGTCTCGGAATTTGTTTAGCTCCTTCTTAATAATAATAGCGAATTTTCTAGATTGGTACCAAGCTTTTTAGACACATAAAATATAGATGGAGCGGTTGGCATCCATCTATGAAATGAAGCCAACATCCATGTTGTGTTGCCAACACCTGAAATATTGGAGGTTGAGTTGGTATAGATTATACGTGAAATCAATGCATGGGAAGTATGTCTACACTTCTCGAACCATTGTCTTCCTTAAACAATTCAGCAACTTTAGTAGTAGTGTTACCATCATTACCACTAGTGCTTCTCTTTTCAGAAACCACTAGTACTAATGAGTTGGTGGAGTTAGTTTCTTCTTCCCGCTCATCTATCATGGAAGCTCTACTCGGTTTAACTAAATATGGCCGTTTAGAAGAGAGTGAAAGCAAAAGATGGGTCCTTTGTAAAGATGAGAAAGCTACATTGTTGCTTTTTAGATTATAACCTTGCTTTTCGGTGTTGAGGGACATAGAGGATGATGAACGTTGTGGAGTAATTATCAAAATTAACATCATATATGCACACCTATCCAACTTTGTTATATACTTCAAGTCCTACATTGCTAAATTCTTAGCAATTAGTGATCTTTATAAAGGGCAATTTCATAATCCATTATTAAAGAAGTAATATGGTAGGAATTGTAGGCCTACTGGGTTGGATAGTTCTAACTTTAAGTGCAATAAGTGGGCTTAGATTAAAGTCATCAAAGTCATCAATAGGCTAAGGTTTATTTATTACAATGATAAAACCAAATAAAAAATAGTAATGAATGTTATTTATTGTTGATAAATAAATAATATTATGTTGTTTATTTATTTATCATCAATAAATAAAAAGATGGAAAATGCATATAAATATATATAAGTAAATAAAAAATATATAAAATCAAGGTTGAATTTATCATAATAAACATTGTGTATGACAAATAGCATAATAATGATTTTTTTTTTTCAAATGGATAATCACATAAATTAATGTAGTCAATGAGTTTCAAAAAAAAAAAAAAAAAAAAGAAGATTCCAACATCACCATTGTACATAACAAACCACTTCTTCTCTCTTTCTTTCTCCAATTGCTTGTTTTTCCTAATATTCTACCCAAGTACCTTGTATGGCTGGAGAAAGGATAGTTAAATAAGAAAATAAAGGAGAAATGTATATTGATACTTTCAATAAATTTAAGAATAGCTAAAAAAAAAAACTGAAAAGGCCTAATTTTACTTCTCATTAAGCAATTCATCAAGAACAACTGTGAGCTTCCACATGTATCAATGTTCTTCAATGTATGAGATTCTAATCTCTTGAATCTTGAACTTTTTCTCTCTCTTCTTTTTTATGAACTTCATCATTAATTCCTACTTTATACACTTTGTTATCTCCATCTATGATTGCCTTCCACTTCCTTGGAAGATCATTATTGTAATTACACCAAGGTATTGTAAATTTCTATGGCTTGTAGATTTTGTTGTTGATGCTTTATCATGTGAATGGAAGAGGACAAGAGTGTAGTTTTGTATAGGCAATTGTTAGTGATTATGCCTTACTAGATATTGCCATTTTATATGTTATTAAAAAAGAGGCCTTTATTATTGTACTGTTTATATGTTTACTTTATAATAATGTCTTTCAATAATCATTTAATTATTCTAAATGTCCCTAGATGTTCATTATTATAAAAAAATAATGAATTAAATCTAGTATGAGTTTTGATTTATAATCATGAGATGTTTATTTATATGGAGATACAAATCAAACTCATATGTACATGTTAGATAATTAAGTATCGAACTGACCCGCTATGAGATCACTACTAGATTAGTACCATAAGTGATTCTCACAATAATAACGTCAACATATCGTTAGACCTAAAATCACCATAGATTCCAACATGAGGAATATTGTGATTCAAACAATCAAACATTATTTTTAACTGGATAATTATAAAGGTCATTATTGTGCATAATGTGACTTATGTGGAGGAAGATGAGCGATTGAGATGGGATTTGTCTCTCTAATTATGAAAGAGATATCTCTAGGCCCTTTGATAAGTGTAACTGAGAAATGCATGGCCGTGCTCAAATGAATTGATAATATGATCAATGTCATTTGTCTTATCAATCCACTTGGAGATCGAAAAATGATAAGGTTGAACAATATAAGGGTAACACTAGCCATGTCTTATATTGAATCTAGATATCATGTGAAAAAGGGATTACAACATAAGTTATGGATCAAATAAAGTTGGATCGTCGATCTTTGCTTAATTTAGGTAGACATAATGTCTTACTAGAGGCTACTTATGTCTTGTAGGCCCAAAAAGGAGGTTTTTGGACTTGCTGTTAATATTAAGTGAACCTATAGGGTCGTACACAAAAAATGAACCATTTGGGTCATAGTTTTATAATCCTAATGGGTATTGTCTAATTATTTATTTATATATTAATCTTAATCAATTAAGATTAATAAATAACACAAATAATAATCATTACTATTTGAATAGTGTGATTAAGAAAAGGGACACGTGTCTTCTAATTAAAAGGAAACTCTAATTGGATTATGGATATTAATGTCCTTATTTGTGAGAATATTGACATTAATATAAATAGAACATAACATCTTCATGTAGTGTTAACAACACATGCCGTCACATTAGACCCTTAAAGAAATTTTGCACACTCTGAAAGGAAAAAAACATTAGAGCTCTTATGTAAGTTTCCCATAGATGATCTGGAATTGTTACAATGAGCTAGCACACGATATTTATTAAAATTATATTTTGATTCGGTAATGAATTTGAATCAAATTCATTCAATTTTTTCTGTAATGAATTAATCGTTCTTTCTCCACCAAATAAGTTTTGTTTAATTTTGGATTTTGATTCATACGTCGATGAGTGATTCTATTTTCCCATATCATTTGTGATCTATTCACTCGTGTAGATATCCTAGAGGGGGCTTGCGAGATCGCAGCACCTATAGATCCACTTCATCGATGAGTTTCAAAAATCAATTGAGGTAAAATATAACCCTTTCGATTTAAGTGAAATGCATGGATACATTTGGGAATTTAGTGTTTTATATTAACCAAAAAAAAAAAAAAATTCCATAAACAGATCGTGATTTGGATTGCTCAATTCCCAACAGCAGTCTTATTACCTCATGCTAAATAAGAGGGAATGAATGTGGAAAGAAGAGAATTTATAAATGTAGTTAAAACTTGAAGCAATTCTTAATTAATGACTAAAAATTAATCAATTGACGGTAAAAGGAATTAAAAAAAAAAAAAAAAGTTACACAATACAGGAGTAGAGTTCTTGAATTATCAATAGTCCTCATTTATATTATTTCCCTGCATAATAGTGGTGAGGGTTTTGAAAATAAACACTAAACCTTAAAGGGTAGTTTTATATAATACGTAAAAGCTAAGACATTAAATAAATATCTCTGTCTAAAATATTATAGATAGACCCATTTTCTATTCTCTAACTTTCTAAATTCTATAATCAAATACCCAAAAAATATGTTTTCCCCATATATAGGATCAGTAATAAGCCCGTAAGATGCCATGTTACATTTATACATATGCATCACCAAGCACAAGGGCGTACGAATAGTTTCCACAACAACAAATAGTCAAACATCACATTTCTGGCAAGTAGAATTTGGAATAACATAGATTACACTTTCACACGAATAATGAAGTGCAATTCAATGTCTTACAACTATTGTAGTTGGGCCTCAAGCCATGTTAATGACTTTTCCAATTAGTGTTCAAACAAAATCTAATAAGCACAGCCAACAATAAAGAGTAAAATACCCATTTTCAAAATTCTACATTTGAATTTCTTAACCCTTTAAATCAACTAGATATCCTAATTTTATAATAGTTATATGTTATAAATCTGAAAACTATTCAGTTCCTTTGGCTGATCATGTTCTTTATCTTAATTCCATTAAGTTTACTATACCCTCTCTTATATTTACTATAATTAGAAATTGTAACATATAACAATTAGAATGATTACTCACGTAAAAGTAGACAATCGATACTGAGCTGTCAATTAGGTTTATACGAGGGGTTAAGTAGTCCCTTTCATTCAATATAGTGTCCCATCAAAATTATTTATGTATGAGTTGTATGTGTTTCAACTAAATGTTAGGGTTTCTATTAATTTTCCATTTTTTGTTTTCACATCAGTCCTAATGAAATTTATAAATTTCTAATTGAATTGATAATATTGATCCCACGTATCTATTAACTTCTATTTTATTAGCGTTTAGTTTCTACTTTAAGTTTCTTGTCATTCAACCCAATTTAAAAATCCCAGTAGTTTTGATCTACTCAACCAAATCAATAACTTATAATTTTGGCTCCAATGATTCATTAATCCTACTTGTCCAGGTTTAGTCATCATCAAATTCCATTAAACTTTAAAGTTACCAAAAACCCCAATGCTACTGTCTCCAATTATCAAAAAAACAAGTAGCAACAAGCAACAATTGATGTTTCAATTGCTTATTACAATTTTAGATTTTTACTTTATATTTAGGTTATTTGGGATTTAGGGTTAGACTTACCTAAATAGTAGGCTTTTTTGTTTTTTTCCTGGTCTTTTCAATAAAAACTAGTTGGAGTAAGGAATAGAGATAGTTTTACTTATATTTATAGGTTGAATGATTATAGGGAAAACTATTGTTATCGTTGACTTATATTTAGAGTTGAAGCTGAATAAGAAGTAAGAACTTCTGGTTACAATTAGTGCCCTAAAAAAGGGAGGAAAACTAGCTAACTTGTGCTGCAATATTACCATCTATAATTATTTTATTATTTTTACACATGTCATTTTAATTCTATTGCTCAACATGTGTTAGGTGTAAATTATGATTTTTGCCCAAAGTTATACTTATACCACTATAAAAAAAATTGGGTTTTAAAAATAAAATTTCTGTCTTTAAATATAAATTTGTATTGTAAAATAATCGTCACTAATTATTTTTAAAAATATAAATTATTTTACTACTTTTCAATCACATAATTTTATCTCTAATGGACAATTTTCTTATAGTGTACAACAAGTTTCACCGCTTAAAATTTGACAGAAAAAAAAAAAAAAAATTGATATGTTATATAGCGTCGATTTTCAGTGTTTAATGATGCCGCCAGGATTTAATCACAAAATGCAGTAACTGGAAGACATTTACTGCGAAAGGACTGCTGAGTTATGCGAAATTAATCCATCCCATTTGGTAGCATGCAGGCTGCTCTGACACTATCCGCTCTTTTTTTCTTTTATTGTAATTATAATTTTATTATAATTTTATTTCTTATGAATAACCATTATATCATTTAGTTTATCAAATAGCGATTCATAATAAATTCTTATTACATAAAATATTGAATAGTCATCCTTTATTCAAACTTATGAATATCAATTCAATGCTACAACTGTTTTTTTTAAATATCACTATTTAAAAAAAATTAATATAAAAATCAATATAAAAAAAATCCTATTACAACTTTATTCATTCCTTCGTAATATAAATTTTATTATAACTTTATTCATTCAACGAAGTGAACGAACGTATATAACAATAGACAATGGACCATGGCCAATGGGCAATGAAGGTTAAATACACAGGCCACTAGACAGGATGCCAAGTAAGTTTAGTTAGATACAGGAAAGCACAAACATGTGGTACGTAAACTTTTAAAAGATGTTGGGCATGGTGTAACCACATTTTCAGGTCAAAGTTGTACATGTCGTGTTCGATTTGTTTATATTATGGTGACGTTTACGTTTGAATTGCTTCTATTTAACGATTATTAACCTCTGGGTTATGCATTATGCTGAATATTAACGTAAATGAGCATTATTTTTGGTAAAGTCGAGAAACAAATTCTTACAATTTTCTTATTTAGGACATCGTTTTTATTTTAATATATTTTTTCAATTCTTTGTTATTTTGCTGAAATATAACTTTTCTAAAGAAAAATTTGTCATGAAATGTAGGTCTAGAGACATTTTAAAAAATTTTGAGGATTTCAATTCTGATTTAAATATATATATAATATATATATATATAAAATAAGGAGCTTCATATAGATTGGGCAAAGACGAGATGTTATTGTTATGACGCACTCTCGCAATAATATATAATTATGATTATATGAGTATATCATCAATAAATTATAGTATTGCTATAATACAATTATAATATTTTCTAACATAATTATATTATAATCAGAACAATCGAAGTATCGTGGTGCTTGCTTGACAAGAAAAATGGTTACAAAGTGACGTGCTTATTGAAAAGGTTTAAGACCTGAATATTTACTTATTAGTCAATGTTTAGTTTATATAGTTACTCTTAGAATTCGTTTCTTAAAATCTAATACGTTTAACTACACATTGTTTAATAATTTGTAAAATATAGAGATGAAATGCTACTACACAGTATTTATTTCATATTGTTTTTTTCCTCCCTTTTTTGGCCAGCTAAAAGTTTTTGTTTCTTATAAATGTCATAATATATTAGAAAATTATTTTTAATGGAAGTGTGTGGGCCCTAGATTATACGTGAGGAATTCATATGGAATTGGATCATATTAGAAGATGATCTACTTGCTATCTTACTTCTTATATATATTTAGTAGTTAATTTTTTTCCAATTATTCCATGCGGAACCTCTTTATCTTTTCAATTTTTTAACACTTCCTTTTAAGTCCTATTGACAAGTCTTAGTGGGGACTTACTTTTCCATTATCTTCTTGGGCTTCGTTCTACACGAGTCGCAGAGGCCACATATCCCTCTTTTTTTTTTTTTTTCCCTTTTGTCAAGGCTAGTACTCATATATCGTTTTTTGGACCTTTTTTTTAAGTCTTTTTTTTTTTTTAAAAAAAAACTTACTAGAAGCCACGTTATATATATATTGGATCGCATTTTGCCGTGAGGATTAGCTCTAGTACTACTGAGAGTATTTGATTAAACATAATAAAAATAGGGATGATATAATAGAAAAAGGATTGAAGTAGGAAAGTGATTTACAGAAATTGATAGAATATATGAAAATATGTGTGAGAATGCATAAGTATTTGTATATTTTTTACATTTTCTGACTTGAGCTATAAGTGAGTTAGGAAAATCTATTTAAGGTTTTTTTTTCTTCATGGATGATAGAGATTAATTTGATTAAATGGTCATATATTATCTAGAATAGTTCAACTACCATCTAAAATATTTATAGAATTATCTCAACCAACCACTTCTAGACACTCACATATCATATTCTAGAAATTCACTTCAAAGTACATATTCTAGAAAATAGAAGTTCTAAAGAAATTGGGCTTGAGCTTGCACCGAAGTGGGATTAATTTTAAATATTTCTAACGACAAGGTGTAAGATGTTATAAATGTTGCAAGAAGCTGGAATAGATTTAAGTGAATTACTAATTGCATTCGCACATATCTATCCTTAATCACGGGATAGGTCCTTATAGTATTTTAACCCATCATATACAAATATACTAAACATCAGACTAAGTACTTTCTACATTAGAAGTAAATTTCCATACTTAATCACGTGACATTAAAAGGAAATTTTCTGCCAAAAACACACAGTTTCTCCATCATTGATTGGTCAATCCAGGAATACCAAAGTCTCAAATGTACGCGTGAGTCATTTTGGATAGAGTCAGACATGGAGCTACTTCGAACACAAACGGACTGAGGACCCCTCTCCTCCAGTTGGCCATATAACGACTGAATTCCCACAAATATCATATCAAGTTAGTACTCCTAGTCGACCGTTCTCTTTATATATATAGCAAGAACTTCTGAGAATCCTATAATAAGTATTAATTCCATTTTCATTTTCATCATCATCACATCCTCAAAAGCTCTAGTAATCATTTTTCTCTTTTTTAAAGATAGTTGGCTGAAAAAGATAGACACAAGCAAAAGCATGGACAAAGATCAACAAGAGCTTCAGAACTATGGTTTTTGTGGCATTTACAAGGATTCTTTCAAAACCATTTTGAAATGGAAGAAAATCTTCGCCCAAATCACACTTGCCCTTATCCTTCCTCTCTCCACAATTTTCTTAGTCCACACACTAGTCTCTCAAGTTATTTCCTACAAAACAAAACTTGGTCCTGAATACTTTGAAGAGCGACCACTTGATCCAAACAAGAAAAGGAGACTCCAGATTGCATTGTGGTCCATTGATGTAATCGACTTCATATTAGCCCTCATTCTCTCAGTCCTCTCCACAGCAGCTGTTGTATTCACCGTGGCATGCGTCAGCACAAACAAACAGACCACTTTCAAGAAGGTCATGGGTGTGATGCCAAAAGTGTGGAAGAGACTCATTATCACATTCCTATGGTGTTTTCTTGTGTTTTTGGTCTTCCAAGGAGTAGCTGGAGTGCTTTTGGCTGTTTGGACATCCGTTACTGCTCCTCCTATGGTAAGAATCATAACAATAGTGATCTTCTTGGTGTTGTACATAGTGGGGATTGTATACATCACCATGATATGGGAATTAGCTAGTATGGTGACTGTTTTGGAAGATGTTTATGGAAGAAAAGCAATGGCCAAGGGAAGGAAGTTGATGAAAGGGAAGATGAAATTAGCAGTAGGGTGTTTTGTTGGTATAGAGTTTATGTTCATGAGTGTTTTGGTGCTGTATGAGGTATTTGTGGTGATGGGATGGGTTTTGATGGGATTAAGGATTGTGATTGGAATTGTATGTGGGATGTTGTTGGCCATGGTGATGCTCTATAGCTTGGTTGTCCCAACTGTTCTTTATTTTGTATGCAAGGCTTATCACAATGAGAGCATTGATAAGTCATCTTTGGGTGAGCATCTTGAGGCTTATCTTGAAGAATATGTTACACTAAGGAGGGATGTCCAGCTACAGCAAGCTCAGAATCGTGTCTAGATATTTCATGGTTTCTACATATAGTGTGTGAATTGTGATACCTTATGATATTTTTCTTTGATGTTCTTTATTTTTCCTTTATTATATGTTTCCATTGTTAAAACATTGAATATATGTGGTGTCAAAGAAATAAACTATTTAAATTTCACCGTTAACCCATGCTTGTGTCGAAACTCCATTGATATTTTAGTTGGTAGCCCCCACACATAGATATAAATATTAAATAATACATTCCATGTCCTCCTTCATGGTCCCAAAACAACTGGAGTCTGAACGGCTGTTCACCATTTCGGTTATGTATATCAAGCAGCCAGAGCCAACATCATGTGTATATGTAGCATTATTTATGAGGCTTACTTATGGAAATGGCTCCAGTGAAAATGTACAGCTGTATCATCATCTATCTAGAAGGGCAGTGAGCATAGGGCACACAAAAGGTTTAATAGTATTTGATATGTGTAAACATTATTTATGTGGTAGTTTTTTTTTTTTTTTTCATATTTCACATGTTAAAAATTTTATTAATATTTATATATTATTAATACCTTTATGTATGCATATTATTAATCAATTTATGTATGCATCAATAATAGTAAAAGCCTTTCTCATGGGTTGTGAGATGATAGTGGAACCAAATATACAGGGGGACGAGCTTTCCATATTTAATAAGAAAGCAGTTAAACTTTTCTAGAAAATGATTGGAGATGCTCTATGCATTTTGTATAAGGTTAAAATGCATATAAACTTTTTATTTAGATTTTTTGCCATATATATAACTATTGATTTATCTAAAAATGAAAAATTCGTAAAACTTGCATTAGTTTCGTTATCAACAACAATATATTACAAAAATTATATA
The DNA here is from genome assembly GCA_024138025.1 of Combretum micranthum. NCBI lineage: Eukaryota > Viridiplantae > Streptophyta > Magnoliopsida > Myrtales > Combretaceae > Combretum > Combretum micranthum. The sequence continues at coordinate 111,527 of JAMXBD010002410.1, forward strand.
AAAAAATTACAAATAAATAAAGGAAATAACAAAATATAAAGATAAGTATACAATAATTTGAAATTGTAAAATACATCCAGTAATATTTATGCTATGCGTGTTTAAGTTTCTTATCATCAAAATCAAGCATCTAAACCCCTATTTTTCTTTTTTATGGAAAAACATTACACTTTCGGGCTGTATTTGACTGTTTTACCCTTCGAGGTAATAATTACAAATACTAAATCAACAATTTTAATTATTTCTTAAGGTAAAAATATTAATGCGGGGGTCAAAAAGCACCTTTTTTTTTATTAAAGATTTTAGTGTTTAAATTTTTTATTTCAAAGGTGAGAAGTTAAGTGCACATAAAGAAAACCTAAGGATGTCTATTAGATTTTTTTCCTTTCTATTTATAATAACATTGCAAAAATGTTTCATTATTAATACACAAAATGATATTATTTTCAATATAAGTGATTTTTTCGGTAGATAAATGAAATTTATTCATTGAAGTGCAGGTCAAAATATATAAGTACATAATACTGATAGATTACATTAAAAGAAATGGGGATCTAAGGATCTAATCCAGAAACGAGCATATTTCCTTGGTAAAAATGGGTTAAATGATCTAGAAATGATGCTAGTGTAGTGTAATTGTGGAATGAAATCCAACACTCCAATTGGGAAAGATCACTTATTAAGAAGACAAAAAAAAAAAAAAAAAAAGAAAACTATTGAAAGAAAACCTAAATCTGAAAATGACTTTGAGTGACTTTTTATTCATTGATAGAAAACCAATTGCAAACCTTCATATCTAAATCAAGACGTTCTTTTATTGAAGTAATCACATAATGAAAAATGCGATAGCATCGATTGAGTTGGAGCAGACGGTCAAAATGTGATGCCTGCTGCCTTTAGATTTTTCAGAGAAGAAAACCAGAAAGAGAGAGAGAGTATAAGTGATTTAATAATAAGTTATATAAGTGATTAAGTAATATGTTGTTTAATATATCTATTCTATTCATAATATTACCTATTGAAAATATACATGTTAGTTTATTAAGTGAAATGATTAACACTATTAATTTATATTATATGTTATAAAGCTAAAATACTTGTTGGCATAATTATATTAGATAAATATCATCTACGAAGAGACAATTATTAATGATTAATTTTTTATTTATCTTTAAGAAATGAAATTTAATTTTTTTTCATTACTTTGTTAAAAAAAAAAAGAACAAAACAAAAAATAATAAGAACTATTAACTAATAGTCAATTATAAATTATTAATTTTTTGAAATAATTATTAACGATTAATTCTTGTAGATGATTACATTTGATCATAAATAGCTTTAAGCATAATTTTTATTTGGGTTTAACTTTATGGGCTAATGTGATAGGGCTTAGAGAGTTAGGCTCAGCTCGATTGGAATGATCAAGAGAGATTTGACATGATAGACTTAGAATTTTTTGAATTAATTATTAACGATTAATTCTTGTAGATGATTACATTTGATCATAAATAGCTTTAAGCATAATTTTTATTTGGGTTTACTTTATGGGCTAATGTGATAGGGCTTAGAGAGTTAGGCTCAGCTCGATTGGAATGATCAAGAGAGATTTGACATGATAGACTTAGAATATGACCCATTGGAATTGACTTGTCCAATTCCAACAATTTTTCAAATTGGCTTACACACTACTAATAAAGGCTTTAATGGGCATGGGGCCATAAAGGAGTTCACTTTTATATCCATCATGAGAGGACTCATCTTAGCTATTGGTTGTTTGTCTTATCTAATTGACGACATTGATAGCTAAATTTCCTATAAATACCTCTAGTCCACACCTCATTCGGATAAGAGAAATCTTAGACAAATTCCATCATACTATCGAATTTCCATCTTATTGAATCAAATATCTATTTTAATTAAGAATAGTTTTTTTATTCATCATATAAATCGTGAGATTGATGCTTCTTAACTCCCTCACCTATCACACATGTGTTAGATCCTACTTAAAGTGTCTACTCCTTCTTGTACAATTTTCTCTTAATCACCCTCGTATGTGTTGTTTTCCTAGGTCACGTATAGTGTAATAATCACGCGGTATGCATGTGATTGTTGCATCCGGAATCATACCCACACAATTCCTTTTTAGGATTAGAGGAGTCAAGACCCTGATTGACCCCCTTAGGCCCGTCCATTGCTAGTGGGATTCATATCCTAGTGGCCCTATTGATTTTGATGGTGTTCTTACTTTCAACTGCTTCTCTAGTTTTCATGGCTTCTTGAGATCTCTTTTAATATATCTGTAAAAGCATCAAGGAATTGGCTTTCATTCATCCGATTTTAAATGAATTTTTTATTAAAAGAAAGTTACATTACTTTAATGGTATTTGATGAGCCATTATGAACCTGTTAAGATAATGGTAATTTTGATCGTTATGATAAGAAGGATTAATAGCTTATAACATAGTGGTATAAAACAATTGCGTGGTTTTAATAGCTTAACTAATTTCCATCCATAATTTATTTAAATAAAATTATCTATGCAGTAATATTTAAAGAAAACATTTCAATACTTAAAATTGCCAACTTAATCATTTGTTAGTTATCAATTCCAGAAAGGGTTAAAAAAAACGACCCAAGGTTTCAACGATATAAATGAAAATTTACAATTTTAAGCCTAAAATAAATGGTTACGAAAGGGTTGCAAGAAATTTACCATTTCCATAGGGAGTAAATTTCCTTTGATTATTGATTGCTAAAAGTTGCAATTTGAACTATTTTTTAGGATATGCTCTTTGAAAAAAATAAGATACAGGGCACTCATCTTTGCAAAACATTTCTTATTTGTTAAAACAGATTGCAGGGATGAGTCCTATGCAATAAGTCTCATTTTGACATTATATCTGAAGTCCTTTTTTATTATTCTTTTAATATTACTTCAAATTAATCATTGTTTTTTTGGATTTAAAATTGCAAAAATTAAATCATGAAACGTAATTGATAATTCAAGATAAAATAAACCTAACAGTGGAGTACAAGCATTTAAACTGATTCAAACTTTGAAGCAATCCAAGTAATATGATTAATACTCGTCATATTAGAAAGCCTATCGGGACGCTTAGCCTGTGGCATGTTTACTCTTTCTCCCTGGGAGATAATAGTACTTCCTACGTGAGAGAAATTGTATGGGCAAGCCTTAGGAATGGAAGAAGAGTTAGAAACTTGGACTAGAAGGTGATCTCCCAAAATATGGGATCGCGATACATTGATTAGGACTAGCCGAAAGATGACAATGGTTGCAGTAGCCCCATCGACATGTATCTATATGTGTGTGTTGGAGAAAATTATGAAGTCCCAGAGCAGTAAGAATAAAGACAGAGGAATAGAGTAAACAGACAACACGTGAAAATATGAAGAGAATGCTTGCATTATTCAAACAAGATGTGCCCTTTATATAGGCTTACAAGGAAAAACTGAAATCCAAAAATATCTCAACTAAATCAGAAATTCTTGCCACTACACTAAGATTTTATTTGACTAACCAATAGTACGAAAAATATGTAGAATATTCTGCAGCACATATAACGGATTGAGACCAAGTCAAACTTAGGAATCAACCTTCAAACACACCCACCCCACCCCTCCTCCCTCCCCTCTGATTCAAAGTTTGATATACCAAGAAGTGATCTAAATAATGAATGCTCTGACTTGAGAGTGCCTTTGTGAATATGTCCGCAACTGTTCATGTGTACTCAAAACTTCAACACACTTCTCCTTTTGCCAACACACTCGGATAAAAATGAACTCAGATGTCTATAGTTTTGTTCTTCCATGATATCCAGATTCTTGACATTTCAATGGCTGCTTTGTTGTCACAATTATTCTATGGATTATCTTGCCCTTGACACATATTGCTAAAAGTCTTCTCATCCAGATGCATAGACAAGCTGCAGAAGTAGCAGAAACGTATTCTGCCTCTGAAGATGACAATGTGTTGTAGCTTGTTTTTTTCGAACACCAAGTAATGGCTTGAACCAAGATTGAAAACATGGCCAGAAGTACTCCTCCTATCATTCCAAACAACTTGCCCATTATAGTTAAACCAAACCAATTTGAAATCTTTGACATGAATACCATATCCCATAATATAATGTTGCAGCAATATAATGTAAATCGTTTTTGCTGCACCAAAATGATGCATTGAAGGACTACTGATGAACCTTGAAACAACACCAACAAGAATGAAATATCTGGTCAAGTGTGAGTTAAATAAATTAGACCACCAACTAAACTTCTGAACCTTCTTGCATTAACCTTTTTCGTACCATCATCCAGCTGCAATTTTTCATTCACATTCATGGGTGTAGCTACAATCTTACAATTCACCATGTTGCACCTTTTGAGAAGATCTATTGCATATTTCCTTTGTCAAATAAATACACCATATTCACATTGCATCACTTCAAGCCCAAGAAAATAATGCAGCTGACTACCTAATCTGACATTTCAAATCTATTCATCATACTAGATTTGAATTCATCTACAAGAGAAGTACCTGAGCCCATGTAAATTATGTTATCAACATAGATGCAAACCACAAGAAAATCCTTGTCACCTTGCTTCTTCAAGTAGAGAGTAGGCTCATTTTCACTCCTTTTAAACCCATTTTGTAGAAAGTATGAATCAAGCTTATTGTACCAAGCTCGTGGCGTTTGTTTAAGCCCATACAATGCCTTCTTCAACTTGTACACTTTATCTTCTTTACCATTGATTACAAAACCTTTTGGTTGAGTGACATAGACATCTTCTTGCAATTCCCCATTAAAAAATGATGATTTCACGTCAAGTTGATAAACAGTCCATAACAATTGGCCGCCATAGCCATGATAGTTCTCACAGTTTCAAAGCATGCAACAGGTGAAAACGTTTCTTAGAAGTCAATTCCTTGTTGCTGTGCGTATCCCTTTGCTACTAACCTAGCCTATGCTTTTGAATACTTCCATCTACATTAAACTTCGTTTTAAATATCCATTTCAAGCCAATTACATTTTTATCGCTTGGTAAGTTTGATAATTCCCATGTTGCATTTCTTTGTATTGCCATGAGTTCTTCCTTCATTGCCCTTTTCCGCACTTCCATTGTTGCTGCATCTTCATAGGTTGTAGGATCTAAGGAAATAAAGCAAATGCATCAGATTCATATATCTCCCTCAAGGATCTGAATTTTCTAGGGGTGTTTCATCCGATGAGACATTTGAGGTAGATGAGCTGCTATTTTGAAGTTGTTGAAGATAAACTTGGTGAATTTATTGGGCTGCATCTATTGGGTGTGGAGTTAGTTGAATTTGTTGATGTAGAGGTTGCTTCTTCTTCAAATGAAACTTCAATTTGTTCACCCTTGCTACTGCAACTCCAATTCCAGCTTACATCTTCATCAAATATTACATTTCTGCTAATAATCACCTTGCCACTAAGAGGGTTATATAATCTATATGCTTTGGACTCAAGACAATAACTAATGGAAATACATTTTTTAGATATTTCATCCAATTTTTGAAGATTTTGTGAATTTACCATAGCATAAGAAATAAAACCAAATATTTTTAAGTGGCTTACTGAAGGCTTTTTACCACTCCAAGTTTCATACGATGTTCTATTTAAGACTACCTTTTGTAGGGGAGATGTTCAGCAAATATACTGAAGTAGCAATTGCTTCTGCATAATACTGATTTAGAAGCCCCTTGCCTTTTAACAAACTACTCGCCGTTTCTACAACAGTGCGATTTTTGCGCTCTGCCACTCCGTTTTGCTCAGGTGTATATGGTGCTGTTAACTCTTTCTTAATGCCATTTTCTTCACATAAGTAATTGAATTTGTTAGATAAGAACTCACCACCCCAATCCATGTGAAAATCTTTGATGTAGGACCCACTTTGCTTCTCTACTAAAGCTTTGAACTTCTTGAAATTCTCAAATGTTTCTGATTTGTTCTTCAAAAAAATACACCCAACTCATGTGACTAAAATCATCAGTAAATAATAAGAAATAACAGCTCCCACCAAGTGATTCAGTATGCATTGGTCCAACCAAATCAACATGTATAAGCTCAAGACAAGAGGAAGCTCTCTAGGCTTTTCCAATAGGAAATGACTTTCTAGTCTGTTTTCCATATATACATCCCTCACATAAATTAAAGGAATTAATTTTTGGCAATCCAATAACCATACCTTTTTGGCCCAACAATCTCATCCCCTTGAAATGCAAGTGCCCGTAATGTAAATGCCACAACTTGGAATCATTTTGCCCAGCAGTAACCAAAACATAATTTTCCATATTTGAGATCTAAAGTGGAAACATTTTCTTTTAGTCATTTGAACATTGACAATAATTTGGTCAGTCTGTTTATCTTTGATAACACATGCTCCATTATCAAACGAAATTGAGTATCCTAGACATTAATTGCCTAACACTCAATAAGTTATGTGCTAGACTAGGAACAAATTGAACATCATGCAGTAGTTTTGTTTTACCTTGACCAGTTTTGAGAACTACCGTCCCTTTTCCCTCAACTTGAATTTCTCGATCATCACCAAGCTTGACTTTCATTTTCTTAAACTCATCAAGCTCTTTGAAAATTTCTTTCATGCTCGTCATATGATTGGAGCATCCACTGTCTATAAACTATGCACCACTTGTAATATCATTAGAATAAGAATGGACCATGAACAACTTGCTTTCACTATCAATATCTTCAGCATAATTTATTTGTTTCTCCCTTTGCCAAAACTCTGCTTTGACATGCCCGAACTTCCTACAATGGTAACATTGAATGCCACTTTTATTGCCTTTTTACTCGTTGGTGAATGGCCTTTGGTCAACAACTCCACCTTTCCCTCGACCACGGCCTCTACCACGAAATGCACCTCTGCCATGTCCTCTTCCTTCTATCTTATCGACTTCCCTTGCATTTGATGCCTCCCCTTTTACTTGAAATGCTTTTTCTTCATGTTTCTCTATTGACCTGTTTATTCTTGCTTCATGAGCTTGCAGAGAACCCATTAATTCATCAAAAGAGAAACTAGCCATATCTTTAGATTCCTCAATTGCAGTAACTACATGATCAAACTTTGGTGTTAAACTTCTCAACACCTTTGTGACCACTATTTGATCAGCTATTTAGTCTCCATATGACCTCATTTGACTAATTACAACCATCACACGAGATAGAAACTCCTGTACTAATTCATTGCTTTTCATTTACAATGTTTCAAACTCATGCCGAAGAGTTTGAAGTTTCACAACAATGACCTTTGACGAGCCTTGAAACTCAGTTTGAAGGACTTTCCAAGCTTGCTGCGATGTTGTAGCTATTGCAATTCTTGAAAAATAGTTTCACGTATTGCTTGTTGAATGAAGAAGAAAGCCTTTAAATCCTTTTTTTTTCCCCTCAATTTGTTCTCTTTGTCTAGATCAGTAAATTTGTTCTCTACCAAGTCCCATAAGTCTTGAGACTTAAATAAAGTCTTCATCTTAATGCTCCAAATTTGTAGCTATCCCCTTTGAAAATGGGAATAGCAGACTGTGTAATGCTTAACGAATTGCCATTTGAAGCCATGGTTTCTTTCTCTTCCCCTAAGGGAAATATAACTCACTGGCCTGAGCTCTGATACAACAAATGTTGGAGAAAATTAAGTACCAGAGCAGTAAGAATAAAGACAGGAATAGAGTAAACAGATAACATGAGAAAATATGATGAGAATGCTTGCTATTATTCAAAACAAGATGTGCCCTTTATATAGGCTTACAAGGAAAAATTGAAATCCAAAAATATCTTAACTAAATCAGAAATTCTTGCCACAACATTAAGATTTTATTTAACTAACTAATAGTACAAAAAATATGCAGAATATTCTACAACACATATAACAGATTAAGACCAAGTCAAACTTAGGAATCAACCTTCAACATGTGTACATACATATATATATATACACACACACACATAAAATACTAAATTAAAAAAATTATAGTAAGGAAATGCAAGATAGCATACTACTACATGTTATATAGCATTTAGTAGTTGACGCTAGCTTGGGTTGATTGACTACATACGAAGGCATTTGACTATTACCCCAACAGTCAATTGCTACCTCTATCAGGCACCTCCTGCTCTCTAATAAATAATTGCCGCTTCTTGTTAGCAAATTGCTATGTATCAAATCATGCTTTAACTTTTATTTTTACTTATTACTTAAGTTAGTGTAATGCATATAATGCTGGGACAACAAAAAAAAAGGACCTTAAGATTTTAATCTATAAAGGCAATATATTGAAATGGGAGGCCTAAATAATATTATATCATTGAAGGGAATTATTAAACCTTATAGTTGATTTTTGTATTCACATTATTAGTATGCCAGGTTTAGCACAATAGGTCCCATAACACCATAAGTGGAGTAAGCTCACACAAATAGGAAATGTAAGCTAAGAGGCACTATGATGACTGGTCCTGATGCAAATACTTCAATGCAAATCAATGGATGAGTCTAGAAAATGAAGAATATATAAAAAACAAAGAGTAAGAATATAGAAAAGTAGAGTCATCTCATTTACCAAAATTAAGAGTTTAGTTGGGTGAGAGTAGTAGTGATAATATCAAATCACACAAGAGAGGGATGACATGATATATCTAGTCTTGCATGACTTGAATTATGTATAAGATGAGGAGAGAGCTAATGTTGTAGGGGATAATTCCCTTTGACCAGTTAAGGTTTGTACGATAGTTAGAGCAAGTGCAATGAAGGCAAGAGTAATGGATAACCTCTACCATGGTGACACCTACCATGATGGTCTATTCAACTTCTAATGAAAGCATCTTCGTGAGCTCATCTTAGGCTTAGAGACTCAATTGAGGAAACACCATTAATATAACTAGTTTAGAGAGTATACAAATGATGTATACAAGTAAGTGTCCAATATAGAAGTGTTAAAATGAAAGGAAAGCTATTATGTCATAGATACATTTCAAGTTGAGCAACAACTATCCAAACATGTTTATTAATTAGAAAGTTTACTTCTAATGACTCTAAGATGTAACAACTTTAAAATGCAAGTCTAACATATTAGTTTTTTGACAACTAGAGCTTAATTTCTTCTCAAAAGCTTTATGTATTAGTTATTAAAGGATGAAGGGAACGTAAATAACGTAAATAACATAAATAAATATATATAGAGGGGCATAAACATAATTTTAATTTCAATATAGGGGCAATTTTATCCTGCCATAAAATTTTTAAAATATATGTAGTCAAAGCAACATATTTAAAATCCTAGGTGTAATTGGCCTTCTTTCCTTTTCATCTTATTGTGATCTATCCTCTTCCTTTAAAAAAACATTTTCAAATCCTTGAAGAATCCTAGCATAGTTCTATGGTAGGTAATAGCTTCTTTTTATTTTATTGTTGTTTTTTATGAGATAATTGCATTGATGACAATGTGTTGGCATTTTGATGTTTACAATGGCATTTTATGACATTACCAGAAATTTTGGAGATATTGCTTGAGAAATTTCAAAAGGCAAGGCTTAAAAGAGTCGTGGAAGAAGGAAAGATTGAAAAACTATGAGAAAGTATTATGTTATTTTATATCAATTTGATCTCTTGAGTTTTGTTTATGCAATAAATATGTGGAAATATGTTTAACATGGTGAATGAGTGATTAGCATTAGTATGGAAGGGTTTAAAAATGTTATGGATTGAACAAAAGGAAAACTCACAAATATGGCAATTTTAGGAGAAGACTGCTGCTAAATGTATGAGCCATGTATTAGTTGAGTTAGCCCCTAAATGTTGCAAAGTTCTAAACACGGAGTTCTTAAAAGTGCATGACCAGTGCACGAGCTTATGTGTAGGTCATGTAGACCTTCTAAGACACACACAACTTGTTTACACAACACTATTTATATGCCGTTCACACCTTCCATGAATTTCATGATCATTTGCAAAAGCCCATGTATAGCTTGTATTTAATGTTTGTGAACTACACAACCTTTGAAATGGCCATGCAGTATTATTCTAGCCCATGTATATTATTACACCTTCAAAATCACCATTTCCCTTCTCAAAAGCAAGTAAAATTAATTTAACTTATTCTTCTAAGATTTAATTCTATTTTAAGATCTTGAAAAACTACATATTATAAGGATAATCTATAAATTTTCATTCTAAAGTTCATATGTGTACCAATAGTAGGGTAAGGGCAAGAACTACAGAAGTGTAGACCATTATTCTATAATTCAGGTTAGAGGGTTCTAGTGTTTAGATGGATCAACTTTTCAAGTATGTGTATAAATTGGCTATAAAATTGTTTGGTGTGAGTGCTTGGCTAGATTAGTGGACCAGGAATAGCAAAGTTGCTAATGCGATGCCTTGATTATCTTTGTATGAAGTCTTACTTGGAGTTGATTGAGTAAATCAAGCTTTTGGGCTTATGGACTCTTGGTAGGAAGTAGCCAACTTTATATATTTATGTATTTTTAGCCAACTTGATTATCTTTGCATTTTAGATTATGGACTCTTTGGGGGGTGGTTTGGCGGCGGCCACAGGGGGGCACATTAAATGAATCAATTCACATACATGGTTTATCGGTTATTAAATAATAGCTTAAAGATAAATTGCGAGACGCAAATTATATTTGATATGACTCAATGTTGAGCTTAAAATTTAAAATACCACTAATATCGATTGTGGCATGATATAAATAGTAATTACAAATAATCTTAAATTTATCAACCAAAAAATCCATCATTACTCAACCACGTAGACACAAAACCCTACATTCAACTCACATTATAAGAATTGCCTTGTATGATTCCCATAGTCTAACTCCTTGTCAACTAGGAAAGTCTAACCACCATTTTCTTCTTTCAATTGTGAGTGACATAGGGGGAGGAGATCAAGGGCTATAGATTTTTCCAATATAGCTTAAATCCCAAATATTAAATATGACAAGACAGTTATCCACCCACAAGATCTTATTATTCATTTTGCAACTTTAATACATCTTCCTTGCTATCCCTAAATGGAGAAACAAGTACAATGGCAAGTGAAGGCCTTCATACCATAAATAGTAAAGCAACTCCTTAACAATTTGTTACATGAATCTTTTTTATTTTCAATTCAAACCAACAAGCAAAATCAACTTATCTCTCCCTTTCCATTTTCATGTAACAACACCACCACCCTAAACCAAACAAATCAAAACACATTAAACAACAGACATCCTTGCTTCTCTCCTACCTTTTCATGAAGCTCCACAAGGGGAACCAAGACAACTCACAGTGTCTCATATTCTTCCTACATTTTCATGAGCCTTATCCCCCTCAAAGACCGACACACACACACACACACACACACACACATACTCAACATAGTTCTTTCACAATTCCTCAACAAGAACAGTTAGACAAGACCAACAAGTGAACAAACCATAAGATAGGAAACGAGTACTCTCACCATCACTAAGCCAAAGTAAGGAAATTATGAACTCTAAAGGTTCATTTGAATATATTTTTCTAAGGTTTGATAAGCCATATTTTATCCTCCTTTCTTCCTAGGTTTGGTTTAACATTACACAAAGAAGAAGTAGTGTTGAACCACTTCAAATCTTCAAGCTATAACTCTAGAACACTCCTATAAATGTATAGAGTGAAATGGAGGAAAACAAAATGATATGTATATGTATAGGTCACAACATAGTAGGAAAATAGGACTAGAAGATCTTGTCCCATTCCTTGTTGATCATAATAAGCTAATATAACATGTAATGGAAGTGGTTTGAAATGAAACCAACATATGAACCTAGAATCCATGCTAGGAAGCTTTGGCTAAAAGGGAAAAGTTAAGATCCCTAGCTATTTTATTTCATCTAGTTACTTGTATCACTAAGCCATATCTTATAAAGTTGATACCAAGAAAGTAGGAACATGAACACATATATGAACAAAAATGTACCTGGAGTATGTCTTAGCCCATGAGGAATTTTTAGAGTTTATTAGTTGATTTGTTCCTATCTTTAGCTCAATGGCATGAACCATCATTTTATAAATAGAGCACATTAATAAGGTAGTTTGAAATCCAACAAAATAATAGTATATGTGCTTATATGTAATTTGGCCAACTTGAGGATTTAAGGAGTGACAAGTTGATTTATTCTTATTATTGGTTAAATAGCTCACATTATGTTTGTAAACTTGAACATATTAAAGGGATAACATGTATCAAACAAATGATGTCACAAATGCTCATATGGTTCGGCTATATAGGAATTTAGGGCTCAATATTGCTTCCGATTCACATTTAAGATAAATATCATGAAACTTGTACTAAGAAGGGTAATTGATAAAGGGAAATTCAAAAAATAGGTCAAATACATGTACATATAGTGTACCTACATGTATTCGACCAAGTAGAGAAATTTAAGGCTATTATTGGCTTTATAACAAGTAATGTATGAACTACACCTATTCAAGGTGATAATAATCATAAATATGAGAAAATATTGCAAAAGGTGCAATTTAGAAAATTAAAACCAAGTTCATACATGTATACGTTTATATGTATAAATTTCAGCCCATATATGGAATTGTAGAGTGACTGGGCTTAACTACGTAATTAGAAGATATAAGATGTCATAATTCATAAATTGAATAATTGAATGGGACGAAATATAATTCTAGGACCCTATATACATGAATCTCAACCACAATGAGGAAATTGAATAAGTATGCAAGTCAATTCCACAAAACAAAGAAAAAATATGTATAAGAACCCACGATACAAGCATCTCGATCCAATGAGAGGAATTACGGCATCCATGGTGATTCCATTCTCAAGTTTAGGGTAATTTAGACAAAATAAATAAAAATAATAATATGAAGAGTTTAACATACTAAAAAGGAGGAATATCACAATAACTAGCAAATATAGCCTTAAATAAAATAAAATAAACAAACGATAGATCCAAACAAGTGATTTAACCTACAATGTAGAAATAGCTAATAAACTGGCAAAATATCACCCATAGATGCTCATATAAGCTTAAGGATCACCTCATGAAGTATAATAAAGCAAAATTGGATCAAATCCCACTAATAATGGTAATATCAAATATGTACAAATATGATTCAAAACGAATATAGTAAGATTAAATTAAGGTTACGCGATTAAAAAATCCCATAGGGTAGTATATAATACCTATTAAAATAGGCTAAGTTATAAAAGTATCAGGTTTAGGTAATTAAAATAGGATTAGAGATTAACAAGATAAGATAATAGTGTCAAAACCTTAATTTAGGTCGCATAAAGCACTTATGGGGTTTTACAATTAATTTTCGATGTATTAATATGTTATTACTTATTTTAGGAGAGCTAGATTCTATTTCGGACTTCCCTATGGATTAGTACAACCATCGTGACACATGGATAGGTGAGTAACTTTGACTATATCACGCTACTTATGCATGTTATTTAGTTGCATTTATTCATAATTATATTAATATAATGAGTCATATATGAGAATTGGTAATTGTTTGCTACTTAATGGTTGATTGATTGACAAGCTACTAAATTAAAAGTGGAACAACTTGATTTGCAAATAATGGATGAAGGTATAATGATTGTTTGTGAGATTGAGTGGTCACCTTAACAGTCGGACTTAATAATAATTGGTATTTAATTAACCTGTCATGCATAGCACGACTCCATGAATATTGCATATTTATACTACCATTGCTACATATTATTTTTCAAGTCTATAGAATCATTGGGACTATCGCCCACATCCTCACCCCCCACCCTAAAAAATATATATATATATATGGCTAGGCCTAGGGTTTCTAGTAGAGTTGCATGGTTCCATGGAAATTACATGGTAAAGCAACAAGCGCCATCTGCAGTATTAGCCTTGGAAAGTTGAACCACTTAGGGAGATTCTAAACTTCCAAATTGGTAGGAATTATTAAGATATTAAAGTTCAATTGATAAAATAAAAATGATTAAAAGTTTCCTATTTGGTATTTTTAGATCCTAAAACCCCAATAAGAGGGTATAAATCTATACCTTGTTTGGATTTCGACCACCTAAGCTTGCATTTTATCATTTGTTTGATTGTTGTATTGCATATGTTTATTAATAAAAACTTTATTATAATTTCCTGAGGTATGTACAGGTCTAGTGATCTTACTAAGCCATGGTTTGCTTACTCCCCTATAGATTCAATTCGTTTGAAGGTAGTCCGTGACTGGTATCAATATCGAATCTTACCCCGTGTGGTGTCAAAGTCCTTTAATGTTTGTCTATGGGTAAAGGAAGATAAAGGAATTAATAATAAATGAAGGAGTTCTATTGACACTGATCATTAATATTAAGATTATATTTATGTTTGTGTAAATTTCTAAGACCTAGTAATGTATCAGCTAAGTAATACTTGGCATATATTATTGTTTCTTATATATGTGTATGCATTATGCTCTTATTATGAACAACTTGATCCTAAAGGTAGGGTCACTCTCTTTTAGGAATCTTAGCCATGTTATTCTTACGAGTCACTCTAAAGGCCTAAAAAGTAGCTTATATTGATACTTAAGAGCTTTAATGTGTCATCATGTGATATAACATATTTAGGGTGCCCGCGAGGGCATGACAACTACTAAATAAGGAAGATCATAAAAAGCAAGATCGTGAAGATAAGGAAAATCACAAAAAGGATGGTTCTGAGTTAAATGGAGGATTTGTGATCTCCCATAAGATAATTGTTGGAGCCTAGTTTGATTGATACTAAACTAGCTCACTAATGAAAAGACTGAATTGTAAGTTTGGGTTCTTCCATAGCTCACCAAGAAGAGAATGGAAAAGTTAGATTGTTTCAAGCTTGCGAGTTTCAAGGGTTTGATACCATGAAAAACTTAAAGGCCCTTTTCTATTGATTATTTTACATTGAGTACAATAAGCACTATATATACTAATGAAGCAAATATACAAAATAATCAAATATAGTAGTCCCATACATCAGGGCCTTAATATTAGGCTAATAGTGATTTTCCTGACTTTCACAATCTTCCTTTTTATTTCTCATCACAATCTTACTTTCTGTTATTTTCCTTCTTTTCATAACCCTCCTTTTTGTGATATTCCTTATCTTCACAATCTTCTTTTTGATGATTTTCCTTGTCTTCGCAACCTTCCATTTTATAATTTTCCTTGTCTTCACAACCTTCCTTTTTTATGATTTTCCTAATTTAAAAGTGCTTCCTTATTAGTTTGATGGGTTTCAATTTAAAGAAAATGAATGACTAGTTCTTGTATTAGTTATATGCTCACATGTGAATGTGCTAGTGCTTGTTCATGTGCTTGTGCTTGTGGTAGTACTATATTAGGTTCCATATCTCTTTTTCTTGTTCTTTAGGTTAGGTGACATTTCTATTGTATTGATCTTTCTAGTTATGATCTAGTGGTGAACTTTAGGGATGATGCAAGTTCATTCAATTATCAAGTTGATAAATAGACTAGTTTAATTAACTGTCGAAACAAAGACTTCTTACGTTTACTTCATTATATTATAAGTACTTGCATATCAGGTTGCTAGTTTATTACAAAGACTCAATTCCTTTATGTGCGTATGGCTTGTGGTAGTCTCAATGGATTCTCTTGAGCCTCTCTAGTGATATATATATATATATATATGTATTGTGACACCTAACTTATATGTGTGATTTGAAGCGGATAATATTAATTATTATGGTTTAATTGAAAATTTTGAGCCTAACATGTTTTCATTAATGTAGACACATGATGGGTTGTAAATGATCTTATTTTTTACTTTAATTTTTTTTTCTCTTTTTCTAATTTCCCCTTTTTTTATTGATTTTCTTTGAAACTAAAACTAACTAAGATTGTCTAATTAAAAAAGATTTATGGGGGATAGAAATAGGGTGTTTACATACTAGCTTGATTCTTTATTATTTTTTTCAACATAAATCAAGTATTTAAACAAATTGATCTTATAATGAAGGCACAATATTGACATGAACGAATTTAATATTTTATGTTGAGATTATGAATACTAGTATCCATGT
This sequence comes from Combretum micranthum, assembly GCA_024138025.1. Lineage (NCBI taxonomy): Eukaryota > Viridiplantae > Streptophyta > Magnoliopsida > Myrtales > Combretaceae > Combretum > Combretum micranthum. Next base: position 127,655 of record JAMXBD010002410.1, read on the forward strand.
TATTGTGCATTGGAAAATAAATCTATTGTCTCTACTCCTTGGTGTATGTCTTGTAGATATTTCACTACCATTTGCTGACACAAGAAAATTTGATTATTTTAGTGTTCTATGATCATGATGGAAGTGGTTTTGCTAAGCCAATTATACTCTCAAGCTCATGTACTAAAATCGCCATCAGTTGGATCCCTAAGCAGCTTTTGTTCCTCTTAGCTTCAAGGCTAGCCTCTAGCACCAGTTTATATTCCATGGCTCCTTGTTGCACCATAGGATGCATCACTTAGTAATCCATCTTCTCCAATCTTATCTATTCCTCTCAACATCACCACTACTAATACACAGTTGTCTTTGCAGTAGCAATAGCCTTTTTTCGTTTTTGCACAACCTTCTACTTACGGTTACTATCTATCTACCCCATCTGCTTGAGCTACTATAGCATAGATAACGTCTAGTATGTCACCGACCTAGGTTCAATAGTGTTAAGTTCATAGAAACTATGTTGTCAGTTTCATAATTGTTTGCTATTATATTTCTTATTTTTTGTTGTTGAACATTACTTTGTATGTCAAGGAATTTATATATTTTTTGTCTATTTCCATGCTCAATTGACTCCATTAAATCAAGATGCATTGATTTATTTTATCACTTTAGTAATATACATTAATATATATTTGCTATAATTGTTGAATTTAATATTTCAATTTAAGAGTAAAATTGTTATATGTAAATATATTGTAATGCCCTAAATTTAGGAATATTTACAACCCGCCATGTATCCATATTTGATATAGACATGCAAATGCTTAGAATCTGCTATTAACGCACAATTAAATCAATTATGTAATCCAAGCTCTGATAATTAGAAAACTCCACAAATAATAATGTCTTATTCAAATATCATAACTTTAAATAAAACTAGTTGGCATAAAATATATGCCAATATATTTCTGACCTAATAGAACCAACGAAATCATTTTACAACATAATCTAAACCATAGCAATTAATTTAGATTTTTTAGTTTCAACAAATTTCAATCTATCACCTGATCCATAACATATAATAATTAGTTGAATAATCATCACCACTAACATCCTCCCATAATCAACATAGATGCCATAGCCATTAAGTCAAGCACTACGGCTTCTTCATCTGTTCCTGAAAAAGATTAAAAAGAGTTGAGCCAAAGCTTAGTATGCCAAAACCACAAGCACACATGCATGAACAATCATCATACACATTCACATGCAACATGACATTCAATGAAACAACCCCTTTTTCATTATCTAGAATTTTAAGCCATCAACCAACAAAGTCTAAGGTTATCTGTGTCTAACCCCAAACTCAGAGTAACTAATGACTTCATAACAAACTTATATAGATACTTTTATATATACACAGATGTTAGGTACTCCCCATATACCTAAGATATCACAGCCTGTATCACGGTTGTAACCCCTTGCACGTATTACCTATGCTTCCAAAACATGAAATTTTCCAAAAATTTGTCTCATTGATTACTATCTAAATAAAAATTTCCAAAATTGAATTTTAACAACATCTAATCACTTTTCAAGCAATATTCTTGAAATTAATCTTCCAAAACATGTTTTCCTTGATTCTTGAACCAATAAAACTCCAAAATCATAATAAACAACATATAATTATTGCTCAAATCAATATACCTAGAAATAATCTTCCGTTCTCTCCTTCCTTCAAAATTAAAGATCAAAACAACCAATAAGAAAGCTTAGAGTTTTGGATCTTTCTTTCTAATGCATGAACACCTTTAACATTGACAACATAATTTAGAGAAGATGACCTCTCTAAATTATCAAAAGATTGACAAAAGGCAAAAGGAGAAAACTTACTTAGATCTCCTAACTTGCATTGGTCCTTGAAATGAGATACTAGAGAGGGAAAGTTCTAGGGTTTGGTTGTTCAATGGAGGTGTTAATAACAAAGAAATTTTAGGGTTTGAGGATAGTTTATAACTACTATAGAAAGATATATATATATATATATATATATATCCTTAGGTGGGAGGGTTTTATTATATTTAATAGCATATTTATTTGAAGTGACTAAATTGCCCCTATTATTAATTGGTGAAATTAGACTCCTTACTCTTCGTTATGATTTATTTTATTTTGTATTACATTGCTCTCCTCCCAAAAGAAACTTTCATCTTCGAAAGTTACCTAAATCATTGTAACTCTTTTAATCCATGCTTCTATTTACACTTGAGCATCCTTTTTTTTTTTTCACTCAATTATTGACTCTGTATTTTTATGCACCAATATATTCATAACTTATTCTGCCATTCCTTCACATGATTATACTTGCCAGCAAGAATATATTCAGTTGAAATCTCCATAACTCCTACTTTTATTGCTTATATTTGGTTTACTTCCTCCATGACTACATGATACACTTCAAGAATGTCAGTCAAACTTATTCGTAATATCAGTCATAAATCTTGCCTTTTTATCATCATTCCTATTGAAAACCCTCCTTACACATAATCACCAAATCAATTCCTCATTCAACATTCAAAGGGTTAAAAATCTTACATCTATGGATTCAAGACTAAACTTTAAAGATTAAACCTCACATTGATTTGGAACTTCGAATAGTACCCTGATATTTACATTTCTATTAATTCAACTTAGTTTCCATCACTATTATTCTATGTCAAAGTTAATTTATGTCATTCATTTATCATTCATCTAATCCCCAAACAATCATTGACTAACTATATCACTTCCAACATGCTTTCTCAATTCCTAATATATTTCCTTTATATCTACCACCAATATATAAATGAGGACTTATCACACCCCAAAGAGTACCCTAAACGTAACAGTCCGTCACATGCTAAACGAGACTTAAGAATCACTACCCCAATCATTCAAAAGTCTTGTATTAGAATGCAAAGCGTTCCCTTACGAGAATAGAATACATATACAATTGGAGATAGATAGTTCAATTTATTAGGATAAGCATAAAAACATAAACCACAGATATCTCGGTATCAATTACAAAATACTAAGGGGCATTCCCCTGCTAAATAAAAGTCTAGCTATTATCTTTTAAGTAAAACCAGATCGTTTAAGGTTTACTATGACAGACTATACAGAACTAATCATAAACTTCTAAGGAAACAACTCCTAACTTCGTATTACCTTATTTGGCCAAGTCCGGGGACACAGCCATATGTATGAAAACTGCATTAAGAAGAAACTGTGGGGGTATGAGCTACGCTAGCTTAGTGAGTTTCATTTCCCAAATTAAATACTTCAACAACAATATGTCAAGCAAGTTATATTAAAATCATATGAAATACATAAACACATGAGCATATATACTAAGACTTTTCGGGAGTCCTATGTTGAATGGATTTACGCTCTCCATTCGGGGTTAGGTGTTTCAGGCTCATGTGACCATAGATTTCAATTTTTTGTCATTTACATTGTGGTTGATTTAAGTGCCCACCCACTCACAATTTTGTAGTTGATACAAGTGCTTACACTACTTCCATTTTAATTCAGGCCATTATGGCAACATTTGAGTTTATAGGCCCCTCGTTGCCTAGCTATTATGCCTTCTTCCCACAAAGGTATAATAACAAATGTAATGTGACTCAACATATGGTATGCATGGTCAATTTAATTATAAGATCATGGCATATTAATTAACGAATTATGAGTGATCATAGATATTACAGACACTTCAATTCTATACTAAATCATACAAATATTTACAACAATTCCATTTCGATTTCTTATCATCGATTCACTCAAATAGAGTTCACATGTACATTCCAATTTTTATCTTGCCTTAATTCTAATGCCACTATCATTACAAGCATAATCATAAGCATGTAAATTTAAAGATAGTGAACTTACTCGGCCATGGACACAGGTCTTTAATGGTAGCGATCTAGAAACAAGAATTTTCCCCTATTCAAAATCACCTAAACAAAAGAAGTACCCAAATGAGTATTTCATACTATAACTAATTTCAACTTATTTCATAAGAACTCTTAAGTTCGTAATTTTCGTGGTAGGTGGAAATCTCAACTTAAAATGGCCATGACTTGATCATTTTAACTCGAAATTTCGCAAATAAACTATCGATTTCTATCTACTTTGAAAGATCTACCTATTTGTGATATTGTTTTTAAGTTTTGAAAACGTTTAGGTCTCAGAATACTCGGATCAAATATGATTAGTAGCTAAAACTTGCATTTCCGAAATTGTTTTGTGAAAATCGCATTATTTCTACCAAGTATATTATGTATGCATGCATTATCTACAAGTTATTATCATGAATGACATGGTATGAGCTCTATATGTATTTCCTCAATGATTTTTGGTTAAAAAGATTTTTTTGGAAAACTTTTACTTTGCAACAATGTCAAGAACACTTGTTTGAGAAATCTAGCTTAATCTCTTTGAAAATCATCTAGAATTTTACTAAGGTAAAGCCTTGATGATCTATATACCTGATACCTTTATTATCTTAATAAAATTCTTCATTTAAAGGTTGGAAAATAGGTGTTTGAACGTGAGTTTTGCCTAGTGACGAATTTTATATAAATTTAGGAAATGAAAATATTGTTTAATCCTAGTTTGGAAACCTTCCCTTTGTTCTAGATTTATACTTTCATAAAACTCATTTATTCTTATAAAAATCAAACCTTTAATGCATCTAGTTCCTAAGGCTTCTATTTTTTTTTTATTAAAATTCTCATTTTAATGTTTGGAAATAGGTGTTTCAATGGGGATCATTCTTAGATCTGAATTTTGGGTAATTGTTTTTGAGATTATTTCTTGTGAAAAACTCATCTAATCTTTCTAAAACTAAGTCCTAATCAAATCCACTCTCTAAGGCTCTCATTTCTTTAATAAAACTCTTGTTTTAGGATTGGAAAAATAAGTATTTTTCTTTTCATTTCCCCCTATTTACGAATTTCAAGGTTTTTGTTAGTGTTGAAACATAGATCTAAATTAGCTTTTGTAATCCTTTTCTTGTTTTGAAAATTTCTCTTAGTAAAACTAGGATCAAGTTATAAAAATCACTCCCTTATGGTATCTATCGCCTAAGCCATTCATTTTATATGTAAGATCTTCATTTTGAAGTTGGAAAATAGGTTTTCTAAATGGTTGTTTCTCAAGATCCGAATTAAAAAAAAAAAATCACTTTTTGATTGAACAAAATGGATCTTGAGTTTTGGCAACACCTTCATCAAGACTATCATATTGCAAATCCTTTATATATGTAAAACAAGTAACTATAGCATTTAAAGTACTCTAGATAATTAGATCCACTATACTACTCATGTCATGGAGGTAGATGCAACATGAACAATATGTAGATGAGAGTAATAATGAAAATATGTGCACAAATTTCCTATAAGAACAATACATAACAATAATATAGCAAAATACTAGTATACCAACTTTAAATACAATATCTACACATTATGATGGCAAGGATATCATGTTTTAGTGTTTCCACATCCCTAGCATAAAGCTTATGGGGATTTTTGGTGGAGTCATACATGTATGATCTTGCCATTACATGTTTTATAATGGTAAGGTTAAGATCTATTACCTATTTAGTGTTTGAAGAAAAAAAAATTTTGTGTTTATGTGGGCAATGAAAGCTCACGGCAAAAGAGGGAGAAAGGGAGAGAAAGAAACTTTCCAAAAGTTTGTTTTGTGAGAAATGAAGAAAAGTGAAAAAGTGAAAGGTAAAAGAGAGCTTATATAGGAAATAGATTAGGGTTTTTGTGTGATTAAATTATTGAAGAAAAATCAAACAAATGAGAGAGTGAGTGAGGGAGGGGGGCGCCCTTTTTGTGAGAAAAGAGAGAGAGGGAGTTGTTTTGATTTAATTTGTGTAATAAAATTCAAATTTAATAAGTAATTTAAGTAATAAAATGTATTGGAAAGATAAATTTGTAAAGAAATGATGTAAAATTATAAGAATAGGTTTAAAGGATGTAAGAATAGGGTGTGGGTGGTTGTACTTGGTGAATAGTGTGAAAGAAATCAAAAAGTTCATTAGACAACTAAGTTACCGGTAGTAATGAAAATATGATAAAAGGACTATAATTGTAATTTTTATAACCCGAAAAATTATTATAAATATATTTTTGAATTCCTTATTAAGTTTCGGTTCTAGCGAGTCCTATATATAAATTTTCTATTTTTGAGTCCTGGGGACCGATTTTCGCGAACAGGTCCCGATCGAGTCCGAAATGAATGAATTGTTCCTATTTTTTTTTTATCTTCATATGTTTTGATAATTTATTTAGGGCTATATACTTGAGTAAATTCATTTCCATTGTTCCGGTGTTTCATTCCGGACATAGGGTTTCCAGGTCCAACTGGTCCAGGGGTTTTCTTTTAGGATTTCGATTTCCGGTTCCAATTTCAGAAACCAAATTTAGATTGCTAAGAAAATGAGGGCTTATAGAACTAAATATTGACACTTATGACCTTAGGTAAAACCTTTAAAATCACTAGATGACTTCTAACTCTTCCTTTGACATCATTACTCCTAATGTTCCAATATTTCCTCGATATTCAGTTTCCTAATGCACTTTGTCTGTATATTATTACCCTACAAATCCATCCATTTCCTCAATAGTAGGAGATTACTCTTTACTTGGCTTTAGTATGCTTTTATACCTATTAAATCTACTTCTTAACAAAAGATCTTTTTTTATTGTACACTTACATCTCTTTAGCTCATAAACCAACCATCCCATCTTTTAAAACAACTATATGTTGCCCTATAGATATATCAATTCAACTCATTAGCACTATTCAGTCATTGTACCTTACCTCTGATTACCGCCATTTCCATTGAAACTTCCTTAGGATATAGTCCTTATAATTCCTTAAATAACAATTAGAAAGCTCAAACTATGGAATTTAAAATTTTCAACCCTAACCCTAAAGATCAATCCTCACATTGGTCTGCTATTTGATATGATGTTAACATTTATGTTTCTATTGGTTTAATCTAGTTTTACTACCATTGTCAAACGCCATAGTTAATCCACAACTTTCATGTATCATTTGTGTTATTCCAATTGTTTTCTAAAACTTGTATTGCTACTTTATATAATGATTTATATCTATGGTCTCATATCAACTTTCCTAAGAATCATCCTAAAACTCATTGTCATATATTAGTTCGGATGTCATTGTTGTTTGTCATCCTTAGATTTCTCATACCTTACAACTCACTAAGATCACATTTCCTTCTTGCAATTGATGTTCCACATGTACATTCATATCTCTATAAGATTCAACCATTCTCTTATTTATACCGATTATCCCAATTCTTCCCATCTAGTCTTCAACATGATCTTTCTCTCTTACTTTCATGTCTACAAGGTTATGTCTACTAGGTTAACAATCTAATTGTCAACCATCTATGAGGATTTTCATGTCTCTCATTCATCCTACTAGTTCCATCTAGTTAACTCTAGTCATCAATCTTTTTATCTTTAAACTTCTGCTTGCTTAGTACCTTTAATATTGTCATCTTATCTCAATAGCAATCTTTATTTTTCTCCCATTTCACCAATCATATTCTTACATGTTTGACCATTTATTCTCATGCTAGTAATTGTTATCTCAAACTTTACTCTAATTTACTTTGAATACTCCTCTAACTATAGAATTAGGATTTTCTCCACCCGAAACACTTGCCAACAGCCTTTGATTTAAGCAGTCATGATTATTTTTCTACTTCATACTATATGTACTCCACTTTACCAAAGGAAAAGAAAGAGAATACCATAATTACATATATAAATAAAGATATGATTGTCATGCTCTGAAGTTAATATTTTAGTAAGTATAATAGTTATCTCATGTTATATTGGATGAGTTATTTTACTTGCTTACGATATTACCATTTACTCATTTATTATCTTGATTTTAGAGTCTAATAAGGCTATTCTACATATTCTATTTACTTTTAAATAATTATATAAATTTTTTGTTTCTCATTAGTTTTGGCTTTTACCATATTTGGAGACTTTCATTATTTTTCCTTTTTTTTTCCTTTTGTACTACCATTAATGTTATGGTTATGAGATTTCCAATCTTGATATTTTGTTTTACTTTATAATCATATCCCTTATCTCTATTGTCCTTACAATTTTGTTCTATCTTTTGTTTATTAATCTTCACTCATTTGTCAAGTTTTGTGTGTGTGTGTGTATATATCCATGTTTCCATTACTTCAATTTTTTTAAAAAAAATTAGAAATTTTATCTTTTATACCAACACATGTACATTCATAAGAGGATTGATAAGTGTCAACAATAGCTGAACCAACTAATACTGGATTTACATATGACTCAAGTCTCATGATCGACTCAATATGAAATGACTAAATTGGAAAGGACTAGACACAATGAGACTTGACACAACATGACAATACTACTGATGACACATAATGCATTAACCTTGACAATTAACAATACGAATACAAGAATGAACAATGAACTCATCAGTCTTAGCTAAAGTGTTCATGCCTTAGGTCCATAGATGTTATATAATTATGAGCAATCAAATATTCAACCCACTACTATTTTCTTAATTCTTATATTTATAGGTCCTTGTAGAAGTTAATGAGTGTTACTACCACTATGAAAATTTGGAGTGGTAAGTCCCATTTTCATTCTCTTTCAATTATAGTTCTAATAGTTTAGTTTTGTTATTTTAGATTTACAATCTTTGGAGATGAATTATACAAATTTATCTCAATCTTTGTGCCCTTTTGAATTTGCATCATTTAATTCAAATTATGGTTCCTTTTAAAATTTTCTTGAAATTCAAAATTGAGAATCATTAAAGATTTGTTGATGTTGTAGGTTGTGTAGATCAACTAAAAGGATGTTTCAATCATTTGTTTCATTCAATTAATTCTAGAAATTATTTCATTAAAATTGTGACTATTGAGTTTATATTTCTTTAATGCAAGTTATGATTTTATTAATTCATTTATGTGTTGTGCATATATATTCTCTTTAACTTACTTCGTTGTTATTGTTTTATTAGTCATATTTCACTAGATGCGATTAGCTTCTTACATAAACATGTACATTAGTACATATATTATGGTAAAAGCGAAAAGGTTATATGTTTAGTAAGGTGTATTTTGATTTAATAAATTATCGTTTCTTGATTTTGTTGAACTTTGTTTGTTTTACATATTATTTTTCTTCATATTTTAGGGAGCAGCAACAAAACAAAATTGAAATAACCATTATTCAAAGAAAGATATATGAAAATACTTATGAAACATAATGACACAAATAAAATAAATATGATACTTAAAAATGATAAGCTAGAAGAAAAGGAACAATAAAGAAATCATAATTAGGAGGTAAAACTTGGAAATTTTCATTAAGGTTAACAAATCTAAGCTCTCTGTAGCTACTAGCAATCCCATGATCTACCCCCTCTCTTCATCTTATTGTCCTAAGGAGTTCATAGCTTGAATTCTCTAAATATCTTAAACCTATGCTCCGATACCACTTAAGTTGTAATGCCATAAATTTAGGAACATTTACAACCTTCCACATGTCCATATTAGACATAGACATGTAAAGGCTCAGAACCTGCAATTAATCAATAATTAAATCTAGTATGCAATCATAGCTCTCATAATTAGAAAACTCCACAAATAATAATGTCTTATTCAAATAGCATAAATTTAATAGTAATACTCCATAGAACCAATTGGCATAGAACCATATGCCAATATATTTCTAATCTAATAAAACCAATGAAATCATTTTACAACATTATCTGAACCATGGCGTACCCAACATGGCTTTTAGCTTAGATAAGTGAATTCTACTACGAACACCTGATCATATATAACAATACCAATCTCATTATTTATGGAACAAAACTTACTCCTGAGTTTATTTTGTTTCCTTAAGTTATTGAGAACTACTACTATCTTATGTCTAGGTATGACATCTTACTTAAGTTTAGGTGTACTTCAGGTTAAGCCAAAGGTTTAGGTGTTTAGAAAAATACTTAAAAGGGGTAAAAACATTATTACAACGTCATCCTATTAGTCGCACCATGATGAAAGGTGTTATTGGCTTAGAAGACGAAAACACAACATCACATTCCTTGTCACGCCCGTGATGAGGGGTGTGATGGCCATCACAGTCATGATACGGTCGGGGATGGCCAAAATATTTTGCACCTGAGGAGATCACGGCCATGACCCCTTGCACATTTCCTCATGCTTCTAAAACATGAAATTCTCCCAAAAATATGTCTCGTTGATTATTATCTAAATAAAAACTCCCAAAATCGAATTTTAATGACATCTAATAACTTTTTAATCAATATTCTTGAAATTAATCTTCTAAAACATGTTTGCCTTGATTCGTCAACAGATAAAACTCCAAAATCATAATTAATGACATATGATTACAGCTCAAATCAATATACCAAGAAATAATCTCCTGTTCCCTCCTTCCTTCAAAATTAAAGATCAAAACAACCAACAAGAAAGCTTAGAGTTTTCTAATCTTTCTTCCTAATGCACAAACACCTTTAACATCGACAACACAATTTAGAGAAGATGACCTCTTTAGATTACCAAAGGATTGACAAAAGGAGGAAACTTACCTATATCTCTTAACTTGCATTGTTCCTTGAAAAGAGATACTAGAGAAAGAGAGTTCTAGGGTTTGGTTCTTTAATGGATGTTTTAGCAACAAAGAAGTTCTAAAGTTTGAGGACAATGTGTAACTACTGAAAGATATATATATATATATATATATATTTAAGTAGGAGGGTTTTATTATATTTAATAGCAAATTTATTTGGAGTGACTAAATTACCCTTATATTAATTGGTGAAATTACACTCTTTACCATTCGTTATGATTTATTTTATTTTATATTGCATATATTATTAATATACAATATGTAAACTATTAATATATAATATAAATAATATATATATATATTTATAAATAGGGTAAATGTCAAATTTTGTACCTAAACTTGGCAAAAAATTGCAATTAAGTACAAGAACTTTGAAAAGTTCAATTTAATACCTAATTCAACTTTTCAAGGCTACATTCGCCACCATACTTAATTTTGTTAAGCTTCGTTACTAATTTAGACATGCAACCTAATCATGGAGTGATATGTAGACAAGATACAGTAAAAAAAATTACACGCACACACGTACACACACACACACAAAATACACGAGGAAAAGAGAAAGAAGAAAAAAGGAGAAGAGAGGAGGAAAGAAATACCACCCACCATTGACAAAACATTCTTTTTCTCTTCCATTCACCATTGATGAAGCACTCATTGATGGTGTGTAATGCACAAACTGCACCCGCTAACACCACATCTTTGTCACCAAATCAATACAAAAAAGTGAAACCACTATTGATAAGAATCTAGCCATTCATAGCTTCATTCCTTTGATGGACTTGAACCTACCAATCCATGCCTACCAAAACTAGTATGACCACTAACTGGAGCCACCATTTTCAACCAAAGACCTTAATTATCAATGTCAAACAATAGATCCATTGGACATATTTATTGAAGTCATCATCACTTGAGCTGCTCTTAACCCATAACAAACCCAAAGGTCATTAACATCAAATCCGTAACTGAACCTCCACCATAAATGAACCCAAAAAAAACTGAACCAGTGACTCACATGCATCAATGTTGATTTAATTTTCAAAGCTTAACAACTTGTATGGTCTAATAGACCCATTTTTAACTATCTTTTTAACCTCTTCGATTTCTTCTTTTGGTAATGCATGTGTGTGTGTGTTGTGAGAGAGAGAGAGAGGACAGAAGCTATTTCTAATTTTGGGCTTTAAATCACTTTAAATGAGAAAGAGAAAGAAGTTATTTCTAATTTTGAGCTTTAAATTACTTTAAATGAGAAACCTTAAGTTTTTTTAACATTTTGCAATTTTTTTTCCTCAAGTTTTAGGGTGAATCCTTTATGTTATTACTTTTGGTAATTCTTTTATAAGACCTATTAAGTTTCCAATTAAAAATAATGAGAAATTAGTTTTGTTTGGAGCTTGGTTAGAGTATTCAATACATCTTCTTCATCTTTACTTTTTGTCTTTCCCTCATTATATGTTCCTTCTCTCTCTCTCTCTCTCTCTCTATTTTTTTATTGTCTTGTACAAGTATTCGGTGATAACTAGTTAGTGCATCCACATAAAAAAACGAAGGTGACAGTGTTATGTGAGGTGTTGGATTTAGCAATGAAAAGTTCAATTAAGTGTTAAAATGAACTTTTTAACGTTTAGGTACTGAATTATATTTTTTAACATATTTAGGTACCAACTTTACATTTTCCCTATAAATATAATTATATGTACAAATTGCTATAATTATACATATTGTGAAATAGTAAACTATGAACAAGTAAAAAAAAAAGAAGCCATATGATGTGAGACTTGCCTTCTTTGCCATGTAAAAGGTGAGTTCCACCTCATATATGGCTTCAATGCTTGCGAAACATAAGAGGCGAGTCCTTGATGTGAGTAGAATTTCTACGTTAGGCTTATTGAGAGAATTTTAGGTTGTTTTTAACTTAAAAAGATCGCCTTAGTAGGCCTTTCTTATACCACTATCATAAACTACATTGGGATCTTTCAAATATTTTCTTTCACTTGATATGCAAGAGACCAAGATTGTGTAAATTACTAAAATAACATATAAACTCATTATGATGTAATACTTTTAAATATAAGTGTAGCCATTAATTTTATGTAAGGGTACCATAAGAGGATAGATGGAAGAAAATTAAAAGAAGTTAAATAGAAAATCCATTAACTCATATTATTACTTCTAATATTGTAGGTGGGCATGAGCCAAATTGGTTCAATTTTTGTTAATAAACAAAAAAAGTTATAATCTAAGGTTTTTTTTTTTTAATTCTAAATGATACTAGAAAACCATCAAACAATGTTTTGGTTTGATTTCATTACATTTTTTTTATTTATGAATAATATAATTATACAGCATGTAACCTCATATAAAAAGTACTCATTTATTTAATAGTAACAAATACGAGATGATATAAGAGATAAATAAAGGTTATATTAATACAACTAAAAAAATTCCCAAATGTTCATTACAATATTAAATTTTATCCATAAAGTTAGCATGCAACATGTATTTTAAGTTAATCTCTTTACATAAGTTTTAAAATTTTCTAATTTCCAAATTATTAAATAACATTTTAATTTAGTTTAGTTGTAGATTCAACAACATTTTTTTTTGTGATTTATAGATATTATTTCTATATAACGTATAATTACTTATGAAAAGAACTTTTTTTAATAACAACAAATATTAAATGATATATTGATACAAGAGCAAAATAGAGTCAATATCAATGCTATTAAAAACTTTTAAATACTCATTACAACTAACTTTATTCATAAAATTAGCATGCACATTATATCTCAAGTGAACCTCTCTATATAACTTATAGATTATTGTCATCAAAAGTTAAATAACAATACATTTTAATACGTTTAAAATAAAAAAAATATTTTAAGTACATTTACCATATTACAAGATAAGAAATTTTTAGTTACAAATAAAATATAACTGAAGTTTTTAAAAACATATTTGTTTAGTTTTACAAATTGACTCTACTTACCTTCTAAATCAATTGTCAATTTAAAGATTAGTTTAGTTGAAAAATCTTTTAACCAAATTACCAAAAAAAAAATTATTTTCAATTTGGTTTGATTAGGTTTGTGGGCAAATTTAGCTTGATCATTTTTTCTCTCACCCCTAAGTATTGTGTGTAATCTTGTATAGTCCAACAACCAAAACATGGGATATATATACCATTAAGTGTTTGTACTTTGAATTTTTCATAATGTAATGTCTAATAATTTGTTTATTTATTTATTTTATACGGCTTCAATTTTTATACTTTTAAGTCTATTGCACATAAGTAGAATTTTGAATATTAAATATTCAATCAAATTGAAATTATAAATACAAAATTATTATCAATTTGAAAGTACATATATTAAATAAAAAAATAGAAGTTCAAAAGTTAAATTATTGAAAATAAGTATGGATAATTGTATATCCCACAAAACACCATTTCTTTCCGTAGATCAAGTGATTTTGTCTCGTCGACTATTTTTATTCATTGAACTTTGCAATATTACTAGTGAAACACGTCGTGAACCACAACATAAAATCAAAGTTTGCGAAAGGTTTGGATTTTTGAAGTATGTATAGCAACCCAAACACAAGTGCAAGGCTATATATACTGTGTTTTCTCAAAATGGGGCGGTTTTATGGGAACGGAAAGGAGAATCAAAGTAGTGTTGTTGAAATTCCGGTCAACTCAATCTGCTACCTTTACAAAAAATAATAAAAAGTACAGTTAGACAAAAAGTGCCATTCCGTAAAATATAAAACAATCTTATTCTAATACTTGGGATAGGCAAATTGGAAGCATCCAAAATTTCATTTTCTCTAATGTCATTGTGATTTTCGCCAAGCAGGAACTCCATAGTTCGTCAATATCAACGAGTTTTCGAGTCATTTTATTTTTTTATACGCTTCAACCCGTAAATTTTGAAATGTTATGGGAAGCTCCAAAATTGTAACATTGGCTAAACTTATAAATATATATATATATATATATATATAATTTAGTACCTCTAAAGTTTAATTTTATTTTTATTTATTTATTTATTTTAACTAAAAAGATGAAGTTCATTATATATTATATATCAAGTATTTTAAATATAACCACGCGCTCAACTCAAAATTTTGGAGATTATTTGGAGTTCGGTTATGATTATTTATTTTAACAAATCATATATATCACCTCATCTTATTTAACAATCACTAGCCAAATTAAAACTGAACCCTCTTTCCCATGAGTCGGATAGAAAAGCAATGGATAGAGACGAAAACGAGCTTAATCACTTGGCTTCTTTGGCATCTTCAAGGAGTCCTTCAAGATAATACTCTCTCGAAAAACAATATTCAGCAGAATCACGTTTACACTAATTCTTCCTCTCTTATTAATCATCCTGGGGCAAAACCTGGTTTCACCATTTTTTCACCTCAACATTGTTCGGGAAGGTGGCTACAACCGCAGATACAAATCATATAACCATTCCTGTATTGCTCAAAGATCTAATAATCGTACATATGTCAAGACCTATGTCGACCACTTTGTTGTATGTTACCTACTAACCTCAATCTTTTCCACTTGTGCTGTAGTTCACACCATCTCATGCATATACACACGAAAGGAAATCACTTACAAGAATGTGACAAAAGTGGTGCCGAGAGTTTGGATGAGACTCATGCTTACTTTCTTATGTATTTACGGATTTAGATTCGTAATTTACCATGTTATCGGTTTCGCTGTGATGCCAATTCGGTTTACTACTCCAATTGGAATTGTCATTGGAGTGATCATATTGGTTGTTTACGTAGCTGGTTTGACATATCTGAATGTGATTTGGCATGTGGCGTGTGTGGTCTCTGTCATAGAAGAGAGTTATGGTATTCAGGCCATGATCAAGAGCAAGAACATAATAAAGGGTAAAACAAAGGTTGTTACGGTTGTACTCCTAACCCTAAACTTTATCTATGGAAGAATTTTGATAGCATTCAATGTATTTGTCGGGTATAAGTGGTGGTATAATGTATTCATCTCCCCGGCGACTTGGGCTATCGGAATCTCATGTTTGTTATTGCTTTCAGGACTGCTCCTTCTTGATCTCGTTGTCCATACCGTGATCTACTTTGTATGCAAATCATATCATCACCATGAGAGTATTGACTATTGAAAAACCATCATTGGTTGATCATCTATTGATGTAACATGTTACAATCCACAACCATATAATAAGGGTGCAATAAAGGAAGGCAGCTTAAGCTTTCATTTGTTGGCTTCAACTTTACTATGTGCATAGGATAAGAGAATTTGTAATTCATATTGGAGTTATCCGGCTGTTGATCGTCTTTTGATTAATTCTAGGTTTAACGTTTGATCCATGAGGAGTTGTTGATCGGCTTTGCAGATCTTATATATAATGCTTGTGATAAACAACAACTCATCTATGAGAGATTAATTAAATTTAGTTATTAATCACCCTTTTTTCTCCCTTGATCAATTTTCTACAAGATCAGGGCATCATGGGCGACGCAGTTTTACCTTCCACATATTTTGCAATCTAAACCAAATTATTACTAACTTGATCGTAACCCATATCTGTGTCATCAAGACCAAGTGTATTAGCAAACCTTGAGAGATGGTGGTGTGTTGGCCAATTCTTGGAGGACTTGGTGCTTAATAATCACTCATGGTTTTCGTTTTCAAAATTACTTCACTTCTTTTCTTTTTTTTTCCTATAATCATTTATTTATTCGATTTACTTTCTTTAGTTTCTGTAAATGCTGAGTTCTTTCAGAAATTTGGATCTTAATTACCTTGTCAATCGAGCAATATTTAATCCACAAATGGTACCTTTCTGTACAACTAAATATTGCTTTTCATTTCCCTATTTTACTCATATGTTGCAGTATGCAATTTAGGGGGATTAGAGTTAGGTATAATCCGGTCCTATTCTATTGAGTTGATTTTGTTCCTTACACACACACCCCCCCCCCACTCCCTAAAAAAAAAAAAAAAAAAAAAGAAAATACTAGAAGAAGAGAAGAATGTGGGATGTGTGATCCGAATTTTGTCAAAGCTACTTGTTTTGGATCCTAGGCCGCCAACCTATACACTTTACATAGACGGCCTTGAAGCCAGCTCTTAAAATTTTGAATTTGTGGATGTCAAGGCTAACTCAAAGCCACCAGCCTTATTGGGTACGCCGGTAGCATTTGCAAAAATTTACTGACCGTTGGCCAGCGTTGGATGTGAAACGTCCAAATTTCAGCTACCGACCTTGAGCTGGCTTGCGCATTTGTATCACTTGAATACACATCTTCTATACTCCTTCTTCAATATTAATGAATTCTTTCCTCTGCCTGTGGTTTTTTACAAAGATTTTCACATAAATCTTGTTTGTACTTTACTTTGATTTTATTTTTTGCTATTGTTTGTCATATCAGTTTATAATAAAGTGGTATCAGAGCCAAAGGTTTGGTTTTATTTTCTCTATAATGGCAACCGTGAAATATAACATTTCCTTGTTGGATCACAACATAAGATTTTTCCTATGGCAGGTCAAGATGCAAGCGTTTCTTGCATGGATGGATTCAGATGATGTGTTACCAAGGTTTGAGAAAATGCCTACGTCATGGTCATCAAAAGAAAAACAATGTAAGGATCGGAAAGCCCTTTCTAAAATTCATCTTCATTTGTCAAATTAAATTTTGCAAGATGTGTTGAAGGAGAAAACAACTGCTATTATAGTTGAAATTGGAGCAGTTGTGTATGATGAAGAGTTTGACCAGTGAATTGCTTTTAAAGCAGTAATTATATTCATACCGTTTGACGGAAGGTGGGTTTCTAAAAGATCACTTACCCACTTTTAAGGAAATTTTTTTATCTGAGAACTTTAGAGGTTAAGTATGACGAAGAAGATTTCGCTTTATTTTATTGTGTTCATTACCTCCTTCTCATTCGACTTTTAGAGACACTATTTATATAGTCATGATTCTCTTACCATTGATGAAGTCTATGAAGCTTTAGGTTCTTTTGAGAATGTGAAAAATCTTGTAATTAGACTTGAGCCTCAGGCAGAGGGGCTTGTTACTCATGGTAGGAGTTAGGATTGCAATTCTGGTGGTAATTCAAAAGGAAGATTAAAATCTTCAAATAGGGAAAAATCTGCAGGTACCGCAAGAAGAATGGACATATCAAATTTGAATGTTGTAAATTGCAGAACAAGAATGAGATAGCTGCTGAAAATCAAAAGGGGAAACAACTAGAAAAATCAACTGAAGCTAATGTAATTGAAGTCCACAATAGTGGAGAACTTCTTGTTGCTTCTAATGATGATCCTCAAACCAGTAAGGAGTGGATTCTTGATTTTGGTTGTACTTTTCATATGTGTCTCAATCAGGACTTGTTTTCAACATATGAAAAGGTATTCAAGGGTGTTATCTTGTTAGGCAATAATGCTTCTTGCAGTTGTAGGCATTGGTACCATCAAAATTAAAATGTTTGATGTTGTTATTAGGACTCTTAGTGATGTGAGACATGTACGTGACTTGAAAAGAAATTTGATTTCTTTAAGTACTCTTAATACAAAAAGTTACAAATCACAGGCACAAGTAGAGTTCTAAAGATTAATGAGGGATCTCTTGTGGTGATGAAGGGATAGAAAAATAATACTAACTTATATGTTTTTAAGGGTTCTATGGTTCCAGGTGATGTAGTCATCATTCTTTCTTATTTGTTAGATGAAAATGCTATTAGACTATGACATATGCATCTATGGCATATGAATGAAGCTGGTATGACTAAATTGAGTAGAAGAGGATTTCTTGATGGACAAAGCATTACCAAATTGAAATTCTATGAACACTGTGTTTTTTGAGAAGCAAAAAGAGTTAGATTTGCCACAGGTACTCATAATATAAAGGATACTCTTGATTTATATCTATTATGATCTTTGGGGGCCGTTTAAAGTACCTTTTAGTGGATGTGCTGCCTACATGCTGAACATTATTGATGATTTCTCCAAAAGAGTTTGGGTATTTTTCTTGAAACAGAAGAATGATGTTCTACCCACATTTAATGAGTGGAAGACAATAATTGAGAAATAGACAGGAAAACAGATAAAGTGTCTTCACACTAATAATGACTTAGAGTTCTGTTCTAATGAGTTTAATGTTTTGTGTAAGTTAGGGAATTGTGAGGCATCTAAGAGTTTCTGGTGCACCTGAACAAAATGGGTTAGCAGAACGGATGAATAGAACTATTATGGAGAAAGTCATATGTATGCTTTCTAATACTTAGTTACTGAAGTCATTATGGGCTGAAGCTGCTTCTACAACATGTTTTTTAATTAATAGGTCTCCATCAACTGCAATTGAGAAGAAGACTCCACAAGAGGTATGGTAGTACTCCTACTAATTATTATGAGTTAAAAATATTTGGATGTCTCGCCTATGCTCATGTAGATAATGGGAAACTCGAGCTTAGGTCTTTGAAATGCATATTCCTTGGTTTTAAGCTTGGTATTAAGGGATTAATTATGGTGTCCTGAATAGAAGAAAGTCATTATTAGTAAAGATGTTATTTTTGATGAAACAGCTATGTTACATGACTTATCTTCTAACATTTCATCTAAAAAAGCACAGCAGAAATCAAGCATACAGGTGGATTTTGAGATTGGTTCAAGTTTACACCAAAGCCTACTTCTTAGCCTGTTTCTACTCTACCACACTGTAAATTCTATTGCTAAAGACAGACCTATGAGAGAAGTTAGGCCTCCTCAGAGATATGCAGAGGCATATCTTGTTGCTTATGCATTGAATGTAGTTGAGGAAATTGATTTAAGGAGCTATCTACTTACTCAGAGGCTGTATTGTAATGATTCTGGTAAGTAGATGATTACTATGCAAGAGGAGATGGAAATCCTCTATAAGAATTGCACATGAGATTTAGTGAAGCTTCATAAAGGGAAGAAAACTGTTCGGTGTAAATGGGTATTTAAGAAGAAAGAAAGAAAACCGAGTTGAAGAGCATAGATACAAAGCAAGACTTATTGTAAAGGGCTACAGTCAGGTACAGGTTATTAATTTCATGATGTGTTTTCTCTTATTGTAAAACACAGCTCGATGTGTGCTTGCTTGTTATAGTATTGCAAAATCTCGAGCTTGAACAGTTAGATATGAAGACAACTTTCTTATATGGAGAGCTTGATGAAGATTTTTGCATGCAATAGCTAAAGGACTTTGTGATCTCAAGAAAGGAGGACTATGTTTTCATGTTAATGAAATCTTTTGTGGCTTGAAGCAATCACTAGGCAATAGTGCAAGAGGTTTGACTCATTTATGATTTCTCATGATTTCAAAAGAAGTAATTTTGATAGCCATGTATTTTAAGAAATGTAATGATGGGTCATTATACTTACTCTTGTACATTGATGACATGTTGATGCAGTAATGATAGAGGAGAGATTGACAATGTTAAAATTCAATTGAGAAAGAGTTTGGGATGAAAGACTTGGTAGTAACAAAGAAGATACTCAGGTTGGAAATGCTAAGAGGTAAAAAGGTTGTAGTTACATGTACATCAAAAGGGGTATATTGAGAAAATACTTTGCAGGTTTAATATGGTGAATGCTAAGCCGGTTAGTACTCCTTTAGTAGCTCATTTAAGACTTTTAGTCTCTAAAAATCAGATGAGGAGATTAACTATATGTCAAAGGTTCATATTCTAGTGCTGTATGATCTCTTTTGTATGCTATAGTTTGTATACCCTGATTTATCATATGCTGTGACCATTTTCAATAGATATATGACAAATCCTAGATGATCACTAGAGAGTAGTTTAGTGGATTTTCAGATACTTAAGAGGTACTACTATGTTTGTTTACAATTTAGTAAAACTAGAGATGGAATTGTTGGGTTTGTTGATTTAATTTTGCTGAGACTTGGATAAAAGAAGATCTCTCACAGGTTATGTTTTTACACTTAGTGGTTGTACTATTAGTTGGAAAGCCACATTGCAAGCTATTGTTGCTCTATCCATTACTGAAGCTGAATTTATGGCTATTACAGAGGCTTTTAAAGAAGTTATTTGGTTACAGGGATTATTTTGTGAACTTAATGATGACTTGAAGACTACTATAATCTATTATGATAATCAGAATGCAATCTATCTCACAAGGGATTAGATGTATCGTGAGAGGATAAGGCAATTGATGTCAGGTATCACTTTGTTTGTTTATTGGTAATGGTGATATTGCTGTGAGCAAGGTCAATACCCAGATAACCGTACTGATATGATGACAAAGACATTTCCTATAGCCAAATTTGAGCATTGTCAAGACTTGGTTGGTGTTGATTGCTGATTAATTCCCTTTAGGGTTTTATGGAAGAGGAGGACGATGTTTTGTTTTTGTGTTGAAGATTGGAGTTTGTGTGGATTTTACTCTTGAATTCATATTAAGATAAAGATTATTGAATATATGATCCGAATTTTGTCAAAGCTATTAGTTTTGGATCCTAAACTACCAGCCTATATACTATACACCGTCGGCCTTGAACCCATCTCTTAAAATTTCGAATTTGTGGATTTTCAAGGTCAGTTCAAAGCCACCAACATTTATAGAGTGCACTGCTAGCATTAGTAGAAAAATTGGTGGCCTTTGGTTAGCGTTGGATGTGAAATGTCCAAATTTCAGCTGCTAGCCTTGACCCAGCTTATGCATACATATGTGTGTGTGTGTGTTTTGTTTTTAGGGTATATGTAATTTGAGATCATTTTGTGTCACTTTTATGACCCTAAATAGGGGCCTATTAGGTTTACTCTTAAATCGTCATATCATGTGTGCACCCATAACATGAAGATTGCCTTGCAAGTCAGAGATTGCAAGACTTCTAATTTCTTATTCTCTCCATATGTTATACGTATCTATATATTTAGAAAAATAGTTTTGGATAACGATATTTCCACAAATCACAAGGATTGCAAAGAATCGAATCTCCTACCAAAGATTAAACAAGGTAAACCAACTTAGGTTATCTATTGTCTACTATTAAAGGAGATTATAGAGGAAATAAATCAAGTTTTAGGTTTTTTCTCTCAACTAGATTTAGTCCATAGACATTTTAACCCTCTAATTATCATGACTTGATCTTTGATACGCTCTACACTTGGTTCTATCCCAATCTCGACATTATGATTTTCTAGCAAAAACAAACTGTTTGGGGGAGGGGGGGAGTGTAGCACAACTAGTTTAGTGAGAATTATTTCTACAAGTAAAGTACTCAAGCAATCAATAATCAGACAAGTTATTTAAACAAGCATATAAGATGCAATCAAACACGTGAGCAAACAATACATATAATTTTTTGGGAATCATATTTTGAATGGATTTACCCCTCTAATTAGTGTTTAAGTGCTCCAAGCAATAAGGCCATAGTTCATGAATAAAGTTCTTGTAGTTTTTATAGGAGCCCCATACTAGCTACTAAATTGTAGTTATTTTAGGTGCCCACCTACCATTTTATTACGAGTGCCAACCTACTATTTTATTACGGACGATCAAAGCCATAGAGTAGATATTCGGGTTCGACGAGCCTCATTACTATGCTCTTGTCCCACCAAGGGTATAGTAATCGATGCCATGTGACTCACTACGTGTCATGCATGAATCATTTTATTTAAGTAGTCATGGCATAAAATTAGACATTTTATAAGCGATCATAGAATTTGCAGACAAATCATTCCTATACTAAATCATACAATGATTAATTAACAATTCCCACATTGATATACTTAACATAATTTCAATCATATAAGTAAAGCACATGCGTTATCACATTTTTATCTTTTCCTAAATCTAGTACTATTAATATGCAAGCAAAAACATAAGTACAAAATGTAGGAAATTAAACTCACTCGTCCTTAGTGTAACCCTTAGTCAGAGTGGTCCTTGGGGAAAGATACGTCAAATTCCTTGTTTCCTAAACAAAAGAAATACCAAAAATGAGTATTTTATATTTATTCTACTTAAATTTCTAACTCTATTTCATTATTCTTGTTAAAATTTGGATTATGTGAAATTCCAACTTAAAATAGCCATAGCTTGCTTATTTTAACCCAAAATTTCGCATATTAAATGTCGTTTTCTACCTACTCAAAAAGATCTATATATTTCTAAGGTTATTTTTAACATTTAAACCCATTTAGGTTTTGAAATGGGTTGGTACAGAACTGAGAGCCTTCAAATTTTATTTTTCGAACGTCTATTTTATCCAAAAAAAAATCTATAACAAACACATAGGTATTAATATATTTTGAAAATCCTTTAATATAGATATATACTCATATTTTATGCATGATTCTAGTGATGTTATCCGAACAATGATTTTTCATAAAATAATTTATTTTTGGAGTTTGAAAGACGAAGTTTACAAAATCTCTTTTTAAGTTGTTGGAAAGAAAATTAAAATCTTGAGTTCATTACAAATGAGTGCTTACCAATTTTATTTATTATTTTTATATTTTCTTTACTTCTTAAAATTTGATTTTTTAAGTTGTGTACCGATTTTACTTTCCTAAATGGATTTTTAACTAGTGAGTTGCTCTTAAACTTGATTTAGAAAATAATTGTTTGGTTCTTAGTGTTTTCAAAGTGTTGGTATAAATCCTATAAATAAGTTCTTAAGAAAAATTTTCATATCAAAGAATTATCACCATTAAAATTCATAAAAATTTACTTTAATGATTTGAAACTAATGTTGTTGTACTATTATCCTACGTTTTAGTCAAAACTTATCCTAAGTGTTAAAAAATCATTTTTCTAGGGGGGTTTAGTCTTATTTTTATAAAAGAAAATAACTCATTTTATCTCCATGAAATTTTCATTAAGACAATAATATTGTGACCATGCATGAATATGAACTTGTAGTATATATATATATATATATATATATATATAACTCATATAGAAAATAAAAGATATAGAGAATTGAATAAGCATATATATACATATATAAGAACAAAAAGTTTGGAATTTCTTAAACTATAATTATGCTATTTATATTTTTATTATTCTTAAAATACGAAAAATCGGGAGTGATTTTTGTGACTTTTCTCAATCTCTTTTTGTTTGTCAAGATTTTATAACCTATTGTTGTTAATTATCAAACTTAGGTTATGCAAAATTAAGGGGTTTACATCCTTCCCCTCTTAAAGGAAGTTTCGTCCTCGAAACTTGCAAGGTTCATTAAAATCTTAGGGCTTATTTCTCAAATACTTTCATTTCTTACTTATAATCTTCTGCCTTTCCACAGTATTCCAGTTAGCAATAGCATTATCATTAATGGTATCTTCTATCAATTTGCTACTTTTATATGAAGGTACTTCTATACTTCATATATCTATTATCTCCGAATAGGCATGATTTATAATCGTTAAATCGAATACTAATCTGTCCTCTTTGCTACGTATTTATAAAATTATCACAATATGGTAAGATATCATTATACATTTATTTCCAAAGGATTACTTCTATTACTTCAAATGAACTTAAAATACCTAATTCCTTCCTTGAGGAGCCTCAATTTAGTTATGAAAATACGGGATAGAAGATTTCTTTCAATGTCTCCAAAATTTACATGTGATCTTCAATATTCTAGGCAACCTTTATATTACTAAGGTAATAGCTTTTCTTACTTCTAAAACAATCATATTGCTGATGGATGTCCCTTTATCCACCAGGAACATCTTGATTTACATATGAACTCCTTCTTGAAATCTTTACAACCTTAGCATTACACTACTTCCAAAAATGATTATGAAGTTATTGATTAAAGCATGTACTATCCAAATAGCTTGGGTCTCCACATCAAACTCATGTAGCTCATGATCAAAAACTATTTTGGTTAACTAATTTACTTATAATGAACGAGCCATAGATTAATCGATTTAGGATATCTCATATGATAGAACTTATTGTCTTCTTTGATCTCAATAATTCCACTCAACTCATCCTTATCATTATGACTTCAAATTGTCTCCAAATTATATTCTCATTTAATAATCTTCTAAGAACCAAATCTTACCTTTCAATAAAATTTCTTTATATCTTTAGCTATAGGATTCAACGAAAACTTAGTTTTCCTCATCAGTATTCTTATGAATTTATTTCCATATGCTAATGACTTCACATATCACTTAGGGTTTGACGTGACATTCCCACTTTGCTTCTTAATTCTTTTTGCAATACCTCAACCAACTCTAGCAAAATAAAGACTAAAGTCTCTTCTATTCTTTCCTTAAATTATATTAAATTTATTATAATCTAACTACTTAATCTACATGTCATCTTATTCTATCAAAATCTCTTCTTGTGTCACTCTATTACTTTTTGGGTTTTCTTGTTGTATAGCTATAATTACTCTAATTCTTCGACTAGCATTTCATACTTTGTTTGGTCTCCAAATTGATAATTTCTAATACTTTATCATCATACAACAAAACACATTCTTGCTACTCTAAAATTAATCCTTACATTTCATCATTCCAATCTCTTTATACTTAATGGCTTTTTCTCAAAAAAGCAATATTTGGCACAAAACATGTATTTCCTGTTGCATGAATCATGCTTATTTTCTTGACATTGATCATAGACATTTTCCTTTTTCTTGTGGAACCACGCTTCTTTATACGTCTAATTACTTAAACTTATTTAATTCTTTTTTTTAAGTCTCTTATGAGCCTCATTCTCTTTTGTAAAGGTTTTCGTCATTAATAAGGTTAATCATTAACGTTGCCCTTGGGGTTTTAGGGACACAAATGATAGAGGAGATGTTTAACTACAACATAAAAGTACCAAAAGTGATACATATACATATACATTTATACTGCTATAATCTAAGATTTTTAGTCATCATCTTAGTCTTTACCCATGATCTACCCTATCTTACCATTTGGTAGGTTCATCCTATCTCTAACAACCAAATGATCTGATATCAACTCTGTCATGGCCTTAAATTGGCACCTTTTAGGTTTACTCTAAAGCCATAATATCACGTGTGCACCCATAACATGAAGACCGCCTTGCAAGTCAAAGATTGCAAGACTTCTAATCTCTTATTCTCTCCATATGTTATACATATGCATATATTTAGAAAAATAGTTTTGGATACCGATATATCCATAAATCACAACGACCGTAGAGAATCGGATACCCTATCAAAAATGAAACAAGGTAAAGCAACTCATGTTATCTATTATCCACTATCAAAGGAGATTATAGAGGAAATAAATCAAGTTTTAGGTCTTTTCTCTCAAATAAGTTTAGTTCATAGACATTTTGACCCTCTAATTATCATGACTTGGTCTTTGATACGCTCTACGCTCAGTTCTTATCCCAATCCCGACATTATGATTTTCTAGCAAAAACAAACTATTGGGGGGGGGGGGGGGAGGGGGGAAGGGTAAGCACAACTAGTTTAGTGAGAATTATTTCCATAAATAAAGTACTCAAGCAATCAATAATCAGACAAGTTATTTATACAAGCATATGAGATGTAATCAATCACGTGAGCAAACAATACATATGATTTTTTGATAATCATATGCTGAATAGATTTACCCCTCCAATCGGTGGTTAAGTGTTCCAAGCAACAATGCCATAGTTTGCAAATAATTTTTTTTTTTTGTTTTTATATGAGCCCCTACTAGCAACTAAATTGTAGTTATTACGAGTGGCCACCTACCATTTTATTACGGGCGATCAAAGCCATAAAGTAAATTTTTGGGTTCGACAAGCCTCATTACTATGCTCTTGTCCCACCAAGGGTATAGTAATCAATGCCATGTGACTCACTACGTGTCATGCATGAATCATTTTATTTAAGCAGTCATGGCATAAAATTAGACATTTTATAAGCAATCATAGAATTTACAAACAAATCATTCATATAAAATCATACAATGATTAATTAACAATTCCCACATTGATATACTTAACATAATTTCAATCATATAAGTAAAGCACATGCGTTATCACATTTTTATCTTTTCCTAAATCTAGTACTATTAATATACAAGCAAAAACATAAGTATAAAATGTAGGAAATTAAACTCACTCGTTTTTAGTGCAACCCTTAGTCGGAGTGGTCCATGGGAAAAGATACGTCAAAATTCCTTAGTGCCTAAATAAGAGAAATACCCGAAATGAGTATTTCATATTGATTCTACTTAAATTTCTAACTATATTTCATTATTCTCGTTAAAATTCGGATTATGTGAAATTTCAACTTAAAATGGCCATAACTTGCTTATTTTAACTCGGAATTTCGCATATTAGATGTCATTTTCCACCTACTCGAAAAGATTTATCTATTTTTTAGGTTATGTTTAACATTTAAAGCCATTTAGGGTTCGAAATGGGTCAGTATAGAGCTGACACCAAATTTCCAGCTTTCAAATTGTATTTTTCTAACGTCTATTTTATCCAAAAAAATTCTATAACAAACACATAGGTATTTATATATTTTGAAAATCCTTTAATATAGATATATGCTCATATTTTATGCATGATTCTGGTGATGTTGTCCGAAAAATGATTTTTCATAAAACAGTTTATTAGGAGTTTGACAGATGAAGTTTACAAAATCTCTTTTTAAGTTGTTGGAAAGAAAATTAAAATCTTGGGTTTGTTACAAAGGAGTGCTTACCCATTTTATCTATTATTTTTTTATTTTTTAACTTCTTAAAAATAAATTTACTTCTTAAAATTTGTTTCTTTAAGTTGTATACCAATTTTATTTCCTAAGTGGATTTTGAACTAGTGAGTTACTCTTAAACTTGTTTTAGAAAAAAAAAAAGTTTGATTCTTAGTGTTTTTCAAAGTGTTGGTATAAATCTTATAAATAAGTTCTTAAGAAAAATTTTCATATCAAAGAATTATTAGGAATAAAATTCACAAAATTTACTTTAACGATTTGAAACTAATGTAGTTGAACTATTATTCTATGTTTTAGTAAAAGTTTCTCCTAAGTGTTAAAAAATCATTTTTCTAGGGGGTTTAGTCCTATTTTTATTTAAAAAAAAAACTCTTTTTATCTCATTGAAATTTTTATTAAGACAACAACATTGTGACCATGCATGAATATGAACTTATAGTTATAATATATATATATAATAACTTATATATAAAATAAAAGATATAGAGAATTGAATAAGCATATATATATACATATATAAGAACAAAAAGTTTGGAATTTCTTCAACTATAATTATGCTATTTATATTTTTGTTATTCTTAAATTGCGAAAAATCGGAAGTGATTTTTGTGACTTTTCTCAATCTCTTTTATTTTTCAATATTTTATAACCTATTATTGTCAATTATCAAAATTAGGTTATGCAAAATTAGAGGGTTTATAGTCACTGGATGCACATCCTCTATACTTCTTCAATATTAGTGAATTCCTCTCCTCTACTTGTAATTTTTCCCGCAAGGGTTTCCACATAAATCTTGTGTGTACTTTACTTTAATTTTTTTTTCCATTGTTTATCATATCCATTTATAACAAAGAAGAAGAAGAAGAAGAAGAAGAAGAAGAAGAATGATTTTGCCAATTATGCTTGCAATTATAACTGCCAAATGTGGAATCAATCCTCAGATGTTGATGATTCTTAATACAGGAGCTTTCTGGGTTTAGTAAGATGAAATACCAATAATGAGCTTTGGATTATTCAGCTAATTGCTTAAATGAATCTTGATCCTTTAACATATTTGGGAACTCATAACTTGATTAAAAGTGATACCAACATCAAACAATAAGGTAAAATTCGAAGGCGTACTTAACGATAGACTTTGTCAAATCTTCTATGCAAGATTCATACCATTTATGAAGCAAGGAAATGAAAATGCCCATTTTCATTTGAATCTCATACACATATTTTAAACAAGAAAGTATGTCTTCTCATACCTTTAGAATAGAGACCTCATTTGAATCATTTAGTAAGATCTCAACAAAGAGCAAGCTGTGATCAAATGGGAGCCTAGTACTATAGAAATATGACCAAAAGCCCTTTTTTAAATAAGTTAGATTGGCTTAGCTTACCAGAATGGTGAAGCATGACAAGGCCTAGGAATAAGTTACCGCTAGTGTCTACAGCCCAACGAACTCGAAGAAATGAAGAAATGTCCCATAGCCCAATCTGCCAAGGCATGATTTCCCTACTTGAGGCAAGGTTGATCAAGACCAGTCTGAGTCTATCCTGATAAATCGATTCCTAGTCTTGCATGAGCACGACTTTAATTACCTTGTTTCAATGGACTTTCTTTAGGTCATGGTGGACTGAACTTGCATTTACAAAGAATGATGTCTCCGGCCCAACAACTTGTGGATTTGATGCTCCTCCTATACGACACCTTCTAAGATTGACAACTCGAATTAGGGATTTGTTTAACTAATGATGTAGTCATTACAATTGCATAGCTCGACTAATCCTTGGATGACTGTAAAAATTCAAACAACATTGCACTTGTGTTAATTTGGATTTTATCTACTTCAAGTCAAGGTTTAATATTAAGATAACTATTTGATGAGGTAGAAACAGTAACGAACAAAAACCTAGTTAAATGGGTGATGCAGCGAGTTAGCATGGATAAACTAAGAATACTCAATGAGTGAATCTCAAAATCAAAACAATTGCACTCAATGCAATATTCAGAGAGAATTCTCCAAACTAGGGTTTCCATATATGATAACGTGTTTTGAAAACATAAGCTAGGGTTTCCTAGACTATTTATATGAATACACACAGTCTTAAAACGAAATAATAATAAATAACTCGGACAAATATAAGTTGATGGTAAACTGGTGGCTCAGAAAATCAAAAATTAGGTGACCTAACATCTAGGTCGGCCAAAGGCAAGCAGCTTACTCAGCCAAAGCCAACGGTTTACTTGTTTACCCATGGCGGCTTATTACCGATGTTCATTCAATTCATCAAGGCTGGCCTTGTAAGGCCGACAACCTTTGTCCCTATGTTTCCGTGGTTGCTTCTTAGATGATTCCTTACTCATGAATGTGTCAGCTATCTCGTCTACATCATTCTCTCCTACCTGCAAAGAACTCGACCTCGAGTTCTCATCCAGATATAAAGGTACATCATCAGGATAGTAAAGAAACAAATCAGTAATGTTGTACATCCTCGAGATAACCATGCTATCAGGAAGCCCAACTACAATTACACTGTCGTTGATCTTCCATATAATTTGATATAGGCCATACTTCTTCGGGTGTAACTTATTATATTTGCCAACTAGGAACCTTTCTCTCCTTAAGAACACCATCACCTATTCACCAACCTTAAAGACTCTTTTCCGACAATGTTTGTTAGCTGCATCTTCATAATTGGCATTGGACAGCTCAATCTTCTCTCGGACCTCAATTGTTACAGATTGCCAATGTTCTACCATATTCTTTGCTGGAGTACTAAATTCAAAACTCTTAAGAAGTTTAATCAAATCCAAGGCATGCTGGGGAGTTTTCGTATGCACCATAGAGAAAGGAGATTTCCCTATTGTCCTATGAACCGCACTATTATAGGCAAACTTTGCCTCAGCCAATGCAACGTCCTACTGCATTGACTTCTCTCCATAAATGCTTCTAATCAAGTTACCCAAGGTTCTATTGGTGACCTTTGTCTTTCATCAGTCTGTGGGTGGGCTGTAGTGCTATAGTTCAAGGATGAATCGAACATATGCCACAAAGTTCTAGATGTGACACAAAAACTTACTATCTCGATTCGATGTTATGGATTTAGGTACTCCATGCAAACAAACCACTTCTCTAAAAAATAACTTAATGATGTAGATGAGATAGCCAACACAATCATGAGCAAGGAATCGTCCAATAAGCAACCACGAAAGTGTAGAGACAAAGGTTGCTGGCCTTAAAAGGCCAACCTTGATGAATTGAACCAACGAAGGTAGCAAGACGTTGGCATAGACAAGCAGACTGCCAACCTTGGCTGAGTAAGCTGTCGGCCTTTAGCCGGCTTAGATGTTAGGCCACCAATGTTTGGCTTTCTGAGCCACCAGCTTTCCATCAACTTATATTTGTCTTAGTTATTTATTATTATTTCGTTTTAAGACTTTGTGTATTCATATAAATAGTCTTGGACACCCTAGCTTATGTTTTCAGAAAATTATATCATATATTGAAACCTTAGTTTAAAGAATTCTCTCTTAATATTGCATTGAGTGCAATTGTTTTGATTTTGAGATTCACTGATTGAGTGTTCTCAGTCTATCCACGCTAACTCGCTATGTCATATCGATCTTCAAAAATATCACAGCTCCACTCAACCTATCAAGCATGTCCTCCAATCTAGGGATCATAAATTTATACCCAATGGTAATCTTATTGATTGACCTACTATCTATGCATATCCTCTAGCTATCATCTTTCTTGGGCATCAATAGGGTTGGCACAGCACAAGGACTCATGCTCTCCTTTATGAACCCCTTCCGAAGGAAATCCTGAACTTTCTCCTATAAGATCTCACTCTCCTTTGGGCTCATCTTATAATGAGATAAATTTGGCAAACTTGCACTAGAAATCAGGTTAATGTGGTGCTGTGTGTCTCATATAGGAGGTAATCCATCTGGTAAATCATCCGGCAATATATCCCGGAATTCCTTCAATAACTCTCTAACACCTTTCGATACTTCTTTAGTTTTCTCCTCGTCGCCAACCGTCAAAACCTCCTTCACAATTAGAGCATGTATTATTCGCGACTCCCTCATGTCATCTTCCATCTCCTTCTCAGAATGGGTAATGGTTAGGAACGAATGCCCTTTCACTTTAGAAGCTTTGGAATTATTCGTCTGTTTCAGTGGGAGAAGGGTATACTTCACTTCGTCTCTCTCTAGCCTGTACACGTTCTCTTTGCCTGCATGTTGGGCATTGACGTCAAACTGCTAAGGCCTACCAAACAAAAGGAGACAGGCATCCATGTCCACTATATTTGCTCCTCTTCTATTCAAGTAATCGTTAGATTGATGTCTCGGTTGATTGCATTGGTAACACTTTCCTAATATGTGTTTTCCATAAGGGATTGGTTTGCTTCTGCACCTCCTTCAATTCTACCACTTTCTTCCCTGGTGATTTATCCTCTTTCTGCTCCTCAACACCCCTTAGTTGTTTCATGTGGCACCATGTCCTCATCGACTGCCTACCTTCTCCATATCTCCTACTTTGCAATCTCTCTCACCAGGAAGAAGCGCCTCCTTTCGACTATATACTACTATTTTACTCTTTTCCCCTTTGGGATTTCCATATGTTTAAAGAACCAATCAATATTAGCTATCAATTCAATAAAATTTTCAATATTTAGATTTCCATTAAAACTAGGAATATCAACCTTTAATTTGAAATCACCTCCATTACGATAACCAAACCCATATTTATCTCTCTTGTCCTATGACCATAACCATCTCTACCATGATAACCGTCTTTACCACCAAAATCGCCTCTACCACCATAAATACCTCCCTTATGGGGTTGTTCTTCTTCAAGTGAGATATCATCTTCTTCCTCTGAATCATCATTGGATACATGTAACCTACGATTTGTAGCTACATGTTTACCGAAGGAATCACCACATGCATCTGCTGCCCTTGGTTATCTCCCACCAATATTCTTATCTCTATTGGCATGGAGCCCCATTGCACCAAATTGTGCAACCAAGTCACTAAGGCGCTGTTTAAAACGCTGGAATCTCTAATCCATGTCACCTAACACCACCCTTTAATCCTG
The DNA here is from genome assembly GCA_024138025.1 of Combretum micranthum. Lineage (NCBI taxonomy): Eukaryota > Viridiplantae > Streptophyta > Magnoliopsida > Myrtales > Combretaceae > Combretum > Combretum micranthum. The sequence goes on from JAMXBD010002410.1 coordinate 160,182, forward strand.
CACTTCGGCTCGCAGGGCTTCCATATCCCTAACAACGTTTGGAACTTTATCGCCTCCTAAATTGTCGTCTCCTAACATCTCCGCAAGAATCTTTCCCGCTTTGGTACCAATCTGACGCTGCGAGTTAGCATGTATAAACTGAGAACACTCAATGAGTGAATCTCAAAATCAAAACAATTGCATTTAATGCAATATTAAGAGAGAATTCTCCAAACTAGGGTTTCAATATATGATAAAATGTTTTGAAAATAGAAGCTAGGATTTCCAAGACTATTTATATGTACACAAAGTCCTAAAACGAAATAATAATAAATAACTCGAACAAATATAAGCTGATGGAAAGTTGGCGACTTAGAAAAGCAAACATCGGGTGGCCTAACATCTAAGCCGGCCAAAGGCCGGTGGTCTACTTGTCTATGCCAGTGGCTTACTACTGGCATTAGTTCAATCCATCAAGGCCAGCCTTTTAAGGCTGACAGCCTTTGTCCTTGTGCTTCCATGGTTGCTTCTTGGACAATTCCGTGCTCATGAATGTGTCAGCTATCTCATCTATATCAATGGGACACAATCGAGTCCGTTACAATTTCATAATTCTAGGTCCCTATCTTGAAGGAAACAAGCCAATAAGAAGAAATCATAGCCTTCAGCAATGAGCTATGTTAGTTTTAAGACAAATTCCTTCATTTAGGTCCACAAAAAGTCACTTTTTACATTTTGGGCAAGTTTTACATTTATTTTAACTTCTCATTGACATTTTTTTTTTTTTTTCTATGGCATTGTAAAGCTGATATTACAGTATTCACTTCAAAAAGTAGCAATTCATAATGAATTACTATTACGTAAAATGATTAATAGCAATTCATATCCCCAACCCATGAATTGTCATTCAATGTTCTATTTTTTAACTTTCTCATAAATATCTCTATCTTGAAAATAACATATATATAACTAACTTTGTTTTGTAATAAATACATGGGACATTATAAATATTTTACCTTTTAACACCAAGTGAACATTATAATAGCTATTACAACCCTATTACGTTCCTCCCTTATTCCATTCAGCGAAGTAAACGGGCCATAGAAGTCATCAACTCCTTAAGAAAAATTTTGGAAACTTAATTTTCAACCATTAGAAATAAAAATTAGTAGGTATCTCAAGAAGACCAAGTTTTTGAAAAATTAAATTTATCTTGAAAAGTTAGGCAATGGAATACAATAGAAAAACACTTACTTATAATAACCCAAGAATTTTTAAGTTTTCCTTCTAGTAACTTAAAAAGGAAAAATTTTAAAGTTTTCATCTTTTAAAACTCTTAAAGACAAATTGATTTATTAAAAATCAATGTTGAGACAATATTACAAAAATCATGCATACAATATGAGTATATATATATGTTCAAAGGATTTTTTAGCTCTACAAACATCCATGTACTTGTTTAAAGGTTTTTAGATGAAGAAAAGTTGAGAAATTTGTATTTTAAATGCTAGGAATTTTGTAACTATTTGGTCCCCTTCTGTTTTGGAAAAAAAAGACCTATTTTGATAAAAATAACCTTAGAAATAGACGAATCTTTTTAAGTAGGTAGAAAACGAAATATAAGACGTGAAATTTTGAGTTAAAATGAACAATTTATGGCCATTTTAAGTTGAATTTCCACCAATCCGATTTTTATCGCAAATAGAAGATAGAGTTAGAAAATTTAAGTGGAAGTTCTATGAGATACTCATTTTGGGGTATTTCTTTTGTATAGCTGACGAGAAAGGAGAAGTCCTATATCCCAAAGATTACTTTGATTAGGAGTTTATCTGTGTCATGGATGAGTGAGTTTACTTCTTTAAGTTTTTATGCTCATGCTTGTCCTTGTAGTGTTAGAGGCACTAGAATTAGGGAAAGACAAAAATGGAATATGCATGATAATTTTGGTTGAGAGTACACTAAGCATATCAAGACCTGAATTGTTGTTAATTAAATTGTGCTTTATTATCATGATGGAGTGTCTACAAATTCAATGATCACACCTAAGCTATTTTAATTACATGAAAGAATTTATAAATGGATTTATGCATATCATATAGTTGGTCACATTGGAATGCTATTATATACTTGGTGGGACAAGGGTATAATAGTGTTGGTTGGTATAATCGATAGTATCTACGTGTTGGCAAGTAATAGCCAGTATAATCTACATGTTTTGCGTTGGCGAGTAGTAGCTGGTATAATCTACATGTTTTTGTATTTGCAAATAGTAGCCGGTATGATCTATAAAAGTTTTATTTTAAAAAGTGTTGGTCATCATTGGCTTGTATACCTAACCTCGAATGAAAGGCGTAATGCATTTAACATATGGTTCCTTGAAAACCATGTATCTTGCTTGCTTACATATTTGATGCATCACATATGTTTGTTTAATTGTAACTTGTTTGATATCTCGATTCGAGTATGATAACCTAAAAATATTCTTATTAAGCTAGTTAAGTTAAGACTCCCATAGAGTTTATTGTCATAGGAGCATCCTTTAATCTACCTAAGATCTCCTTTTGTCCAGGTTGGACCACGCTTTTGGAAAGCTTTTTGGGAAAATTCGATCAAGGGCTTTAGATAGGAATTCCCTTAAAATCTTTTGACTATAGAGTTTTATGTATGTAAGACTTAAGTTGCATTACAGATCCTTGGAATTGATCTAGGGAATGCCCCTAAGTTTATGTAAAGACCTTATTATCTGGTGGATATATGTTTATTAGTTTTTGTATGCTTTATATTACTGCTTGAACTACATAGCCCATCGGAGTCTCCTATTGATGTGTTGACGCCTTACATATAATATCGAGACTTTCGCATGACTAATGTAGTCATTCTTAAGTTTTAATATTGTATGTGGCGAACTATCATGTTTAGAATACCTTTTAGGATGTGACACTACGTCAGGTGGTATCAGAGCAGGATGGCAACTGACGGTGATAGCAGTGCTCTCCGTGACAATGTTTAAGGGATTGGAGCCCCCCAAGGGGACGAGGCGTTGCAACGATTGGAGCGATGTCTAAAGCAAGATGGATCACATGTTCCAGCATTTTGAGGAACATTTTGAGGAGAATGTTGATCGTCTGAATGCTTGTGGAATCGATACAAATAGGAGATGGAATGACAATAAAAGACCAAGGGATGATGTAGCTCATGGTGAACCTATTAACAAACTGGTCCTTGCATGCAAACGACTAGTCCACAAAGAAGATTCAAAAGAGGGCGATGTGGAACCGCCTTGGTTCACTCGCAACCCACCATATGGTGGCAAGAGAAGGAATGATTTTGAGAATAGAGATGCCAAGAATTTTCGCTATCAAGTGGTATGGCAGGTATAGAAGGGATGGATATAATGATGGGGTATCGGAGATTTTCGGTTAAAGGTTGATATCTCATATTTTAATGGGAACATATGAATTGAGGAATTCTTGGATTGAATTGTAGATGTTGATAGATTCTTTGATTATGTAGAGACTCCTCCTAAAAGGCAAGTTAGGTTAGTGGCTTGTCACTCGAAGGGGATAGCGTCAGCATGGTGGGAACAGATCCAATATAAGAGAGAGCGGGAAAGAAAGGGTCCAATTCTTTCTTGGTACCAGATGAAGTATCTGATGAAGATGGAATTTCTATAGCCAGATTACAAACAAATTCTATTCTAGCGATATCAGCGATGCCATCAAAGAAGCAAATGTGTTTATGAATTTACTACCGAGTTCATGAGGTTGGCATAATAGAATAATCTCTTAGAGTTTGAAGGTCAACAGGTAGCTTGGTATCTAGACGGTTAAAACAAGGGTTATAGGATAGAATTGGTGTACAAGTTGTTCGCACTTTAAGTGAGGCAAAAAATCTCGCATTGAAAGCCTAGTTGATGCAGCAGGAATGTGGAAGCAGAAATTATAGAGGATATAGATCTACTGCATGGTTAAAGGAGAAAACCAAAGAGATAGAGGAATAGCCAACTCATTGACACAGTGTTAAGAGTCGATCCCTAGAGGATAAGGCCATCAGAAAACATCCTGTGAATTAGGGACGAGACAAAGAGGTCAAGAAAGTGGATAATCCTTATGCTAAACCGATTGTTGGAAAATGTTTCCGATGTGGCAATTGGGGCATCAATGTAATGAGTGTCCTCGAGGAAGTCCATTAATATAATGGAAAGAGAAGAGGATGATGATAGGATTTGTTGTGAGGCAGATGGAGAAGAGGAGGAGGAATATAGAGAGGATGATGTATAGGTTTGCATTGTTCGGAGGATGATGTTGGCTCCAAAATGTGAAGATAATACCTAGCACCACCAGTTGTTTCGAACCAGATGCACCATCAAAGGGAAGGTGTTTAGAGTCATAGTTGATAGTGGTAGCCACGAGAACATAATTAAAAGGGAAATTGCAAACGAGTTTAAATTGCCTATAAAGAAGCATCCAAATCCCTATACATTGGGGTGGATTAAATTGGCTGCAGGAAAGATTGAAGTGATAGAACGTTGCAACGTGCCTTTTTCTATAGGTTAGTACCATGATGTGGTTTATTGCAACATTGTAGATATGGATGTTAGTCATCTCTTATTTGGTAAGACGTGGCAATATGATATGGATCCCAACATTTGGGTAAAAATAATTTGTATAAGTTGGAGATGAAAAGGATAAAATATACATTACTATCTTTGAAAAATAAGACCATCTCACCTGAGAGGAACATGTTTTTATTTGCAGTGAAGAACTTTGATGTAGAAATTAAGGAGACCAAGCAAGTGCATGCCTTGATTGTAAAGTAGGTCTTGATGAATGGTGGTGAGTTGCAAGTGGAGAAGCAATCATAATTGGTTCGCCTTTTATTGCAGGAATTTAAAGAATTGATGCCAGATGATATTCGGCTGGGTTACTATCATCGAGGGACATCAAGCACCAAATAGACCTTATTCCTCGAGTTACCTCCCTAATCTTCTTCATTATAGGATGAATCCAAAGGCAAGTGAGATTTTCAAGGAGAAGGTTGAGGAGCTGTTAAGAAAGGGTTTGACTCAGGAGAGTATGAGACCATGTGCAATTCTAGCTTTACTGACGCTTAAGAAGGATGGGAGTTGGAGAATGTGTATTGATAGCAGGGATATAAACTGGATCACTATGGGATATAAATTTCCTATATCATGGTTGGATGATATGCTTGACAGGTTACAGGGGGTAAATGGTTTTCCAAGATTGATTTGAAGAATGGATATCATCAAAATAGGATCAAACTGAGGACGACTGGAAGACTGCCTTCAAGACAAAGGAAGGATTGTATAGGTTGCTAGTCATGCCATTTGGGTTGCCAATGCCCCTATCATGTTCATGCGACGATGCACCAGGTATTAAATCCATTTATATGTAAATATGTGAAGGTGTATTTCGACAATATTCTGATCTATAGTTCTTGTGAAGATGAGCACTTATTGTATTTGAAGAGTATACTAACAGCCCTGTAGGAAAATGAGTTGTACGTTAACCTTAAGAAGTGCAGTTTTATGACAAACAAATTACTTTTCTTGGGGTATGTTGTTTCAACTAAATGTACACGGGTTGATGAGGTGAAGGTTCATGCAATTAGAGATTGGCTTACTCTAAAGAATGTCTCTGAGCTGCAAAGTTTTCATGGATTGGTGACTTTTTATCGTAGGTTTATTAGGAATTTCTTTATCATTGTTGTACCCATAATAGAGTGTTTGAAGAAAAGGAAGATTCATGTGGACAAATATAGCAGCCACTAGTTTTGTAGTCTTAAAGGAGAAATTGAGTACAACACCGATACTTTCCTTTTCAAATTTTGAGAAGTCATTTGAAGTGGATTGTGATGCTAGTGGGGTGGGTATAGGATCTGTTTTTTCACAAGAGAAGAGGCCAATTGCGTTCTTTAGTGAGAATCTCAGTGAAGTTAGGCAAAAGTGGAGCACTTATGATAAGGAGTTTTATTTAGTGGTGCATACTCTTAAAACCTGGGAGCATTATCTGATTGGTAAAGAATTTGTACTTTATGCGGATCATAAGGCCTTGAAGTATTTGAATAACCAAAAGAGGGTAAGCAGTGACATGCATACAAGATGGTGTCAATTTCTATAGAAGTTTCCTTTTAGATTATGACATAAATCAGGGGCACAAAATAAAATGGCTGATGCTTTGAGTAGGTGAGCTTCCTAGTTACTGACTTTGAGTCAAGAAATTTTGGGTTTTGATTAGCTTAAAGAGGAGTATGCGCATGATGAAGATTTTACTAAGATTTAGCATCAGATATCAAACAATCAACTTATTTCTGGTTTTTATTTTTCTGATGGTTATTTGATGCATGACAACCGGTTGTGCCTACCAAGGACATCATTAAGAGAGAAGGTGATTAGTGACCTGCATGGAGGCGGGTTAATTTACCATTTGGGGCATGATAAGACACTTTCAGTAGTGAAGGAGAGGTTTTAATGGCCACAGCTTAGGCGAGATGTGAGCAGATTTGTTGAGAAGTATTCTATATGCAGAGACCTAAGGGCAGTCCAAGTATATTGGAATATACATGCCTTTGCCAGTTCTAGAAAATACATGGGAGGATTTATCCTTGGATTTTATGCTGAGTTTTCCATGTACTCAGAGCGGAGTTAATTCTATTTTTGTTGTTGTTGACAGGTTATCCAAAATGTCATATTTTATTCATTGCAAGAAATCTACTAATGTGGTGGCTGGCGTGGCTAAGTTATTTTTCAAGGAAGGTGTTTGTTTGCATGAAGTTCCCAAAATAATCACTTCACATCGTGATAGAAAATTCCTAAGCTATTTTTTGTGAGCATTGCAAAAGCTGTTTGATTCTTCTTTACAATTCAATAGCATAACTCATCCATAAACAGATGGCTAGATAGAAGCGGTCAACCGAACTTTAGGCAATTTGATTTGCAGTCTTTGTAGTGACAGACCAAAGCAGTGGGACATTATCATTCCATAGGTTGAATTCACTTACAATAGTGGTGTTCACAGTGCAATAGGGGGATCTCCTTTTTCTGTCATTTGTACCAAGGACCACAACACACTCTTGATTTACTTCAGTTATCTAAGGGAGATGGTGTTAGTATTTAGAAAAGTATATAGCGGAACAAGTAGTTGATGTGTGGAAAGAGGTAAAGCAAAGGCTGGAAGAAGCAAATCATTGCTATAAGCAAGCTGCTAATAAACACAAACGACGTGAGATATTTTAGGTGGGTGATCAAGTTATGGTTTTTCTACGCAAGGAAAGATTCCTAGTAGGTACCTATAACAAACTACAGCTAAAGAAGTATGGCCCTTATGCAATGCTACATTGCATCAATGATAATGCGTATATAGTGGATTTACCAGATAGTTTGGGTATTCCCAAAACATTTAATGTGGCGGACTTATCCAAGTTTCATGATTTAGATGTAGCTCTTTCTTCGGACCTTCACTTAAACTCAAGGGCGAGTTTTTCCTAAGTGGAGGAGACCATCGTTGATGAAGTAGTAGATGCTTACTTAAGCAAGATGGAGGCAACCAAGAAGGACGAAAGGAAGAAACATGGAACCAACCAAGGCCAAGAACAATCCAGACTACTGGATATACGATGTTGAAGTAAAGAGAAGTCCACAATTGCTACCACGGGTCATTTCATGGGCATGGAACGAGTTGAAGGAAGTCTACGCCGGCTCAATGCTGCGGCATATAACCTAGATTTGCCGGCGTTCATTCTAAACTGCCCGAAGTCAACGTTCCTGAGCCACTAGCTTTGTTTTAGCTTATGTTTTCCAATTTATTTATTGTATTTTCATTTTAGGGCTTTATGTATTCATATCTATAGTCTCCAAACTAACTTTTATGTTTTTTTAGAACTCATATATTGACTTTTATAAACCCTAATTGAGATTTCCTCTTAAAGTTGCAATCTTTATTGCAAATCTTGATCTTTATACACTTTGTGCTAGCGGTAGGCAGGAATCGATTTGGTTCGGTTTTTCCTAAAACCAAACCAAACCATAATTTACGGTTAGGTTTTTTTTTTCATCTTAAGCTAAACCATTAAATAACAGTTTGGTTCGGATTAAAAATTTCTTAAACCATTCAATAACGATTTGGTTCCGTTTAGATTATGCATTAAATCAAAATTCTAACTAAATTTTTTTTTATTCTAGTTTTTTTTTTTTTTTTTACATTTATGTAGATACTTAAATATTTATATCATTTTACAAAGTTTAGATTATAAATCACGACAAAATACTTTATGAATCCATCATACTTTTAATCTATAGTTTTCTATAAAATCAATTATTCACTAATAAAATACATTCACCAACAATACAAAGTCATAATTTATAATTTTTAATAGAATCATCAAGTCAATTATCTATCAATAAATTTAGCTAAAATAAAAATTTATCTATTAACAAAATTCATCAATGAATAAAATGATCCACTGACAAAATATATTAAACAATAATACATAATAAGAGTTTATAACTAAATAAATAAATTCCAAACTTTATAAAGTTAAAAGCTATTAAAAATAATAGTTCATCTTCAACAAAAAAATACATATCATGAGCCTAAAAAAAATTAAATAAACAAGTTCATTTTAATCAATATTCACATAAATATCAAATGAAATCATATGAAGATATAATAAAATACTATTATATTTTTCTAAAGCGATTTGATTCGATTTTAGAGATTGGTTTAGTTTACCTTCCAAACCAAATCATAAATTTACAGATTGGTTCGGATTGAAAAATTTTTAAACCAAACCATTAAAAAAAATCATATTTTTTGTTTGGATTGGTTTAGTTACAAATTAGTTTGGTTCAATTGGTTTTGTTGCCCACCCCTACTTTGCTACATCAAGAAGTACAATTGAGACTAACAACACAACATTTTATGATATTGAGAACTAACTTCAGGCAAAACTCGTGAATGAAGAAAAATGCGAAATATCTAGCTTAGAATTTAGCTAAGTAGTCCGACTTGCATAAACGATTATCGAAATCAGAACAACAACAGTAAAATCTTTCAAGTACCAACTCTGTCAAAATTTCCACCTACAATTAGGGATGTAAGCGGGCAGGTTTTTATAGGATTCCCGACCAGCCCAACCCGATAAATACCCTATAGGGTTTGGGACGGGTTTTGGGATCAATAATAAAACCCTATAGGGTTTTAGGATGGGTTTTGGGATGAACATAAAACCCATTGGGAAACCCGAATCCGTTTAAATATATATATATATATATATATTATGTTTAACTTCAGTCTTTGAAATTAACCAGTTGTGTTTCATTAATTGTAAAGCTATTTTTTTCTTTTTTATTAAATCATTTAGAAAAAGTGAAAAACCTTAGGACAGTAGACCAATACTCTATGGTCTCCACTTTCAGTTTTAGTTTAGGCTCATTCTCCTCAAATCCAAGTCTCTCACTCCCATTGTCGCGCTGTTTCGTTCAATGATTTTTTTTCCCATGAAAATGGTTGAGATTTTATAAAGAAGATTGCGTGAGTAATGATAAGAGTTTTTTCTTGGCCTGTAAAGTGGGAACCGATTGGAAATAGAAAAAGATGAAAAAAAAACATTTATAATAACGTTTTTAAATATTTTATTATGTAATGATTCTAATTTTATATCGGGTTTCGGGTTCGGGTTCGAGTTCGAGTTTTGGTTCGGGTACCCTATAGGGTTTGTCTAGCGGGTTTTGGGTTCATGGATAAAAACCTTACAGGGTTTGGGACGGGTTTTAGGAATAATCCTATTAGCTATTAGGTTCGAGTTCAGGTTTTAGTATATCCGTCCCAAACCTGTCCCGGTTGCATTCCTACCTACAATGAATAATAAAAATTGAAATAATGTATAATAAAATCTAGAGTCTTCAATACAATTTACATGCTTTTACTTACTTATTCTCGGTCCTCTTATATGCAAATTTCCCCATCTCATTCTCTACCTCACTTATCTCCATACCTATAGCAAAAGGGAAAATAAAACATATAAACTATAGTAGAAAATAGATGGAAATTTTTTTTTTAATGGATAAAGGATGTAGATTTTATGTGATCAGAACTCTCATCTATTTTTTCATTTGATAACCAATTTTGAGTGTGCGTCAATATCTCTATTGTATCTAGATTGAGTTAGCTTTTGGATGAGCTAATTATCCATCTAATAGTACTAAAAGTAGATTATAGAAAAAAAAATCCCCATAGCTGCTTGTACTAAAAAAAAAAGATCGCATAATTTCTCCTCGAAAATAAAATAAGTTGACACGACGAGGATAAACACATAACTTCAATTGTGAGAGGTTTTTCAAACCAATCGTAGACTTTATTGAGAGAAGTAACTAAAATCTACTTAGTCGTCGATATTATCTTGAAGTCAAAGAGTAATTAAGTAGTGGCAAATATAAATAAGGAACAACAATGAAAGAGAGTTGGGAGAGCTTAGGGTTAATAATAATGTTATCAAAGAAAATAACAGTTATACTATATATTGCTATATAATTTTCATAGGACGGGTACATGAGCTCTCAAAACCCCATACCCATAAATTTGGTAGCTCAATTTCTGTGGTGAGTATAGAAATACCGTACTGCCTGTACTTCATCCATGAGGAGCAAATTATGGAAAGTTGGATTCAGAACTTAAGCCATAACTTTCAATTTATATTGATAACATACTGAGCCATCGTCAACAAAATAGGTTTTAGATTTTAACAGTGATATCTTTTCGTTTCTATTCAGGATTGAGGATAGACCAATATAAGAGGTGTTAAGAATAGCCAAACAATTCTTTGCTTTAAATTGAATTGTGGGCTTATGATTGTGGGCAGTGGTTGATGGATGGAAACTTATATTGGTGTGCTCAATTTCAACTTCTTTAATACCAGAAATGATTGATTCACTTGTGATTATACCAGATTGATGTTACTTTAAGATTATACTCGTCAAAAACTGGGGTAGTCAGATTTTTACTCGTACAAAAATATTGGGGTTAGGAAGGGTTGAAGCCTGTCCAAATCTGGGTCAATAATTTTAGTGATTCATCATGTTTACTTTAATTATAAATAACAAATATATAAAATTCAACAAAAATATTTATAAAGGAGCAAAAATTTTAATTGAAGTTGATTTTTCTTTAAATACTTTAATAACAACGTTTAATCGTATGATATAACTTAAAATTGAAGTTTTGTTTGGATGAAAATTACTTCCCTTTGCTTCCATTTGGTTTTTTTCTTCTCTTTTTTTTTTTTTTTTATTTATAGGAAGGGAAAAAATAAATGTTTATGGAGTCAAGTCTATAGTCCAGCCGTGTTGATCACTTTCTAATTGGACTGGCAATGTCAAGCAAGTCAATCGGGGCAACTACTTATTCAATTTCCCTCTTCCAACCTGGGGTTATCTTTCGTTCTTGTAATAATTTTTTTTTTTTTAGTTGCAAATGTATTTCAAGTCAGTCTAGGCATGCCATAGCCTTTAGTTATGTAATATGTAGTGATATAGCTTCATTTTTTAGGACGACTGTAATTATCAACTATCAAAAACCCTAAAAAACAATTCAGTAAGTACCGAAATTAACATCAAGACCATTTTAGTTCGGATGTGGTAAATGGGAATCACAGTAATAAATGTGATCAAGATTGGCATGTTTGGTATGCAGAATCGGCTATAATAGAATTGTAAATCTAGTTTTCATTCTCTTTCTCAATATTTGGAAACATTTTTAGAAGCCAGTTTTAAAAGGGAATTCGATTCTATCTTTAAGAAAGCGGAATCGCGATTTCATTACACCCTTATTAATTATATGTAGTACAATTACTTTTTTTATCCTATCATGTATTCATATTTTATAGTTATTGTAAATGACATTATCGACAATTACACTTTTTAGTCATTCCATTCCATATGATCTTTCAAACATAGGAATAGATTCGTTATTCCCAAACTCATTCCATTTTAGTTCAATCCAATCCATTCCATTCCAGCGTACCAAACGTGACATAATTCATTCAATTAGCTCTGCTATTAGATAAGTGTTAAAAGATACTTATCTAAATAAAATATTTTGGCTATATTGGTTTATTATGATTTTGCTATATTGATGATAATCCACGCTTCCATAGATTTATCAACCAGGGGAGGGGGGTTAACTTTAGAGTAGATTATTTTATCTAAATTGAGGTTAACCCTAGGCTTTTGATACAGATGAAATCTAACAATGAATTTTAGAGACATGATAATATAAATCTCTTGTATTAGGTTAAATTTTGATACAGAGTAAATCTAACAGTGAATTCATGGATCTTAATGCAATTACAAAGGTTTTGACTAGGAAGAGATTCAAGTTGATCCACTTATAATTTTAAGGGGTAGTAATCTCAAGAAAAATCAATTTAATTAACAAATTTCACAATTCAAGATGATTAATACAATCATCGAAGGAAATAAGACGTTACATGGTCAACATAGGAGGATTTCAAAGCCTTCCTAGCCTTGCAATTGAATTGAGTAAATTTATATTTTGATCTTGATTGATGATAGTCGGTGGATGCTTATGATTAGTAGTCGTAGATAATTAAGTAGTCAACTTGAATTTGATGATTTAATAATAAGTATAGCATTTAAGATCCTTGAGAGATGATATTTGTACTTGTCAGGAGAAAATAACCCTAATATGATTTCAGTCAAATCAAACGATCAACCTAAAATAACAAGCTAATTCTCCTCTTGCCTAAAGCAATAAACAAAATAACAAAAAATTGCATAATAAAATAAATAACACCACGATTTACATGGAAAATCTCAATGGAAAAACCACGAGACTAGCAACACACAATTCTTCCACTATCAAATAATAGGATTACATATACTTTCCTCACTAGATAACACTAATTGATCACTCAATCATTACCATAAATTAGTGAATTACAACTTGAATAGGCTTCTCTCTCTAAGTTTTAGGATAGCCTCCACTCATCATCTCATAAACCCTAGAATAAAACAAGGAGTATATATATCGAAGACCAAAGGAAAAACATGCTGCAATATAAGCTGGTAGGAATAAATTATAGGCGGGCAGCGTTCGACATCAATGTTCAAATTCAACATTCTAATGTAAGTGGGTATCCTGGTGGCCTTGGCCGCTATGCCGACGGCGTACCCCGTAGGCCAGTGGTGTTGACGTCGAGATAGCTACTCTACACCTCTAAGTAAACAATTCAAAATTGAAGGCCAGCTATATTTGTTGTAAAGGTTGGCGACCTATCTTCTCCAGAGGCTAGCGTACAACAATAGAAGTCCTTTACTTGCACAAAAATCTCCTTATTCCAAGTCTCTTCCAAGTATATATCATATACTTAGGATATCATTAGTTATAAACCCATATGAGTTGGATCTATAACCTAACAAACTCCCCTTTAACTCATATAGGGGGTTCCATCACAGCCACTATCTTCCTGCAACACCTTTCGTTTGACTGAACCCTTTCACAATCAATTTTTACCTTATACCTTGATTGTGAGCTCTTTTTATTATTCTTTAGTCTGTATACCCTTTTGTGCTTTAGTGGTCTCTTACCCTTAGGTAGTTTCACCAAGTCTTGTGTGTGATTTTCATGCAAGGATTTTATCTCTTCTTGCATGACTTCTTGATAACACTTTGATTCTCCCCCATTAATCAACATCACATACTCATTTAGATTGTATCTCACTGATGGTCTTCTATCTTTTGAATATCTCCTCAACTCAATCTGTTGATAAGGCTCATAGGGCTCTTCAACTGAATCTTCTATATCACCCCAATCATTGTTAAAATCTTCAAAGGAGAGCACTAGGTCTACATTAACTGGGATCTCATATGAGGATTTTGAATTCTCAAGCTTTTCTATATCTTCAATGGTTTAGTTTTCAATAAAGACCACATCCCTACTCCTAACAACCTTGTTGTCAGCTAGATCCCATAACTTGTAGCCATACTCATTATATACATAACCCAAAAAAAATACATTCCTTTCATTTCGCATCAAGTTTCCATCTATCATCCTTGGGACTTTGCACAATTGTCCTGTAACCAAACACAAATAAATATTTATTGGAAATACCTTTACTTGTCCAAATTCTCTTTGGAATATCTCCATCCAGAGCATAAGAGGGGGATAAATTTATCAAATCAATCGCTATCCTTCCAGCTTCACCGTAAAAGGATTTAGGAAGCTTTGCATGAGATAACATACACTTCATTCTCTTTGTGATAGTGCAATTCATCCTTTTTGCAATGCCGTTATGCTATGGAGTCTTTGGAATTATCTTTTCTGGTTTAATCCCATGTTCCTTATAGTATTACACAAAAGGTCCTCTATACTCATCACCATTGTCAGCTTTGACAGATATCAACTGTCTTCTAGTTTCTCTTTCTACTTTAATGTGGAATTGCTTAAATACATTCAACACTTGATCCTTGAACTTTAAAGCAAAGGGCCACAACTTCTTAGAGTAATCATCAATAAAGGTAACAAAATAGAGAGTACCACCTACTACCCTATCTTTCATGTAACACACATCTATGTGAACTAATTCCAACATATGAGATTTCCTAGCAGGTGCATCTCTATAAAATGCAACCTTATGTTGTTTTACAATTAGACAGTCAGAAAAAGTTTTCAAAGGAATACCTTTTGCATTAGGAAGAAGTTGCTTCTTGATAAGCATCCGAAGCCCTTTCTCATTCATGTGACCAAGACGCTTATGCCAATTCTATAGAAGTGTCATCAATTAGATTCACATCTCTTTTACTTGGCTTTGTTGATATTAAGTAAAATGTATTGCTTTTCTTCCCTTTTGCCATAATGAGAGAGCCATTGGTGAACTTCCATTTTCCTTCACCAAAGTGGCTTTTATAGCCTTCATCATCAAGTTTTCTTGCAGAGATAAGGTTTAGGTAGATATATAAATCATGTCTAACGGCTCTAAGAATGAGCCTGCAACCAGTGTTTCTTTAAAACAATATTACCAATGCCAACTACTTTGGATATATAATTGTTTCCCATGCTAACATTGCCATAATCACCAGCAGTGTAGGAGGAGAAGAATTCACTATGTGAAGTCACATGAAAGGAGGCACCGTGGTTTGTGACTAAATCATTGTCATGACATGCAAGGCTAACATAGTCCTCATCCTAGCAACCGTAATCTCTTCATCTACTGTTGTAGCAGTTGTGTCTGCATCATATTCATCATCTTTATCCTTACCCCGCTCTCTCTTCTAGAGTATGTATTCTCTCTTGAAATGACCCGGCTTGTTACAATAAAACATTTGATGTTTTTCCTTCCTCTGGATTTAAATCTTCCCCTATATATGTCTGATCTATCATCCTTATCAAATGAGCCTCTGTTCCTGCTCCTACCACACATTCCTTGCTTATCAGAAGTGACCTAGACTCAGAACTTGCATCAAGATCCGTCCTCCTAGGCTCTTCATTCCTCAGGCTATCCTTCACCATTACTATGGTGAGCTTTCCCTCTAGGGTAAAGTTAGTGATAGAAACAACAAGTGTCTCCCAGCTGTCAGACAAAGAACATAACAACAACAGTGCCTGGATCTCATCATCAAACACCAGTTTCATGGCAAACAATTGATTCACAAGCCCCTGAATATCATTCAAGTGCTCTGCCATGTTGGATCTATACTTGTATTTTAGATTAACAGCTCTCTTAATCAAGCAGGTTTTATTCAAGACAGTCTGTCTCTCATATATGGATTCAAACTTCTTCCATAGGACATCAGCCTTGGTTTCTTGAGCAACATTGTGATAAACATTGTGACAAACCCATTGTTGGATATATCTGACAGTTTTCCTATGCATGATTGCCTAATTTGCATCAGTTTTATATATTAACTTCACACCATTATCGCCTAAAGGCAAGTATAGATCTTTACAATACAATAATATTCCATGATAGATTCTAGATGGAGTAATTCGATAAATTCAATTTAATCATCTTACTTGATGATTCTACCATGTCCGCACTAAAACTCAGAAACAAACCCTAATTTTTTTTTCAACCATGGGTTCTGATACCACTTGTTAGGAGAAAATAACCCTAATCTGATTTCAGTCAAATTAAATAATCAACATAAAATAACAAGTTAATTCTTCTCTTACCTAAAGTGATAAACACAATAACAAACAATTGCATAATAAAATAAATAATACCAGGATTTACGTGAAAACCCTAATTTGGGGAAAAACCACAGGACTAGCAGCACACAATTCTTCTACTATCAAATAATGAGATTACACAGACTTTCCTCACTAGATAACACTAGTGGATCACTCAATCATCATAAAAAATTGGTGGATTACAACTGGAATAGGCCTCTCTCGCTAGGTTTTAAGATAGCCTCCACTCATCATCTCATAAACCCTAGAATAAAACAAGGAGTATATATATCAAAGCCAAAGAGAAAAATACACTGCAACATAGGCTAGCATGAATAAATTATAGGCTGGTAGCGTTTGACAGCAGTGTTCAAATTCTGCATTCCAATGTTGATGGGTATGCCGCTATGTCAGCGGCATTGAAGCCAACCTAGCCACTATGCACCTCTTTACAAACAATTCAAAATTGAATGTCGGCTATATTTGTTGTAAAGGCTAGCGACCTATCTTCTCCAAAGGCTACTGTACAGCAACAGAAGTCCTTTGCTTGCACAAAAATCTCCTTATTCCAAGTCCTTTTCTAACTATATAGCATATACTTAGGATATCCTTGATTATAGATCCCATATGAATTAAATCTATAACTCAACATTACTTTTTTTTTTTCACAACTAGTAGGTTCAATAGGTATATTCGGAAAGAAAATGATGTTAGGATATAATTAAAAATATGATTTTAGCTTGTTAGAATAGAATCATCTAAATTTTCACGTCGTCACGGTTCGATTCAAGTCTAAAACTAGACCCGAACCATCGATTCCCAGTTCCAAAAATGGTGGAACAGAAATTGAACCAGTAAGAGCCAATTCGGTTCCCATTATTCGGTTTCTGTTCTAGAGGAACTGAAAACCATGAAAAAATAATAAACCAATTAAATAATTTACTTAACTAAGAAAAATGCAAAATAAATTTTTAACTTGAAATAACATTGAGCCTAAAAATAATTGTTCATATCATTAGTTAAAAGAAATTCTATAATTAAGTTTTTATTTATATACAATCACTTATACTCTTTTAGTTGTTATATTAGTAATGTGACACTATAAAATATTCAAGATATAAATAATTCTAAACAACAAAAAACGAATCACACATTGTTAAGAAATAAAGTCTACTTTAGTAAGAAGTCTGCATAAATTTAACAATATATGATTTCAAATGTATTTATTATTTGTGTTGTTAATAATAACACATTAAATATTGTGAATAGGAAATAAATTTTTTTATTATTTATGCGAGAGTAGTTTTAAATATTTGTTTTTTGATCATAATTTTTTATAATTTTCTTTTCTTTTTTTTTAATAATTTTTATGTTGTAGAACTGCCGGTTCTTGAAACGACGACTCCAAATCCATCGAGTCATGTGGTTTTAGGATGGAACCGTAAGGACCCATCATAATCGATGGATCCTTTACCGATTCAGATTTGCCATTTCTTGGCCTGTTCTCGGTTCAAGAACCACCAGTGATGGGTCAGGTCGGTTCTCCATTCGGAACCGACCCATGATGATGTCTATCTAGATTTATGATTAAGATGTAGTGTCTAATAAAAATTTAAAACTTCATCTTCCATATTATGAAAACTTTTTATGTGTGATTATAAGTATTTTCGTACCTTAAATTTTATATTCCTACATATTATGTCATGATCCGAATAGCAAATAACTATGAGAAAAATTCTTCTCTTTCTTATGTGTGTGTATCATCGTTTCACTGAGCATAAATAAGTTCCCCATCAGGCATAGACGGTAAAACCAAGAGACACTAATATTGTACTAAAAACATTAGGACAGACCTACCATTAAATCCTAATTTCGGTATGCATGTGCCAATGTTGTAATGAAGCGTCGAAAGCGGACACGGTTCTCAAATTTCCAAAACTGAAAAACCACTTCATCCAATCGGTATCAATTCGGCAATTACTTGACGAAGTTCATATGTTACATATGTTGACTTGTGACAGTGACATATGAAAGAACGTCGTAGATATTAAGAAACAAAGATGTCTGTAATGGTTAATGTTCTGGGAATTTTCGCAAAGCCTGTAGTGCTTCTCTATGCAAGTCATTGTCCTTATTTGGATAGAATAACATAGACTAAGGAATCAACAGGTTTTCGTTTTCCATCTTATTTTAGCAATATGCAGCGTATTTTAATAAATATTTTATATTGTATTTATATATTTTTTTTAAATGATATATAAATTTTTTTTATATACATTTATATTTTATTTATATTTGATCTATTTGATTTCTTGATAAGAATTATTAACTTTTTTTTATCTATATCTATTTTATAAATAATTTATAAAAAAAATTAAAAAAAATATCTGTATCTACTAAAAGAAGCCAAACAAACAGACCGTTAATTGAGCTCTTTAGACGGGAGCGGACGTGAAGGTGAAAAAGCCAATGAAATCCCCATCAAATATCCTTATAGCGTACGTACGTCGTTATGTGCTAAACGATGATGCGAATATCCGGTCCACTATACATGTGTTTTATTCTGTTTGGATGAGTTATGTACCGTAACATAAAAGTGAAAAACCATAAACCATTATATCTATTGTCTAATTTTCATATGCAATAGCACGTAATTTACAATTACATGTACAAGGTAATTTGTGAAAAAAAAAATTCGTAAAAACTGCAGAGGAAAACGTTGAGAAGATATATCGAAATAGGTGTTAAGTATAAGAAAAGGAGTATATATATATACGCAAATACATAAGGATATATAACTTCTTCTTCTTTTTTAATTGTTAGTTCAATGAGAAAAGATTCATTGATAGTTGCATGCCACGTTGAATAATTAATTACGTATAATTATTGATAAATCTTTTTTATGTAGACAATTTCATAAAAAATATAATCTCATTTAAAATATGATGTATTTATTTACCACTTACTTAGAAAAGTTGCGTATCACTCTTTTTTCCATTTTGACACTGAAAATGTTATTGCTAACTATAAAAACCTTTTCTCTATTTAAGGGAAACCTTTTTCTTTTTCTAATGTCATTGTTAACTATGGGGATGTAAATTTGCTGTTTTAAAATGCTGTTTTTTCAGTGGCCAAAAAAAAAAAAAAAATGCTGTTTTCACTTTATCCCAATAAATACATATTGCCACTATATGTAAGAATGTTTTTATATTTTAAATTTATTAACACATGTCAAGTTTTTATTAGTGAGGGCAAAATGGAAAGCGTAGGGCAGCAAATATTTTTCATAACCCTGCTTATCGTGCCAATGGCTATTCCAAAGTCCATGTCAATAAAGTCAAATTGTTCGTAAATAACAAGGGAACCTACGCAAAACGTAGCATTTGGTTCAATATTGCAACAAGGATGTCCATGTCGACAAAATAAATTAAGTTCTTAAATAACGAGACAGAGGTCAATACAGCTTTATGCCTGTTTTCTCTTTCGTACTATATATGCATAATCTTTGTGCTTAAATTTTCAATAGAAAAGAACTTCTCATTCCTAATTCAAGCAGCAAAAATGATGGACGGTGATCAAGAGAAGCTTCAGTCCCTTGGCTACTTTGGCATTTTCAAGGAATCCTTCAAAATCATATTCTCGTGGAAAAAGATATTCACCCAAATCACACTTTCACTAATCCTTCCTCTTGCATTCATCCACTTGTTTCAAATCCAACTTTCGGGTTATCTCCGATACAGGATTTTTCACGAAGAACACTATTATTATCATCACCAGTATGAGCATGCATCTGATACTCTTAGAGCAGAAGTTTTAACGTATTGGGCCATTAAAATCGCCTATTTTTTTGCCTCCTAGTACTTTCACTCCTGTGCACCGCAGCAGTAGTTTACACCATAGCAAGCATATACACAGCAAAAGAAATCGGTTACAAGAAAGTCATGAAAGTGGTGCCAAGAGTTTGGAAGAGACTGATGGTCACATTCTTATGGATCTTCTTCTTCACTTTCATTTATGGCTTGCTTGGTTTTGGACTTTATGTTATGTGGGCGATTTGGTTGGGTTTCACTACTTTTGGCGTTGTCATTGGAGTGGTTTTGTTGGTGTTATACTTGGCTGGTTTCACATACTTAACCGTGATTTGGCATTTGGCAAGTGTGGTCTCCGTCCTAGAAGAGATTTATGGCCTTAAATCCATGGTCAAGAGCAAGGACTTAATAAAAGGTAAAACCAAAGTTGTTATTGGTCTTTTTCTAACCTTATCCTCATCTATGTAGGAGATATGTTCGTATTTAGGGGTTTCGTCTTTTATTGGTGGTGGTATGAGGGTACCTTCCCCATAACCTGTCTAGTAATCGGAATCGCATGTCTGTTGCTACTTTTATGCCTAATCCTCCTTGGCCTCGTTGTGCAAACCGTGATTTACTTTGTCTGCAAAGCATATCACCGCGAGAGTATTGAAAAGCCATTATTAGCTGGTCATCTTGATGCTTATCTAATGGACTATGCTCCACTTAAAGAGGATCCAGCCGTAAACGATGTTCAACTAGGGCAAGTCAATGTGTGATTGATGATGGCTGAGGAAAGGCTTACACTCCTGGAGGAACTTTGTGTGTTATGAAAATGGTAGCGATGGTAATAGAAATGAATAAATAATATATATTGTAAAGCAGCATCCTAGAATGTTTGTATGACTACAAGTACATTGATTTAAGGATGCAGCTTTATTTTATCACTTACCCGAGCTGCAAACAAACTATTTGCTGTAATCTTATAATGATGCTTTTAGTTTTTGTTACTATGTTCCCCAAAGTTTTCAATTTACATGGTGATCGGTCCTTCTGGTCTCTAAGCTATGAGTGCACAGCTAGTATTGGTCTTTTCTAATGTTTGATCCATGCCTTGGGGAGACCGATCTTATCTTAGTTGGAAAGGATGGGATATATTTATTATTATTAATTCAACCTTGGTTATAACAATGTTTATTTTAGTCATTTGAATTTTTCAGCATATTTTCAAAAATAACATGAAGGTGATCAAACAATTATTGGATCCGATCGACAAGATATATGACTTTCGGCCAACTAGCGAACAAGATAAATCTGTCAATCCACGGGACAATTTATTAATGTGTGAAAATTTTAGCACCATATATATATATATATCCATATACATACACGTCATATCTATTGATTTTTTTTCCCAATAGATGTAATATCAACCATTTTCTTTATTACGCATATCAAAATTTTATTGGTGTCTATGTAACATATATCAATACGTGAGTAATATATTAATTTCTATCGAATCGTTTTTTCATTTGATGGGGACAACTTATAAATATGTAGAAAATAACATAATTGACTCATATGGTTTAAAGATATTTATATATTATTGTTTTGTTTGTATTATCACTTTATTTTATTTAGGCTAGATTTAGTATTATTATAATCACAATAGCCGTTATGTTATATGGTAGGAATCTAATTTGATCTTAAGCATGGATAATTTTTTGATCGAATAAAGAAATTTTCTCAAGTTGGTATGGCATCTTTCATTTTTTTGTTTTCACTTTTTTTTTCCTAGGTCATCTAAAATCTATGGTGGTAGTAGCTATCATCCTTCTAATTTTCCAAGATTTTATGAAAACCTATTCATAGTCCCTAGTTGTGGTTCCCGTCAATCTTGCTTACGTGAGTCGTGATTATCAATCACGGGTGTGAATAGGACTTGGATTTTATTCGGGATTGGCATCGAAGTTCGTGGACGCAATTCAAGAAATTGTCAGCAAGCATACTGTTGCATCGCCACTTGTAGTTGCATAAAAAACAACATTTTTCATTCATTATCTACAAAAGTTGCGGTTAACTTTGCCCTACATTTGGTTTGTTCGAACTAAAAGATTATGTGGTTCTTCATTTCCCTGCAACGCCGATCATTTACCAAGAACTAACACACTGGAAGTAGACTTGCACACCAATGCATTGGAACTTTTGCTTGCCGTCCGAATATTCAACGAGAAGTCATGTCTTGAACCATGAACGGAGAAAAAATATTTAAAAGAAAAAAAGGGAAAGAATTGTTCTTTATTCTTTTTTATTCGTGACATTGTGATGAATTTCTTAGCTGTCTTTGTACTATGGTTGCTTAGCCATGGAAAGAATGTAGAATTAAATCTAGATAAATGATTATTTGATAAATTAATATTTTGATTAGATAATAATTTCTTTTGGTTTTGAGTTAGGATAACGTACTAAATTAATAATCTTACTAAATATAAATAATGATAATTTATAAAAAATCGTTAAGATCCAACAAATATAAATTAATAATTCTTTAAGTACAAAAAAAAATTTCATATAGAGTTTATAATAATGTTTTTCAAAGCCACTTTTATTATTTTGTAATTTTACTCTTTGCTAAAATTGATGAGTATAATATTAATAAAAGGGATAACGTAAAAAATAAAATCTAAACTTTCACAAAATATTCAATTTGGTGCTTGAAGTTTTATTTTAAATAATTTGGTAACTAAGTTTTTACATATATTTTTTTTATCTAAAGCAAGTTTAATCAGGTACAAAAAATATATGCAAGAAACTTGCTTTTGGTACCAACTTACTTAAAATAAAACTTTAAGTATCTAATTAAACATTTTACAAAAATTCAAGTACTATTATTAACATTAACCCTTAATAAAATTTGTACTCTATTTACTTCAAATTTTTATAATATTTTATCATCCTAGGCATTAACTTTTAGAAACCCGTTCCTATATATGTGCCCATCCGTTCTAATTTCCAATAATCTGTCCAGTAATCGGAATTGCACGTTTATTGCTACCTTTGTGAACAATCCTCGCTGATCTTATCGTACAAACCGTGATTTACCTAGGCTGCAAAGCATCTCACCGCGAAATTGTTGACAGGCCATTGTTAGCTGGTCATCTTGGCGCTTATCTAATGAACTGTGCTCCACTTAAAGAAGCTACTACCGTAAAACGATGTTCAGCTAGGGCAAGTCAATGTGTGATTGATGATGGCTGAGAAAAAGCTTGTACTCCTAGAGGAACTTTATGTGCGATGAAATGGCAGTGATAGTTATAGGAATGAATGAATAATATATATTGTAAAGCAGCATCCTAGAATGTTTGTATGATTACAAGTACATTTGGCTTAGGGATGGAAGTACACATCTCTCCGGATTGGGGCCGAACCAGAATCAGCCATGACTGGTCCAGCTTTAGACTTGCCTTGCCAAGGCAGTTCGTACCTGCCAGAGACACTCGTGTGGTTAGGTAGGTCCAATTCGGATCCTTAGAACTTGCCGGTTCAAAAGGTTTGGTATGAAAATTAATAAGAATAATGTCCCCCTCACATTTATGTTTTAATGTAATAAAAAAGTCCATTTGATATTGGTTTTCTTCTAATTTTAAAAATTAAAAAAAAATTAGTCCTAACTAGTTGGAACCATCCAATAGACAAGCGAGTTCACGAGTTCAAACCATCCCACTATCAAACTAAGGCAGTTAAGGGTTCTAAATTTTAGGATCCTAACAGTATGATCATGATTCGACCCCAAACCACTCCAGTAGAACTCTTGATGCAGCCTTATGTATCACTTACCACAGTTGCAAACAAACTATTTGCTATAATCTTATAATGATGTTTTTAGTTTTGGTTACGATGTTCCCTAAAGCGTTTTAATTTACATGGTGATTGGTCTTTCCGATCTCTAAGCTATGAGTGCATAGTATTGGTCCTTTCAAAGTGTTTGATCCCTCCCTTGGAGACTTTGATCTTATCTTAGCTGGAAAGGATGAGATATTTTTTTAATTATTAATTCAACATTGGTTATAACAATGTTCGTTTTAGTCACAAGATTTTTCCGATGATCGATGTAGTTCCAAACCATCATTTGGAGTGTATTATCTAGTGTGATTGAATTAATTATCATTTTTTAAGGAAATTTTGGAATTTTCAATTATAATCAACATATTTTGAAAAATAATATGGACGTGATTAAACAAAAAAAATAGATAAGTAGTCCTTGAACCTCCTATCTTTGGCAACACCTTTTATTGACGGTGTGTCATATAAGTATGTGAAACAGCATACGATACATATGTGGTACTATATGTGATCTCACATTTTCATATGACACATCTTTAATGGATAGTGTTGTCAAAAATGGATAATCCTTTTATTCATCAAACAATTATTGGTTACGATCAACAAGATAACTTTCGGCTAACCAACAAACAAGATAAATGTATCAATTGCACAGGAACATTTATTATGGGCATGAAAATATGTCATGTATCCAGGGTATAAATACCTATTGATTTTTTTATTTTTATTTTCAATTTATGTAACGAACACATTTTTTTGTATTAACCCTTTCTTTCATTTTGTATGTTAAAATTTTATTGGTATCCATGTATCATGTATTTATGTATGTGGTGTATAGTATCTATTGAATCTTTTTTGCAATTGACAAAACAACTTTATACAAATGGTGTAGAAATTAACATTTGCATAATTGACTTGTATAGTTTAAAGATATCTATATGTTATTGTTTTGTTTGGATTATCATTTTATTTTATTTTATTTAGTCTAGATTTAGCATTATTATAATCTTTAACAATAGCGGTTAGATTATGTTTATATGGTAAGTATCAAATTTGATCTTAAGTATCTTTCTTTTCATGAGTAAAAGATGAATTATGGGATAAATTATATCAAAATATCATAATGTTTTAGGATAAATTCATTTTAGATTATAATATTTCAAGTGGTTAAAAAGATATCACATTTTTAAGGTTTAAGTTCCTTTGGAATAACGACTTTTGGAAAAGCGATTCAATTCAAGTCCCCATAGCACGTATCAACTTCTTCTGGTGACACGTGTCTTTAGAGATCTGAATTGAATTACTTTTCAAACATTGTAATCCAAAATGAAGTTATCTTCAAACGTTGTGATCTCTTTTTATCCACTCTAAATGTTGGGATAAAAAACAAACTTACCCCTCAAATATTATGATCTTATGGTATAATTGTCTCTCAAATTATGATTGAATATAGAAATTTTGTCAAGTTGTCATGGTATCTTTCTTTATTTTTATTTATTTATTTATTTTTTATTTTGTTAATATGAGATAATCTAAAATTTACGTTGGTAGTAGCTATCGACCTCTTTTTTTCAAGATCTTTTATGGAAGCCTATTCATAGTATCTAGCTATTGTTTCCCGTCAATATTGCTTACATGAGTTGTGATCATCAATCACGAGTGTCTATAGGACTTGGCTTATATATGTTCGGGATTGACATCGAAGTTATCATGGACATAATTCAAGAAATTCGCTATTAAAAGCATCCCGTTTCATCGACGGCAACGTGTAATTGCATCGAACAACATCCTTCGTTCGTTAACATCCACAAACGTATTGTGGTTAACGTTGTCATAGACTTGGCTTATTCAAACTAAAAGAAATTGTGGTGCTTCGTTCTCCTGCCATGCCGACAATATCCACCATGAATTACTTAACCGTCTTTATATTATTGTTGCTTAGCCAGGGAAAGTAAATTTTTGGCCCGACTATGCCCCCGCTCATTAACCGCCTCTACAAGGACTAATTACAGTCTCTGCTATATTTGAGCCTGGAGCAGTTACAATACCATTTTCTGCAGCCATTCCTATACTGTTGAGTGAACTTCAAGTAACTAAATGGAACTTTTAAAATGTCTATCTAATGTTTAATTGAATTTTTTGTGTTCCTAAACACTACGCATTCAATCAATACTTAGTACGTGTCAATTACTCTTAGAAATAATAAAAGGATGAAAATAGTAAAAATGGGTATAAAAAGTTTGATTAAATATGAAATTTAACTTTTTAAAAGTTTATGTACCTAAAATGGTACAAAAAGGTTAATTACATATGATAATGAATTTTTTAAAAATTCAGATAACTAATTATCCATTTAGTCAAAATTTAGTTACCAAATGGAATTTTTCCTTATTTTATTATTATTAACACATATAAAAACATACAATTAATTAAAAAGTAAACCTCACGTAATATTCTTAAGGAAATTTTTTTTTTATATGTTCACCCTTTGGTATCTCATTTGACTCAATCATAACTTCATAATGTAATATTATAAATTGATGGATGAATGTCAATTTCTAACTAGCCTTGGTTAGGTGGTAACCAAGTAATAATTTTTAAGTTGAGACACAAGTGAAATGAGTTTTCATCTCAATACAATCCAATATTCATTAGCTCTCTATCTAATTGGATTTCATTCTCCTCCTATTTATTTTAATAAAAATATTTTAAAAAATGCATTTTTTTTATTTTCCATGTTTAAAGAAAAACAGGACAATTATTAAAAATGTTTGCCCTTATTTTAAAAAATAGATACTCATTCATAGCTTATATTAAAAAAAAAATTAGTTATTGTAAAAGTATAATTCATTTTTCTATCATTTTATGAGTTTTTCCTATCAATTATTTACTACCAATGATATTTATTATTAATTGTAAATATTATTTATTTAGGTAGATTTATTTCTCATTATAGAATATGTTTTAATGTTAATTATCTTAGTATTTTTGTTATACAAGTATTTGGAAGAAACAAATAAAAAAATTATTTAATAAAATTAGCCAAGGAGAACCTTTTGAGAGAAAAACAATTTTTTTAACAAATAGTTTAACTTGAAACAAACAGATTACCCATTCTTTTTGTTGCAGCCAATCCGTATATATCATACTACAAAACTTAATTTAGTTTCCGAGGAGCAATATTTTTTCCTTTTCCTTTCACTACTAATTTTAAAAGTGTTTTTAGTGTACCAACTTTTGTTGGAATATCGTTGGTCTAGATCTTTTCGATAAAGGGTCGGAAGAAAGATGGGCTGAGATAACGCTGAATCTGTTACTGGACAACCTTCGAATAAACGAAGGCTTTGGTGGATCGGAATTTTAACTTGTGTGACTATTCCAGGTTCCGATGTTATTGTGATTGGTTGTTCTTAATCCTAATCGCAGTAAGGACTTATAGAAACATAATGGTCACTATAAATTATTGAAACCTATTTGAGTTAAGTTATTTACCTATTATATCTATTACATTTTCAACTTTATATATAATTGTTTACATAACTTATCATGCTTATATTTTTTTAATAAACTTACAATTTTATATAATATTTAATGATAAATCTTATATCTTTTTTATAAATAACTTAAACTAAATCTGATCCATAAATTACCAACTACCATAATTACTCATGAATTGTTGCTAATTTTCAAACCGGTCACTCTCTTTCTTACGGTGATGGTTTTTCGAAAATTGGACCGTCATTAATTCATATATTAAATTAAATTTTCCTAGATTATGGAATCATCTCAATTTACATCTTATCTTAGCAAATTATCCTAACCAAATATTTAGCTAATATGGACAAAAACTGCAGCGAAGGGGCCAATTCACGTCACTATCAAACGTGCCTATAGCGTACGTCATCAGGCAATAAATGGGAGATGAACAATTTTAAAATAATTGTTTCGGGGAAATATCTAAAACATGACATATATGGGATTCAATTTTAAAATAATCGTTTCAGGCAATTCAACGACACGTACATGAGGATGCAAAAATTAATTAATTAATTAATTAATAAACCCTTAAGATCCACGTAAAACTTTCAATTAGACGCGTCCAGAAATCTCGTTTATTTCCAAAATTTAGAAGAACATCGACAAAAACTAGATGAAAGAGAGCTAATTGGGATTCAATTTTTCGGGTTTTCTAATCTGCACACGTGATTTGAGATTTTTTTTTTTTTTTTTTGCCCCATTAAGTCACATATTGTCGCATAAGATTTTGACAAAGCACTTAATAATTGTATATAGTAAGAGTCATACGTTTATTTAAAATAAAAAACATCGATACGTTGGTTAATGGTTACAAAAGTATTGGATTTAGGTCATCTTTCGAGATTTTTCTCATCTTTGTATTTGCTTATATTTAACAAAATATAAAATGCCACAGGTGAGGAGGAAAAACAAAAATGAATCGAAGACGATGTTATAAGTAATAGAATGTGATTTACAACTATACAGAATACTTAGGTAACGAGATGTAAAAGTTTACTTTCTGAAGCAAATTATTGAACAGGGTTTTACGGGACTTGCTGAGTTCTAAGGAGAAGAAATTTTTGCATAAATGTTCATAGTACTTTTTTATTTTTTATTTCCCTTTCAAGTATACAATCAACATATGAAATGAAAAACTCTCTTTTTTTTTTCTTTTTAATTATTACTTGGACGCCCTCTTTGTTAGTGTGGTGTTGCGTGGTTGCTTGGCTAAACCTTGAAATCCGTGTCAACAGCATAATTTCCGTTTGTAAATAACAAGGAAACGTTAGTCAAATGCAGCATTTGGCTCAACATTGCAACAAGGAAATCCATCAGGACCGTGTGTGGTTTATGTTGTAAATTACAATGTCAAGGAGTTAGAGTTTTTCATGAAGTATTATAAACGGTGCATGCTTCTAAGCTTAATCTATGAACAAAAACTTCTCATTCTTATTCGCAACACAATCAGCAACGATAATGGCACACAATATAATAGGGAGTCAACCTCAAACTCGAATTACTCAAATGATTTATCGAGTTGACCTTGAGCTTCCCATATTTAGCTTAATTAGTTTGGGAGTTTAATCGAGCTCTGTGAAACTTGAATCGAGTATAAATGTTAATTGAATTCAAATCAATTTTGGATATTAATATCATTTTAGTTAGAATTAAAAATATATTCTTTAATAAATTAAGATTAAATGAGTTTAATTGAGTTTGATTCGAGATTATATTGTATTACTTTCAATTGAGTTCGAACTTAAAAGTCTTTAGCTCGATCAAACTCAAATTGAGATCAAACTTTGAAATTTCAGATCGATCTTAAACTCGAGCTATGTACTGTACCATATAGACTGCACTCGTTTTGCAGCCCAAATTGGGCATCTTGGAAGAGTCCTTCAAAATCATATTCTCTTGGAAAAATATATACACATATATTCACCCTAATCACTTTCCCTAATCCTTCCTCTTTCATTCATCTTCTTTTTACAAATACAAGTTTTAGACTATGTTACAAATTATTTCATGAAAACCACATTATTCTCACCATTATGCACATGCCTCTATCTCTGATACTCTAAGATAAGTTATTCTAACATATTGTGCTATTAAAATTGCTTATATATGTTGTTTGTCTCCTTGTGCTTCCGTTGCAATGCACTTTAGCAGCGGTTTACACCATAGCATGCATATACACTGCAAAATATATAACTTTACATGTTATGAAAGTGGTGCCAAGACTGTAGAAGAGACTATGGTCATATTCTTATTGATTTTTGTATTTAGTTTCATATATGGTACATTTAGCTTTGGAGTTTAGGTTATGTATGCAGTTTAGTTGAACTTCACTCTTATTGGAAATTTCACTGGAGTGATCTTGTTATGGCTATATTGGGCTAATTCCACATATATTTAAGTGCAATTTGGCATTTGGAAGGTGTGGTCTTTGTCTTATAAGAGATTTATAGTATTAAATCCATGATCAAGGGAAAAAATTGATGAAAGGTAAAACAAAAGATGTTATTGGTAATACTTGTAACCTTATTCTTATCTACTCAGAAATTTCGATAGACTAGGTGATGCGAACATCAAGTATATTAAAGCTGAAACCCAATAATGAGTATAGGAAGCAAAGCCTTTAGGAAAGCTAAATCAAATTAAGATGGAACCTTGACCTAAAGTTGTATTTCAAACACGAGCCAAAGGTATAAAAGATGGAACCTTTACCCTAAGTTGTATTGCAAACTAAAACAAAGTGTAAGTAGAATTGAATGCCATAAGAATCAATCTTGATAAGTTCACAAATTCTTAAGAGAACTAAAGGAGAATAAACTCTCACAAATTGTATTCATCAAATGTTAATTGTCTTTACAAAACAAAACAAAGGAATATATAAAACAAAAGAAAAGTCAAGAATTAGATCTGGCGGCCAAAAATATGCTGGAAGCTTACAAATAAACACAAGCGGTGTAAACAATTTTGCAGATAAAGCTGATAGTCACGGAATATATACGCAAACATGTCGGTGGTATACGTTGCAATGCTGGAAGCGTAGACAAAAGAACACAGCCAGTGTTCATAATATCCTTAAAGAAAACATTACTGGTCATTTTCTAAAACAACGTACGCCAATAGTATAGAAGTTGAACATCGGTGGCATTGGAGACGGTTTTAGCAAATTTGGTTTTGTACGACTTCAACACCGCTTTAAGGCTAGTGGCGTAGCACTGCAAGGTTGCCGGTGTAAGACTTCTTTGAGAGCAATTCCAAATCTGCAATGTTGATGATTCTTCGAAGGTTCGTACAACATTAACAAGCTCCCAATTGTTATCTAATGACAATCCTTGATGAAGTCTCCATGCAATGCTTGCTTCTTCCAAGTCTTCTCAATGAATGCTACTAAGCCTTCCTCATTCTCTTAGCTTTAGCTCGTGTGACCGATCCTGCTGAAATGTATAATAGGTCTTAGATATAGCATCTGTTGTTGCATCATTCCCCCTCTCCTCAAAAGGATTCGACCTCGAATAAGCACCATCTACATCAAAATAAGACAAATCAGAAACATTAAAGGTTGCACTAGCATTATACTCACCTAAAAGATCCAGCGTGTAAGCATTATCATTGATCCTTGCAACCACTTGAAATAGACCATCGCCTCTCAGTTGCAACTTAGAACGCCAGTGTTGTGGGAATCTCTCTCTGAACTTGTGCATCCACACCCAATCGACTGGCTCGAAAACAACTTTCTTTCGCCTTTTATTGGCTTGTTTGGCATATTACTCTATCCTCTATTCAATATGTTACTAAACCTTCTCATGCATTTGTTTGACCAATTCTACCTTCTTCTTTCCATCTGAGCTAACACACTCATCTATAGGTAATGGTAACAAATCTAAAGGAGTCAAAGGACTAAATCCATAAACAATTTCGAAAAGCAAAAATTTAGTTTCTGAATGCACACTCTTATTATATACAAACTCTATATGTAGAAAACATTCTTCCAATTCTTTAAGTTCTTTTCAATAAGAGCTTTTAGCAACTGATATAAAATCCTATTAACTACTTTTGTCTGTCCATCAATCTATGGATGATAAGTAGTTGAAAACAACAATTTGCTCCCCAATTTTTCCCATAAAACCTTCCAGAAGTGGCTCAGAAATTTTACATCCCTATTGGAAACTATGCTACTAGGAACTCCATGTCGTCGCACAATTTCTTGAAAGAATACATTAGCAATGTGAGTTGCATCATTAATTTTATGATAGGGAATAAAGTGAGTCATTTTAGAAAACATGTCAATAATCACAAACACAGAATCATGACCTCTTTTAGACCTAGGTAAACCTAAAACAAAGTCCATGGATAATTCTACCCAGGGTTTACTAGGTATAGGCAAAGAAGTGTACATGCCATGGGGTAAAACCTTAGATTTTGCCTGTTTGCAAGTGATACATTTCTCACACAATCTCTCGATATCTCGATTCATATGTGGCCGAAAGAAATGTTTATCCAAAACATCTATAGCGTTCACTTCGCTGAATGAAATAAGAGGGGAATGGAATTTCAATTCGAAAGGAATATAATAGAGCTATAATATTTATTACAATATTCACTTGGTGTAAAAAGTAAAACAAGTAATTATTAGAGTAAAAGGTAAAATATCTATAATTCCTCTTGTATTTATTACAGATAGAGGATAATTATATTTGTGTTATTTTCAAGAAAGGGGTATTTATGATAGTTAAAAAATAGACCATTGAATGACAATTTATGGGTTAGAGATATGAATTGCTATTCATCATTTTACGTGATAGCAATTCATTATGAATTTTCATTCATTTCAAGTGAATACCATAATATCAGTTTACATTGAACGATGAAGAAATGAATAGCTATTCATGTCAAGTGAACGGACTGCTAAAGTTTTCCTAACCCTAAAATGTCCCATTTGTCATCCCCCACGAGACTCTTTCACCAGCAATTCCCTCAAAGAACTATTAGGCACACACAGTTGTTTTTCTCTAAATAAATACCCATCATGTCTATGGAACTTACCAAAAGCTCCTTTATTCACATGTCTCGTACACATTAGCGAAATCATGATTAGTAACATATAAATCTTTAATATACTCAAAACCCAATAATTTTGCTTTTAAAGTAGAGATTAATGCAAACTTCAAGACAATGTGTCTGCCACGACATTTTCCTTACCTTACTTGTATTTAATTACATACATAAATGTCTCAATGAACTCCATCCATCCAACATGTCTTCGATTCAACATGTCTTGTCCCTTCAAATGCTTCAAGGACTCGTGATCAGTGTGAATGACATACTCCTTGGGCCACAGGTAGTGTTGCCAAGTCTATAAGGCACGAACTAAAGCATATAATTCTTTTTCATAAGTTGGATAGTTTAAACTGGCTCCACTTAGCTTCTTGTTAAAGTAGGCAATTGGTTTCTTTTCCTGCATTAAAATAGCCCCTATACCACAACCAAAGCATCATATTCAATTTCAAATGTCTTTTCAAAATTTGGTAATGCTAGAATTGGTGCAAAATAAGTTTTTCCTTAAGCAAATTAAATGCCTTTTCTTGTTCACTTGCCCATTTAAATCACACACTCTTCTTGATTATCTCAATCAATTAGGGCTTTTCTTGATGATATTCTCTCCACTCGTTACCTTTTTCCACTCAGTAGTTCTTCTCCCTAAGTCATATATTGAACTCAGTGATTCTCAACCAAGAAAACTCTTGTGACTCAAATGAATATTCAAGAACAAATTAGGTCAAGAACAATTAACAAAACAAATCAAAGGATCAAGGATAGAGAAAGACAAGACCATTCAAGAACGAACACAAAAATAAAAAATTAGAATGATAAAACCTATGGAAACAAGATCAAGATTCACACTTTCATCAATTTTCATCTCTTTTTTTTTTTTTCCATGAATTCTTCAGTAGTGAGGAAGCAAAAATTTAAAGCAAACAATACCATTCGAGCTGAATGCAGCTAGACTTAGATGAAATTAAATATGAGAAGCTCGAATACAAGCTATGGAGTAAATATTTTTTTTTATCTTTTTCATTGCTTTTTATTTATTACACCCTTACATATTTATATTGTAATAACTGCATGTGAATGGTTATTACTAATTCTGCTCTTTTGTAATATTTTCTGATTCTGCCATGTGCTAGATATGCTAGCTCATAGTATGCATATACGTAAGATACTAATAACTAACTGAAATGACCTAGATTTACACTTATTCAAATTCCATGTGTTTAAGTATTTATATTAAAATGTTGAATTTAAGGAGCATGATTATGTTGTTAGTAGTTTAAGATATATGATTTTGTATGTGTATATGTTGACATTAATATTTTGTTTTATATGCATTAATGTGTGGGTAATGAAATTATTAATGTTGTCTGTTGTTCATTAAAAGGTTAAGTTAAGTTAGATTAATAACTCAACCATAATTTCACTTAAGTTAGTTGATTAAGTTCTTGTAATTAAGTTAGCATTTATGCCTCAAATATGAGCCAAATGAAGTTCAAATTAAAGTTAAATGCAACCTAAAGTTATTATGCATTAAGGGGTAATTTGGAATGTGAAAAGTCAAAATTAAGCTAATTTAACTTACTTTTTGAAGGCAGCCAAATTTTATCCGAATTTCCTTTTCTTCTTCCATTTCTTTCCTTTTCCATTTCCATCTCCATTTCCAAAAGCAAGACAAGGTTTATATCAAGTTTAAAATCCAAGTTACTCCCAATACAAGGTATATATATATATATAGTTGCACTTGAATTTTTAGTTAAGGTTGTTGTGTTTTATTTTCCTTTCGTGAAGTGGTTGCAAGGATTATTGGATGCATTTAGCTTAATGTTAATCAAATGGTTTGTTCATGCATGGATGAGTAGAGAAGTGTTATGAGTGTGTGAGGTTGTGCATGCATTGTTGTATGTTTATGAAGTGTGGGGAAGTTGTTAAGAAGATTTGTGTAGAGAAATTTAGAATTGATGGAAGTTGGTTTTTGAAGTGTTTAATTGTGTTGAGTTTATGCTTTGAGTTAATAGAATTGAGTAGTGTATGTTGGAGTGAGTATATGAAGTGGAAGTGTAGTTGGGCAAAGTTTTAAAGTGTATTAAGATGTAAGTTTGCAAAGTTGAAAAACAGGGGATTTGAATTTTCGTTTAACCTTGTTTTCAAAACGTACGCCGCATCTGGGGATTCTACGCCGCGGCGTATAGGCGGTGTAGAAAGCCACAGAATTAATTTTCCTAACGCCGTTTGCAACGCCGCCGGCTTATATGCCTAAGATTTGCCAGCGTCTGTTCTTCAGAACGTACGCCGGCAATTTGAGTTTCTACGCCGCCGCGTAGAGGCGGTGTTGAAAGTTCACAGAACCAAATTTCTTAAAGCCGACTGAACGCCGCGGCTTTCGCTAGGAAGTCAGCCGGCGTTCTTTCTTCTAACTTGTACGCTGGCTTTTGGGAATCAAGGCCGCCAGCGTAGGTTACAAAGGCTGACGGCGTACGCTTTGAACGCTGCCAGCGTTGGCAGTGTACATTTTCAGAACATTGAACACACCGGCTCAACGCCGCCGGCGTTGAGTGCCGGCGTATCCCTTGAGTTTTTGAATTTTGAGATCTTTTTCTAAAAAGTTTCCAAAGTTATTATTTGAGCATTTGAGTTTTTGGTAAGCAATTTGGGATATATTAGGACGTTTAAATGCTTATTCGTGACTGTATATTCAATTATTTGAATTTCTTTGATAAATTGTGATATGTAGATATAATATGTATATATTTGTGAGAATGAAATATATAATTGTTGATTTATTGATTATTGTGACATTTCTATTACAGTTAAGGATTCTTCGGTTAGTTCATCACCGACAGATCCTAGTTCTATTCTAACGGGTTCAGGTACGCAATAATTTGTTTGATGTTTGCTAGGACCAGACATTTCTAATTTGACCTAAATTGATTCGATTTAACATTTGAATGAATTGGATGTCTATTACGCTGTTTAATCTGGTCCGAGGAGCAGCAAACCTGTCATTGCAAACCTGTCATGATGCAATGACATGTTAGCTAGGCGCTTAACCAAGTCATGATGCAATGACTATACCATGATGCAATGGTACGCTATGATGCAATAGCGATTCTTTTGGTTAAGTGGGTAGCAGATAGGGGGGAATGTATCTGTGTAACGTTTGCTTAAACTTAGGGGGAAATACCATGATTTAGTTCAGGGTTTATGGGAACTTGTGAACTAGGCTCATATTATGGACTGAGTTTAAGTAGAGTCGGGTAACGGCTTTTAAACCCTAGATGAAGCTATTATCTTCATGGAATAGATATAGGAGATATAAGTATTCGGACTGCTTGTATCAACCCCTTGAGCAGCTACTGTTACTTAGGATCCCTGGATTCCCGAAGTGTGACCGGGGTTTGAATACCCTCTTGTTGATTTGTAAATCAAAATGTAATAAAGATAACCACTTGTTCTACGACGCATTACATGAATTGAATGACTTGTTATGCATTGGTTATTGTGTACTGGGCCTCTGGCTCACTTTTGCTGCTTTGCAGGTCATGGAGACGAGTATTATGATGACTTAGGCTATGGGTCCGATTTCAAAAGATTTTTGGATGAGTGGGACGAATAGGATTCGATCACCCTGGACCTTTGGAAGACTTTTTACGATGGAGAAGTTATGTATAGATGGCTTAATAGTTAAGCCAAATTCCTTTTGTAATGACCTAAGAATCCTTAGGATTCTTATGTTTTGAGAAAACATGTAATTTGTTTTATAGTGTCATGTATTGGCACCAAACGATGTTTATACGATGTAAATATATGTATAGATTGCTTTTGTTAGCAATCTTGTTTTATTTAAAAGCTATTTACAAAGTTTGGTGATTTTGATCAAACAATTTTCATAAACTGTTAGTTTAGGACAACCTTACATATAATGTGAAAACGTTATATGTGGTTGGGGATTCGGTACTCTAAGTCTCGGGATTTAGAGGACCGGGTCTTTACAGATGGTATTAGAGCCTTGTTTATGAAGTTGTTTGATTAAATAGTGGTGACTTGACCTTAGATACGGTGAGATAGTTAGACATATATAGGACTTGTTTATATTAAGTTTTATGTTTAATTGTCTAATTAGTTCATTAAATGTTTTGATATTGATTTGACCTTGTAAAATTATTATGTGTCATACATGTTGCATGTTTGTTTAAAAGATGGATAGGTCACGAAGAGTAACCCGACAATCTTCGGAAAGGGAAAGCATGCCACCTCCTTCTCAGTCTACTATTTCAACTTCTGCATCAGCTAGTATTCCAGCTTCTACTTCGACTCCATAACCGGCTTCGGCTTCTACTGCACCGAACCCACAGCCTCCTCAAATGCCAGCATATCTAGCTATGCCACAGATGTCTACGGGAGATCCGAATAATGTGCTCACTATGTTTCGGGATATGTTTGCTATAGTTCAGCAGTACCAACAAATGATGTATCAACAACAATAACAATTTATGCAGCAATATCATCCTCCAACTGAAAGAGAGGAGCCACAAGTACCAATGGGAGACCGGAACGAACAAGTCAAGTTTCATGCTTTTGTTAGATTGGTACCTGATTTTGATGGAACTGTTTTGGATCCGACTCGAATGGAAGGTTGGATAGTGGAGTTAGAGAAAGCGTTTGCAGCTTGTGAAGTGCCTGAGCATAGGAAAGTTGATTTGGCTATATATATGTTGAAGGGAGATGCATATAATTGGTGGAGATTGAATAGTGAAGGATATGTGAGACCGATACCATGGAACAGATTCAAGGAAGCCTTTTTCTTGCAATACATTCCATCCACAGTGCGGGAACAAATGATATCAAGTTGGTTGAGTTTAAGGCAGGGAAATAAAACTGTTGAAGAATATCATGTAGAATATTGTAGATTGCTTCGATTTGCGGGTATAAGTTACAATGATGAGAGCATGAAGGTTCAGAAGTTCCAAGATGGCTTGAACATGGAGATTAAGAGTGAGGTTAAGAAGTTTCAATTATCAACATTGTCTGAAACAGTAATCAAGGCGAAGTTAGTGGAACAAATTAATAATGAAAATAAAGCTCAGAGGGATAGGCGTGCAACCTTTATGGGCAAGAGATCGGTGACATCCTATATTCCTTATTCAAGGTTCGGAAATGTTAACAAAGGCAAGCGACCATATTTGAGTAAGAAACCAAGCTCGGACAAGTGGTGAAGACTCCTATACCATCCATTCCATTTGATAGGCGATGCCCTATATGTTTTGGGCCTCATGAATCTTTTCAATGTAAAGACTCCTGGACTTGCTTTGCATGTGGGAAAGTTGGTCACAAAGCTTCTGATTGTCCTGATCCTAAATTAAAGCCCATCTTTTGTGCTCATGTCAACAAAGGGGTCATCATGTGGCAAATTGTAAAGAAAAGCCGAGGATAGAAGGACAAACTTTGAAAGGAATGACAACTACTAGGGTGTTTGCTTTGCAACAATGTGAGAAAGCTCCTTCGGTTGATACACTGGCAGGTATAATAAAGATTGCAAGACATCCTGCATATACTTTAATTGATACTGGTGCTACTCATGCATGTATTGCTGAAAGCTTTGTGAATGAGTGTGGTTTGTCTTCTGAAGTGTTGTATGATAGAGTGATGAGTGTAATACTCCTTTTGGTGTGCAATCCAAAGAGCCATGTGTATGTAGAATGTTGATGTTGTAATTTTGATGAAAGCATGCCAATAGATATGTTAGTTTACCTTTAATTGATTTTGATGTTAATTCTTGGAATGAATTGGTTGAATCTTTACAATGCGACAATAGATTGTAGTAAAGTGGAAGTGAGTTTTGAGTGGAAGGTAGAAGACTATTTCATGTGTTGGAAAGAAGGAGACCCGGAAGTATGTATTCTAGGGCATTGTGGGAGAATAATATAGGAACTACAATGGGTAGTGAAGAACTCGAGTGATATGGTGCCAATAGTAAGGGAATATGTTGATGTTTTTCCTGATGAATTACCCGGTTGCCATCGGATAGGAAATTGATTTTGGGATTGATTTGATACCTGGAACTACACCTATTTCTAAGCTCCGTTCGTATGGCTCGGCTGAGTTGAAAGAATTGAAAAGTCAGTTAGAAATGAGTTGCAACACCTCGGGTTTATCCGACCAAGTATTTCTCCTTGGGGTGCTCCGGTATTGTTTGTAGAAGAAAGACGGAAG